>VXBN01008122.1:31025-53623 GCA_013397395.1 Sinosuthora webbiana | reverse complement strand
CCCGGGCCGCGGGGGGGCTGCTCCGCTGCCGGCGTCACGGCGGGCGGGTGCTGAGGCTGCAGCCAGAGCGCTGGCTCGGGATACAATCCTTTTCTCTTTCTTTCTTCTATTTTTCCTTTCTTTTTTTGTTAATTTAAGTTGATTTTTAAACTTAAGCAAAAGCCTTGTCCTGAAAGCGGATTAATAACTGGCTGTGAACTCTGTTCCTCCCACATGTTCCCAAGGCATTCTGTGTTTATTCCTTTTTAGCTTCTTACACTATATCGAAGGTTGCTCTATATATACATATCTGTATATTAAGAAGTGATTTTATCGTATGACTTAGTTGAAATAAAGTACAGTTACTCCTGCTCTGGAGACCAACCCTGCCTCGAAGCTCCTGGGAGCCACATAGACAAAGGGTAGGAAGGGAAATGGGATCTCGGAAGATTTGCCTGAGGTCAAGTAGCCTGTGGCAAGGAGCCCAGACCTCTGATCTGCATCCGTTTCTCCCATCGGCCGACTACACCTTTTTCTTCTGTATGTAATTGTAATGCCTTCTAACTTTTCAACCTGCAGTGGTTTTCTCCCTTTAGCCTGATCTTCTGTGCCTTGACCCATCACTGAACATATACAGCGCGATCCATTACATATCTTAGTGCATCCACTGGAAGGACTGTCTCCCTGCCCAGGGAATGTACAAATATATTGTGTTTGTCTTCTGTAGGGCACTTAGACGCTATGCCACTGATGCAAACTGCTTGGATAAGATTCTTGGCAGGAAACAAAGGTTTCAGCTCAGTCTCAGACTATGGTAAAATGTGTGTACCAAAACGGACGTGAGCATTCAGACAAATAATTGGAAGATGAAACTAAGCTCAGTGTGAAGAGGTCACGGGCTTTTTCGCCTGATACATTGTAAATACAGGTGCCAGTCTTTAAACCTGAGTTTAGGGGTGTTGCTTTGTTCCTTTGAACCGTTACCATGATCAGAAGTGGAAGTTCACCAGAAAGGATAGGTTTGGACCCTGTGACAGAAACCACAAGCCATTCAAGCGGAATCCCTGAAGCCTCTGGCTTTGTCCTGTAGCCACTTACACCGTTTTGGGCACTGATATGCTCATTATCTAAGAAATTATGTCCCAGAGGTAAAAGCAGGAGTGTGTGTGTGTGTGTGTGCGTGTGTGTGTGTGTGTGTGTGTGTGTGCCCTCTGCTGGGTACACGGGCCCTGTTGTGTTCAGACACTGCTCACAGCCGACTGACACACATCGACTTCGTTCACCATCGGAGCCTTGCTGATCAGCTGCCTTGTCACATGAACCTTTGACTAGCACCTTGCCTGACTTTCACCAAGCATTCTCCTTTTTCTCCCTCCCCAGCAAAGTCTACTGAAAAAAACAAAAAAACAATTAACTGATAGCACCAGCGCAATGCAGGACCTGACTTGCAGAAGAGCAATTAGCAGTGTGGGGTGTTGGTGGCCTGCCCTGGGGGCTTAGTTCTGCTAGCCCGGCCCAGCCCGTGCCCTCCCACGCTAGGCTGCTGTGGTCACTGCCCGGCCGAGCACTCGGGACCTTTTGCCTCCCGCCCCTGCCAGGGTTTGAGAAACGCCTGAAGTGTTTCTGGCCGGGGTGACAATCTCGTACAGGCGGACAGCTCCCTCTTGTGATGATGCTGCTTCCACAGAAGTCACAGTAGCTCCTGAACCCCAACCCACCTCAAGACCTGCCCTGTCCATCTCTGAACACCTCTAAGTCTCCTGTGTGCCTGTCATAGCCATTTTTAGCTGTGTGGGTATTCCCTTTCATGCAGTGCAAACCAGCAGCTCTGCCGCATGCATCACTGGCACCACTTAGGCAAAGCAGACGGATCTTTTTATACCAGTTAGTTTTCAACCCCAATTCTCTTGCCTTATCTTTTTCAAGCTGATGATCTCCGCAAGCTTCATGGACCAGATAACTTTCCTTCCTAACCATATCGTATTTGCTGCATCGTATTTCAGTACTGGAACTTCCAGTCATTTCTTTATGAGCATTTTGTCTCAGATTCAGTCTTTCAGTGGACCTCCAAATACTCCCATCAACTCTCCACCCACATCAACCATAGACTTATGTTATCATTTTCCTCCCTCTTCATTTAACAGGTTTAAATCCCATTCAGTGCCAGCTTCATAGCTAGCTTTCATTGCCTGAATTCACTAAGCACCTATTGGAAACATGAAGTCTTCAGAAACAGCTAACACCAGAAGCAGTGGCAATTTCAGTTTGTCTCTTTTAATGGCACCTCTGCTTAAAGATGTAATCACCTTCATATTTAGAGAAAATTTCCATTAGATCAGGGTCATAACTGCTCCACGCTTCTTGCTCATCTGAATTTATTTTATTCCTGGTACCATGCATTTTTCAGAAATTGCTCAGATCCAAAAAATTTGCTTCATTCCGTGTCTGAGCTCAAACCAAGACTGTTCACCAAGAACAGCAGCATCAAGCAAGCAGTTTTAATTTTCTTCAAAAGTCTCTGACAGGTACTGCACATCTCTACTTCACCTCAGTCCTAAGAGAAAAATTGCTTCATGAAAAGCAGTTACACTTGTAAAAGATCCTTCTTACCACCTTCTCTAGAAACCTTTGAATGGGCTTGGATTCCTCAGTGGCAAGTGGGATCTGCCTCACCATCATGTGCTTGTTAATACCCTTGAAACTGCATCAGCTTGCAATTTTACCTCATCACATCAGTGTAATTTAAGATCTCTGAATAAATACACAGTTAATTCAAGTCTTACGTAAATCAAGCACTGGGGATTACTTGAGCAAATAAATGAGAATGAGATTGCAAATAGGGTTGGCCCAGAGTTTTCTACCAAATCTTTCTTCTTTCTGAAATTGAACTCTTTGTGGAAAAAATGCAGCATCCTCAAAGCTCCTCTTGTGAGCATTATTTGGGACCTGGAAGGCACCTATGGCCTCTGCTGTGCTAGCCCCAAGACTTGCCAATGAGGATATTCACCTTATTCAGGAGAGGGATAGAAAACCTGGATTACTAAACTGCTTCTCACCTGCCCTGGAATCTGGGCTCTCCCTCTCACATTCACCCTTCCTTTCTCCCATGTGTTCTCTCTTTCCTTCAAACAGCCTTCCTCTTTTCCTCATTCAAAATAAGACTTCCTCTTCCTTTTTTCTTGCAGAACAGATACCCTCTTTTCAGTGCCACTTCCAGCATTCAGAAATAGAACAGGCCACAGAGAAATTATGTGAAAGAGAGGAAATTCTCTGTTCTCACTTCTGTAGCATGACCTGGGACCTCAAAAAGCTTTTCACACTTGAATAGGCTGTCTCAAAAAACTGCTGGATAGCAAGTGAGTATTAACACCATCATCCTAAGACTGGCGAAACAGTACTGCAGGAGCTATGAAGAGCAATTGGCCCAGGGTACCAAGGGAGAAAGACCAGGCAACTCATGGCCTGATGCTCAGTGCATTTCATTTAGCTGCTGTAAACTGGTAGAGGGAATTAATTGGAGCAAGATCCAGAAATAAGATGGAGCCTGAGACACATCATTTTAGAATATTTCACTGCAGTTGGTAATTAGAGCATGATGCAAAATGAGCTAAATTCATCCCTCATTTCATGGAAATTGTACCCAGTTTTTAAAATTTAAAAGTAGACTCCAGAAAGACCTCCCTTTTCTGTACTTAGCACTGCAGCAGCTGTAGCTCAAAGCTTCGTGTGGCATGGGACTTCACCAGGAACAAAATTGCTGACTGGAAGTGCTCTATTTTCTCCATCTGGTGGCTGCAATTTCTGCTTTGTATTATTACAGTACCTTCTAAGATGTTCAAGGGTCCTTTGTGCCTTGTCACAGAAGCCTGGTCCTGGCCTGTGGAACAGGCTGTCTGTGCAGATAAGAAGAGTGACAGGGCAGGGAAATGAGCTGCTCACATGGAGAGAGTTGCTCAGTGGCAGACCAAGGATCCTGCTGTGCCATCCTCCTCCCTCTCCTTCACTGGCTTTGCACTCAGCTGTGCTCTTCCCATTGATAGCTGAATCCTGGCCAAGATTTCTCCCTTTTCTTCTGCCTGTACGCTATCTCTGTGGGCCCTCAATTCCCAGGTCTGCACCAGTCCCAGTAGGAAGGAGCCCAGAGAAGCACCAAACCTAGTTCCACATTAATCAGGACCTCACTTTCATTGGGGTGGTGATATCCTAGTGTACTTCAGCTGCTTCACTGCTCTTCAGGTCTTTCCCTCCACTAGCAGTCCCTAGTCTGGTTCTGTAGCAAGGCCTTTTGGGATTCCTGGACAGAACTGGAATGTCACAGAATGCCATGATGTCACCATGGCACTCCCTGTGCTTCTTTGCATCAGGTCTTCCCTTCCTTCTGATGCCAGAAACTTTGCCTGTATTTCATACACCCCAAAAATATCTTCAAAACGGCACTTTCAGGTAGCAGTGTTCAGGTTCCACATGGCTGGGATCTGCAAAGTCTAGGTTTAGTGCAGACTCAGGGTACACAGAACCTTTCAGATGAAGTCTGGACTCATGATGTTTCCCTGGCTCTACTAGTCAAGTTGCATGCTTCAAAGGGGCAAGACTTGGAGGAACTGCAGTCACAGAGCCCCATCACAGCACTTCCAGACGCTGGAGATCAGGAACTGGCAAGGAATCGGGCTCCTGTTTTGTATTCACGGTTCCTTCTTGATTTCCCCATTTTTTAGGGTAAAATCAACTCAGTTCTGACCCATGAACTCCCTTGGTTTCACCACCTGGAGCTGTGTCCACATGGGACAGGTGTGGTTACAACTATTAAATTTGCCAGCCAAACCAGCATGGATTATATTCAACTGTGTCCCTCCCTAAACACCTAGTGTCCCCCAGGTGTCTCCCAGAGACAATGACAAGCTCTGCTCCCTCCTTATTCCTCCTACAGACACAGATTTTGTGTCTGTAGCTAAAAATCTGGATGATTTACAGGCACAATCTCAATATACCAAGGATTATGTCAGACCAATAGCATCTGGCACACACCACAATCTTCAGACAGTTTAAAAAGGTGTGTACTGCTTCCTTGACAGACTTAAACTTCTTCTCCATATTAAAAAAAAAAAAGAAAAAAAAAGAACCCCTTACCCTGTGAAGAGTTGTGATCTCCATCATGTCAGTAGAACACAGCATCGAGACCTCCACATGGCAGTGGAGCTGTGCTCATTAAAATTTTTTGAAACAATAACATTGCATCTGTCATAGCCAGCCTCAAAGTACTCATACTCAGCATGCTTAAAACATTTTCTAAAAGAAAAGCAGATGCTTTCAAGTAAGGTTCTAAGAAGCAAACTCCTGATTCTCAATCAGTTCACAAAACAACTATTGAAAGTGCCCAGGTGGATAATTTACTATTCTTGCCTCAGTATCTTTTTTTTTTTTTTTTTTTTTTTTTGTGTGTGTGTGTGTGTGTCTTTTTTTTGGTGAAAATATACTGGTGATGTGTTTATCTTATTATTGTAAAGCGTCATTAGATTTTAGCCAGGCACCTTTGAAGTTGATCTGATAAACTTCATAGTCTCTAAATGGGCTGGCTCAGGGCCTCTGTAAGCAATGTTTGTATAGATTACTGCTGCTTATTTCCTGGATTTCTGTTAATTTTCTGTCATTAGATTTATTTTGATATTGGGATTTTCTCAAGCAGTAAAATTTGGATTCATATCTGAGCAGTGCTGAGCACTGCAGTGCTGCACTGGAGTTAATGCTTTGGTACAGGGATATTAAACCAGAACTTTAAATCCCTCATCCATGTGCAAATTTCTCCTACACAGAGAGGATACAGATGTGGTGCTTGGGTTTGGTTCCATATGTAATAAATAAATTTTGGTGGGGCAGTTTGGGGAACACAAACAGTTTGACATGCTCCCTTACACATCTATATGCATTATGCATAGCTTGTCTACTCATTGTTGTTGTTCATTTGTAGCTAATTGCTTGTATTACAATAATATCAAAAGCCACAAATTATAATCAGGGCTCTATTGTACTGGAAACCAGATATAAACACAATGAAGAAGCGGTCATTAGCACTTCTGTTTCATTTCCTTGTATGCTCAGAGACCTCGCTCAACAACTCCCTTCCCATCCAGGAGCTTAAAAACATTACCAGTGGGTCTGTGCCTGCAGAGAATTACAGACCCACAAGACCCAATTACACCATTTCTCGAGCCACCCCTCTGCTCACAAGGTGACTGCCAGCAGCAGTTTAACTTTCCCATTGTATTCTGCAGCTCTGAGCAGATTTCAACACAACACTTTATATGCAAACTCAGTAAAATAGCAACTGTGATTTAGATATACCTGCAACCTCTTTGGATCCTTGTAATGTACCAGTGTCAGCATCACTTCTTACTTCAAATCCCACACTGAGTTCACAGGTGGCTCAATTCTCCAGGCCATTGTGTAGTGGCCACAGCTGTAAAATGGCTGTAGCTGTAAAAGATGGATATTTTTTCCGAGCTTGCAAACAAGAAACACTCCAACACCCAGACTCCTTCCTATGAAGAACACACTTCTTACTAGTTGCCATAAAGGTGTGGGAAAATGGAGGTTTGCAGGAAATGCTACAATTCCCTGTGGCAGCATCTACACCAAGAGGAAACAGTCCTTGGTCACATGTTTAAAGCCAATAGTTCCTTTTTTCTGCTTTTCCCAGCATTATGCTTCCTTTTAGAATACCCCGATCTGTAAATGATTTTCAAACCACACTGACTTATATATCAATTTTCTTTTCATTAGTATGAAGATCTAAGAGATTTCTTCATGTCTTTCTATAAAAATACATTAACATAAAATGAAATCCAGGAGGCCTGAGCTCTGTACTGTATTTAACTGCCCTGCTTCACTAAAAACCTCTATGCATCTGGCCACTGCGGACAGATTTTTAAGAGCTCATTTTTTGTATTGCTGAGAAGCAGCTTTCAGCACAGCTTTGGCTGGTGCATGGGTTCATATCTGAGAAAGGGAAAATCTGAGATGGATAAACAAAAAGCAGGAACAATCTTTTGTTATCTATAATAACAAAAAAACCCCTCCTGTAATTCTTGTGACAGCCTGAAAATGTGTTAGATAAAACATTTTAGAGATCTATAGTAATGAGTAGGAGTTTGTGTCCTGAACACAGGACTTGTCTGTCTGCCAAGGCAGACAATTGCAAATGAAAAATAATGAAAGAATGGGAGGGAAGGGAAGAAAAATGAAGGTAATTGTGCTTTTCATGAAAGGTATTAGTGAGCCAGGACTTGGTCAGAACTACAACACACATGAATGGTTCTTCTAGCTTTAGTTCAACTTACAAATCTAATAACTAACATTATCTGTTTTCTGCTTCCAGTACTGAGCATGCTATTTTCTGCTTTCTGGAATGATCTCTATTTACTCTTAAGTGTTTTGTGTTGGCAGCTGGCATATGAATATCTGCAATATAAGTGGGTCCCTGGAAAATGAAAAGCACCTTTTAGTCTGAGATTATCAAATACCTTTTGTCAAGTGGGCTTTCAATGCATGGGTGTGCGGTGTTGGGATACCTTTGTAACATTTTCCTAATTTCTCTCAAAAATATCCCTCAGTATCCTTCAGTGCCAAAATCCCTCTGTGACTCCTATGTGAAAGCTTGGCATGTTGTCACGTGGGAAGTCACATAAAGTCACTGTGTTTCCTCTTCTATCCTCACCTTTTTTGCAGAAACAAGCAAATTCTGAAGTTGCTGTTGACATCCTTCTTCCATTTTCCCTGCTGGGCACTTTTAAGGGGCAATTGAGGATAAATGCCAAGACTTTTTCTATGACTTCTCTCGTTCTCAGATCTGCAAACACTTGCATGTGGCAGCCTTAGCTGCAATGCTTAAACCCAGGGTAACTCTGGCAGCACAGGCCATAGTCAGGCACCATTCAGCGTGTTCACCATCAGGTGGTGAAATAGCAACTCTGTTGAAAAGCACACAACTACACTCAGCAAGGTCTTTTCCTTCAAGACCTTATAAGAAGAGAACAAAAGCAGTTAGCATAAACCAAAAAAGGAACAGAAATGCCCATCAGAAATGGAAAACTCCCAAAGCAGATATTGTGTAGCTCTTACTGCTGGCCAGGGGTATGGAAGAGGAGCTTGGTATTGCCCCTAAGAGCACAAAGCACCTGACAGTGTCCCCACCACACTGCCATTGCAAGCATTCCTGAGATGCTTATGCATGTTAACAGTGAGACCAGGTCTGTGTAGCAAACCACTTACCACAACAAAGACCCAGTTTTCCCTAGGTTACAGTATTGATGTCTGTGAGGTGGAAGTGAGGGTGCGGAGCAGGGTTCAGGGAGACCTTTTCTGTCAGTGCAACAAGTACTATGGGAGAAAGAAACAGGCTATGTATAACACAGTCTGCTCAGGAGGGAGCTGTGATTGCAGCTGAAAGACCCAACTGCTGCTCAGCTGAAGGAAGCAAACGAGGAATTGATCAATTATTGCTATATTACGCATGCAATCATGGATTCTTGCATGCAAGCTTCCAGGGTATGATCAAATTCCTCTATCAACTTACTGTGTTAGTTTATGGAGCTATTATCCAAAGTAAAGCTCTTGAAGCTGCAGAGTTCAGGTGAGAGCAAGGGTCTGCCAGCAGTAACTCCATGCAGGATGAAAACCTTAGCTTTTTTCGGCCTTCCTTGGCTATGTGATGCATTTTCACAGCATTACGAAGATGGTCTTCTGTGATTTCATGCTGTCCTTTTAACCAGAAACCACATCACTGGTCTCTGCTGTCTATTTTTGCTTTTGGTATTCTAATGAGTGTGAATTGTAAACAAAGGTGAACAGCATAATAGAACCCCCTGGAAATATTTGTAAATAAAAGGATTTTAGAAATCTTTTATAGGGAAGCCCTATAGACATTAATAGATAGTGAATACTTTTCTAGAGGCATTGTTATTCCACTAGTCTATACAATTCAATAGCGAATTATATTCCTGCTATCAAATCCCAAAGGATGATTCAGAAAACCATTACAAAAGATCTAATTCTCTGTAATTTTCTGCAGTAATTAAGATAAAAGCCTTTCAGGATCTCCTCTATTACAGTGCATGGGATTTTTCCACAGGAAAACAAATGATCAGTTTAAATTCCCCCCGGTTACTTAAGCAAAGTAAAGCCAGTAAATACTGAAGGTTTATTAAGATAGAATTTCCTTGCATTTCTGTGGGAAATTCACTTAATTTTGGCAGAAAACGAGGGCCAAGGATTAGGGTCCCTGTATGTAATTTTATAACAGGACATCAAACTCCACCTTTTGCTAGAGTCAACGAGTTTCAGTGATTTTACCACATCTTTCCCTTTGGGCTGGCAGGGCAGATGTGCTCTGTGGAGGCATTGCACACAACAGCAGGTGACATTCCACTAACATTGGGAGGCTCAGTGTAGCAGTGAACTCGGGGCTCTGAGAACCCTGGCACATCTGGGGAGCTGCAGAGTGCTAGTTGAAACACCACTCGTGGTTTCCCCATCACGTGCCTGCGAAGCTATCTGAGGACAGAGACAGTGTTTCTAGAATGTAGTACTGAGTTCCTCTGAAACCCATGTGGTTTTTTAGCCCTCCAATGTCTCCGCATTTGCTGCCCCAGGAGAGGCACTAATGACCTCTGCAGGGAGCTCAATGCAGAGCCTTAGGAAGAGGTCACACATAGGAGAGAAGAATGAGACATAAAAGCTGTGGTGACATATCAAAGAGCTTAAAAGCAAAAATCACTCCAGTGCCATGCTTTGTTGGAGCTCCCTTTGTGAGGCTGTGACCTATACTTTGGACTACATAAAGCTGAGGTCAGACTTCTATGAAATCCTGACCTTGATGAAAACAACAAGAGCCTTTTCACTGACTTTTCTGGGTTTCTGGTGTGGGACATTTGTCCATAGCTCTGTCATAAGTCAGCTCCAGGAAGTGCCCTCTCTGCCCATCCTAATGGCTTTTCTTCCAGCCTCCTCCACTCCACCCTTCTCATCCACCTGTCTTTGAGGCTGACAGTGAACTGCCATATAAAATGACAACACTAATAGCTTCTACCGTGTGCCATTTCTCATTCCCAGATCCTTTCAGAGCCAGGTACTTTAACAGCCCTGGCCTTTTACATGCAGCTTATAGCTAGTTCTTCCTTGGAGAAACCAGAGCCAAAGCTGGGTACAGAATATAGCACTTTGGATTTCGTTGTTTTCACTAAGTCTTGCACCAGTATCTTTTCCTATCTCATTACCTGCCTCCCAAACACAGTGTGAAAGGAAGCTATTCCTCTTTCTAGGAATGATGGCAGGCCCCAACTGATAATACAAAAAGGTCATTAGGGGCTAGTGGGTCTATGAGAAATCACCCCTTGCCTTAGCAAAGAATGAAAGCCTGCAGAAAATGGCTTATCAAAGATGTTCATCACCTCTGCTTCCCAGTGGGCATTTGGAGGTGTTGGATATATTCACCAGTTACAAGACTTGCTGCTGGAATTGCTGCATCAATTAGCCACATGAAAATTGTCATCCTGCTTACTCCACTTCAAACAGATCTTTTATTTCAGGAAGTGGTACTCTCTCACAGAGCCAAGGGAAATATAGGTTGGATATTAGCAAACGGTTTTTTATGGACAGAGTGATAAAATACTGGGATTGTCTGCCCAGGGAGGTGGTGGAGTCACCATCCCTGGATGTGTTTAAAAAAAGACGGGATGTGGCACTCGGTGCCATGGTTTAGTGGAGGTGTTAGGGCATGGTTTGGACTCAGTGATCTTCAAGGTCTCTCCCAACCTACACATTCTGTGATTCTGTGATCAGTGCCAGTAATGCACAAGCAAGTAAAACATAAATCTTCAGAGGACCACTACAGAATGTCACTGTACTACTCCAGAGACCAAAGGAAATAGACCACTCTCTGAATTAGCCGATTCTGCTTTTGATAAATTTAATGGCTTTTGCTTGATATTTTATAAAATTGCTGTAATTCATGAATGGCCCTTCTTCTTCATTTGATACTGTGAGAGTGGGGGAAAGGACGTGACTGAAGGGGTTTTCCTTTCATCCAGACTAAGTGGTTCTCTGACCTTAAGCAAGCCCCTACAGTGTGAGGGCCTGCCAAGCAGGAACATTTGTGATGAAGCAGAGTTAAGAGTCACTGACCTTCATTCATGAAGTCCCTTAATAGTCTGCCTATCTTTTGAGTTCTTGTGAAAGTCCTCTGGGGAATCTTGGTGTGGCTTTTGACCACGGTGGACTTAAGGGTGCTCTGAACCTCTCTGCTAAACTGGAGGATTCAGACCATCAGAAAATTCAATGTGGCCAAAACCCACCACTAGTAATTTCTTCTCTACATTAATTTTGATTAGGAGTTTTCACAAGGCTACAAAGTCCTTATTTCACAATGAATATTTTTCCATGTTCAGAGTGACAGAAGTCAAACTACACCAGTGTGTTTTTTTCAAGAGTTTTCAGGGGACTTGTTTTATCTAGCTGTACAGATACCCATTCAGCTGTAGCCAAACCATCATAAATAATTTCCTGCTATTTTTACAGACAGGTATTTTGTTCCTATGTGACAGTGAGTCCCCACGTTTTCAAAAGCCTTCTGCCCATAAGTGATGTTTGCCTTAGTGTACAGTGGAAGCATTCAAGAGCTCCCTCAGTACTTTTTGATGAGATTTTTGCTGCACAAGTCTTTTAGCAGCCCCTTTGTATGAATGAATTTTATACAAACAAAATAGTTTCAAGATTCTGAGCTGAAAAGCACTGTGTAAGTGCCTAGGGTTATTTTCAATTAACAATATCTAATTCTAAGCACACCATGAATCACATTTTTCTTCTCTCTTTAGAGCCAGAATGTTAATCCTTTGAAACAAAAATGGCTGCATTTTAATGAGAGTTTAAAGGGGTGAAAGTTCTGCTCTAGTACACTGAGTATAATAGAATATTTTCATGATGTATATCTTCCAGCCACTCACTTTAATTTTCAGAATAATATCTGGAGAGCGGCCTTTTAACTGTGGGCTCTCCTCATTCACTCCACTTAGCTTTCACTGCGTGTATCACAGTTAATGTGAAGTTGATATTTGCGTTTCCTTATGGGCACTAGGTTACAATAACACCAGAAAGATTGCAGTGTTGTGCTGTCTATATGGGTTTGCACAACATATCTCAGAGAAGTATTAGTTATAGTTATGGTTTTACAGTCTATTTCCTGGTATAAGAACATAAGAATTCCTCGTTGGATCAAGTCCTGAGCTGAAGACATGGGATATTAGCACACAAAAGCATTCCAGTGTCTGGCACATGTGGATCTGTAGTAGGTTGGCTCGTGTCGGTCCTTCAGTGGTGTCTCAAGTCATGTGATGTAGTTTGGAGAGGAAAGGAAAAACTTGTCCACCTGTGAAGCACTGCAAAGCAGCAGGCAAGACTCCCAGTAAGGGTAGGAGAGAAGTTGCAAGCTAAGAAAGAAATTTCGTATTCCCTTCATGCAAGGCAAATAACTTGTCCACAACTCCTCTCTAGTGTGATTTTGTGGCTTTCATAACCTGGTTCTCTGTTGCTTTAGCCAGAGGAGTTGTTCTTCAAGCTCTATTCAAGCCAGGAGTGTAAGGGAAAATGATTTGTCTAAAAATACCTCTGTGTGCCCTTTTTCCCCTTTGTGCTCAGCTCTAGAGCTGAGAAGTCCAAGCAGGAGTTTATGTTGCAGATGGGGAAGTGCTCATGCAGAAGGTTTTTCCAAAGACTTATTTCTTATCCCCAGAGCTCTGAACTGAAGTAGGTGAAGCAGGTGGATGACACCAGATACTGGCTGTGAGCCCAGTGTGATCAATTCAGTGCAGAGGTTTGTGTTTCCCACTGATGTATGGACAGCTACGATCTGACTTCAAACAGCATTTTGAGCTGGCTAAAACTGTCTTCTTCATTTTATAGGGAAAAGATTTGAGGAAGCCTGTATAACATTACTTCAAGGCTTCAAGAAAAAGCCTACCTTTAGGCAGAAAGTCAAACTGCATGAATCAGGCATCTTGCAACTTTCTTTTGATTACTCTGATCAGGGCATGTAAACAACATTCTGCTAGCAGAGAAGAAAATAAAGAGTTTAAGTAGGAAGAAGAAAGGCTCTAACAGCTGTTCAGGAATGAGTAGAATAGACACAAAAAACCAGCAAAATATTATGGGTAAAACTACAACAAATCATCCTTTCAGCCAACCCAGCCCAGGTACTGAGTTGCTACCCACTGCATTTTCTGCAAAAGACAACCAGATCCATAATGCAGAGGTGTTATGGAACTGGATAGACAGCTGGCTGACCATGTTTTGGCTGCAATGCACAGTGGCTGGTGTCTCTACCTATCCACACTCTCTGCAGGTAATTTAGCTCCTGACTCTTCAAGCTACCCTTTCTCAGTTACTGTCAATGAACTGCGACTTTTTAGTTTGCTTTTTTAAAGTATATTTACTCAACTTCCAGCAGGAAGGGTGTAATAGAAGCTGTGTCTGCAGCATTCCAGGAATCTCACACCATAGACTGTGTATTAAAGTCAAAAGGTTGGTCAGCTAGTCAGTCAGCTTCTGTCCATCTCTTCATACAGTACATTTTATTGTAAAATTTGGAGAGCTGTCACCAGTTCTCCCCACATATATCCCTGCAATGAAAATGTCATGGGTAAGTTAAATTTCATTTTCTTGCTGGCAGATTTCCATAACTACATCAGTTTGCCTTTTCTAATGCCCCTACAGTATGTTGGGGCATTCCGTGCAGTGTGGCTTCCTCAAAGAGATCTGTGTGAGCCTGCAAGAGTAAAAAAGTTTTAAAGTTGTTTATCTGTCTACTTGAGGGTGCTCCATCCCAGAAGGAAAGAGTCAGTAACTATGCATTCTCCAGTGAAAGCAGAGGGTGAAAAGAGGCCTCCAAATTTAAAACACAATTTTGTGTGTGCAAACCCTTGCAGATGCAAGAATTTTTACCTGCCTTGTTAGCAAAATTAGGGATAGGATGAACTGTAGCTACAATGATGAAGTAGACCATGACAACACAAGAGAACCTGTCAGTCTTATTCATACTCAGGAGCCGTCAGATATTCTGTAGTTAATGTGAGCATGGGATGTGAGCATGGGATAAGTGGACATATCCTCCATTAACAGTCTGCTGAAATTTTTAGTCCATTTTGGATTATAGATGAATTTACAACCTCTTGCATTACAAATGAAACCATAAAATCACATCCCTTTCTGTAGATTTACAGATGGGCACAGTTGTCTCCTGGACTGGTTCATGGCAGTCTCTCCCTGCTTCACTGCTGGGTCAGTACCTCTGCAATTTCCTTCCTCTGCCACATCCACTTACACTGGCTGCAATCTCTCCAGATGTGACTGATGTCACTTCTGTCCAAATCAACTCAGGACAGGAGAGAAACAGTAGACAGAAAAAGAAAATGCTACCAGTGTTAGTATGCTGATTTGTAATGGTGCCTGGATTCTCATGGCTCATTTAGACAAAAGCAAAAGAAAATTAATTTGCTAATAGAAATTAACTCCATAGGCATAACAGAGAGCTTGCAAGACCTGATCCTGTTATCACTGAAGGATTTCAGATGCAATTTACACTGAGTTCAATAAAATTTCCCTGGTTTTAGCAAGAAAAATCAGGCCTTACTTTCAGCATGATGTTTAAAATATACATGAGAATTCTCCTCTCCATTGTGGCAGAACAAAAGCCATTCTCACAACTCTAGCTGGAGAGGCTTTGGACCAAAATGCATGTTAGCATGTTACCTCAGCTGACTGATTTCTTTGCTGCACAGATGAGCAAATGGAGTCATCAGCTTCAGCACATCACAGGAATCAGAGCACCTGTCCCCTTGCACTCTGTGCTCTGCATGAGATGAAAGAAAAAGCAAGTGGATCTGTGCTTGTGAAGCAGAGCAGCTAAGTGAGCACTGAAACAGCCTTGTAACACCCCTGGCCTGGCCTAGCCTGGTTTGGCCTGACCACTCCCTCTGGACCCAGGCTCACACCTCTGCCAATTCAGGTAATGAGCATCAGTTCAGAGCTTCTACTCTCTCCTAACCAACATCTTCCCTAACAGCAGAGACAGCTTGCTCTTAATAAGCAGGCAGGAGATTTAATTACTTTCTTGGAGTGAAAGAGAAACTGGAAGGAAGACAAGAGTCCAAAGCATCACTTCCAGACCATGTTTCAGCATATTAAGTGTTTAACAGCCATGCTGGTTCCTATACTCCACCAGTACTACTGCTCATATTGTTTAGTGCTAGTTCACGACAGCTGGTCATGAATTCAAACTTTATCATGTCAGATGCTGTGCCAAAAAGAAAAAAAAAGGTAGGACCTCTTCCTCAGAGAGCTCTCACACAGGCATGAGGCTGTGAAGAAACAGAAACAAGAGAGTACTGTCCAGCATGACAGATGGAGAGTTCAGCACCCACATTCACCCAGCATCACATTCCTGGTATTGCAGGAAAGGAGACTTTCAAAAAAGTGAAAATTACAGGTTTATTTTCTTTTTTCTCCTTTCATGTGGAAGGTCTATAGAAATAGGAGGTTTGTATCACCCGTCCAGTGTGCTCACTGGCATGGTTTCACTGACCTTCAACATTTCCAAACATTTTGTTGTGAAACTCAAGGCATCAGGGACATGCTAGATATTGTCATGCAGCCTCACCACATTTGAGTCTGATTACCCCTGACCAAGCTGGGTAACTTTGCAGGCATTTTTCTCATGTCTTCTCAGTGACAAGTACTGAAAAGTACGGAAACAGAGCCAGTGAAAACACACACATACACACAGAGTGAAAGCCCTAGGAAGTTTTCCAGAGTCACAAAAGCTTGTGCTCACCTTGCCATATTTCTGTCATTAAATCCTTCACTTATATTTTAGAGCAGAAATAACTGTTGAGATTATGAACATTAATGATGTATTTATTCACAGGTCTATAACCCATAAATAAATACAACATTTCCGTATATTACAGACAACAAACCTCATAGCCAAACTTCTGTTCCTGGTGCAAACAAATTCGGACTGACAGTTTCCTGCTCCAAACAAAATGTGTATTTTGAAACTTGGAAACTTGTAGTTATGGCTGCAGTGCCACTAACATCAATCAGCTGAAGGTCTCAGAAAGCTCTGGTGCTTCAGTCACATGCCAAAAGGAGGGTTTAGAAGACTAGCTCTAACCAGAGATGCTTGGAAAAGTTGCCTGTCAAAGTTAAGACACGTGTTATTTAGGAAGAGCCACCAGTACATTTTGGAGCTGACCCAACACCCACTGAAGATCTCAAGGTAAATTTGTTTATTGACTGCACTCTGCCATGGATGGATTCTCATGATAAAGAGACCAGGATGAAGTAACAGAAGGGGATACATAGGACTCCTGGAAATCACTGCAGGCGGGATAACCTTGAGAAATGGGGCAGGCATTTCTTTCAGCTTTGTGGCAAACAGTTTCACAGGACTTTTTCCCTGCTCAGGGTCTTTGCCCTTATTATGGCAGTGATGTGATGTGAAAACTTAGGGCTTGCTGGTCAGTGAAATTTTGAAAGGCAGCCTGCAACACAGTAAGTTGCAGAGTGAAAATGGAAAAGCCATTCTTGATTCACTCAGTGAGGAAGTGCTAGTAATCCAAAAGCAGAATATTTCCTTCTGAGCAGCCCTGAACCTTATTATGAAACCAAATCAAAAGATGTTCATACTTGGATATCTACTTAAATCACCTGAATTTTCAGAGGTGGAGTTCCCATGGACAATCAAAGATTAATGGATTTGGAAAGGTAAATATCAGTACGTTTTCGATGAGGAGAATTGCCTAGAATCAGACACAGGCTATGGAGAAGTGTGAATTCAGCATTGAATCAATATTTCAGTCCCTTAGCCATCAAGAAAGCCCCTCCTTGTCTTTCTCACTGATTAGGCAATGAGGTGAAATGCTGGTATCAAGGGTAGCTGTTATTCACAGCTATATCTTGTGTGTCTTTGCATTCAGAAGCAATTTTTTTTTCATCTGTCAAGAGAAACAGGTCAAGATAAATTTCCAAGTTGTGTGGGAGGATGCAGTCATGAAGCTCACAGCAACAAGGCCCCAGCACAGCAGCCTTGTGCTGGCATAAGCAGATGGCAAATGGGGAGTTGTGAACTGGGGACTGGCTGGATGGGAGCTCCACTTTTTTCCCTGCACTGAGATCTGTGAGAGTCATGCTGCAACACTGGCTGCAGAAGGTTAATTTTGAGAATTTCCCCTACAAGTCTGACTTAATGAGAGGTAGAAGTGTCTGTGTGAGGCTTCTGCAGCTGCCTTCTCATTAGAGGTGCTCATTTCCTAGGTGGGCATGTGATTTCCCATTTCCCTGGGTTAGGAAAATAACATAATTATAGTCTGAATTCAAATCCGCTCTGGTTTAGAGAGAAGCAGGGTCTGATATGCATAATTTTTTGAATGGATGTCACATTGCCACTGCACAGGAAACAGTATCAATTTCTCTTCTGTGTGAATTTTTATTTCAACACATCAAGAGTCACTTTCATTTATACTTTATGCTGAGAATTAGTCAGTGTTAGCACAAACTTTGAAAAAAAATAAAGGCATCCTCAGTAGAAATTAATAGATAGGTGACCATTTATCTTCCTAACTTCTGTTCAAGGAGTCAGACTAGTTGCACTGGTGACCACAGGAGGACAACTGTAAACTGTCAACAGGTTTTTACTTTAGAACAGGTTTTTGTTTTTTGTTTTTTGTTGGTTTTTTTTCATTTAATTTTAATTTTCTTTTCATTTCTTTGTTTACTCACTTTGTACTTGACTGTAATTTTGCACTGTGGATATCTCATATTTAAAACATAAGTCTGTAATTTTACTGTAAAACCATGCAGAACTCTCTTCTTTCTACAGCTCCCCCATTAAAATTTCACAGATGGGAAATTCAAGCACTAGACTCATGCAGACCTGAGCCATGAACAAACCCTCAGGATTGTAAAGGCCCTAATTTTCAGAGACACTTTACTCAGAAAGGCTTTGGGCTTAAAATGCTCATAGTTGAGATATGGAAATTAGGTTGCAAGTTGTTGGTTGGAGATATGCCAGCTTTGTTCTGCTTTGCTTCCAATTTGCTCGGCTAGAGGATCATTGACCCAGTGTGGCCTTGACTTTGGACCGAGAGCTCTCTTCAGCACTTCACTGTGTCCTGCTGTTCATGTGAAAGAGCACCATGTTTTAGGGATGTGTAGCAGTCCATAGCCCAGGCAAAGGTTGAGGATAACCCATTTTTTAGGGACCAGATCCCGTTTGAGCTGGCAGGGGGAGCTTCACAACTCACACTCCTCTCCACATTCTGCTTATATCCCAGCCAAGCTGTTTTGTTCCCTACTCCTTCAGAGCAGCACTTGCTACTTCTCCTATCTCCAGAAAGCAGAGTGTCCTCTTTGCAGCAGCACTTCACACTCCTGCCCCATATGCATGTGCAAGGATGTTCTGACTGCCTCCTTCATTAGGAAGAAGTGAAAGTCTCCTCTCTGTGCCCTTGAAACAGCGGGTCCCTGCTGGCCTTACAGACTGCCAGGATACTGAGTGCCATCAGTCCTGCAGGTTCTGTGGATGACAGAGATCTGCAGACATTCCCTCAGGCTGTCCTCTCCATGCTAATATGTTATCTGGACTTCTCTAGCTGTAAGTGGATCATTTCCTCTCTCATTTGTCTCATCTCATAGAACCCTGGAGGTTTGCTCACATTTATTTTTGGCTCTGGTTTGCCTGTTTCAGTTTGATTTACCTTCATTCACAGACATTTGTATTTTCTCCTTCTTAGAGAGGCCAGTATTAAACCAACATGTTCTTACTGGTAGTACTTTTGTTATCAGCATTTTGCTCCTTACAGGGAAGATGGATACCCTGTCTCCATCAGTAACCTACAAGTGGCTGGAGAGGTACCCAAACCGTGCAGACACCTCTGCTGTGAAGACAGTCCCCTGTGCAGCTCAGGTCTGAATTGTAGGCTCCCACAAAGCTAAAACTGGAGGATGGGTTTCAAGCATCAACAAAGCCAACAGTTCAGCTTTCAAGTAGGGAGCAGACACTGTGGCCAAGGGCTGTTTACCTTGGCACAGAAGGAGTGCCTGGAGAGCCACTGAGGGTTGTTCCCCTGGGAGTAAAGGGTGGTACTGAGGCACACTCCACATAGTACAGTTTGATCTCTCCTGCAACTTGGTCAGAGATAGGCATTATCCCTCACCCCCTGAGATACATCTGGAGGATCCATGGGCTGGGCTGACAAGGATGCTACAAGTTCCTTTTACGGGTAAGTGGCAACACTGCTCCCACAGCTGGAAGGCACAGCTCAGGCCCTCCAGGCAGAAATACTGAGCTGAATATTATTCCCCACATCCAGCTGTAACTTAAAAAGCAAGGGAGAGCTGCTCCCTCCCCCACCCCGTGCTTTAGTACAGGGATTATGGTGTCTAAGGAACCATGAAGGAGAAACTCTCCCAACAGTATTTCTAGTCTTCTCTGCAGCCTATTCTTGCCACTGTCCTGACAAGTGTAAATCATGTCTCAGTGTAAATATACCCAGTGCATCTGTCACATCCAGGTGGCAATGTTGGCTATGCTGTTTGTAAATCCACTGAGAATAATGTATTTGTGCCGTGGGATGACATCCCATAATGAGATTGTGATATTCCATGGCCCAAGATTTGGTATTTGTGACAAAGACGGATTTCATGAACAGAAAGGCTGCCGGGAGATCCCCTAGACTTAGGGGACATTCATAAGCTGTGGATCCTTCTAACCTACTCAGCCATAACTCAGATACAAGGGAGATACTTTCTCTTGCTTTTGAAACCAACAAATAAACACCATTAGCTGCATATCTGGCCATATATTTGCATTCAAAACATGACAAAGAACAAAATAACTTAATGTAAAAAGGCACAGCCAAGAACTGCATATATTTACAAGCCAGCCTATCATACTGTTCCAATTACTCTTGATGTAGCAAGTATAATAGTAAAAAAAAATAATTTCCATGTCTAGAACAATTCCTTTTTTTTTTCCTTAGAGATTAAGAAAATTAATCCTTTTAATAATGAAATTCTGATTTTTTTTTCTTTGCTTTCAGTTTATTTATTGAAAGCTTAAACAAAAGTCTTCATCCTTTTTCGTGAAAATACACATATGCCACATCTTCCCTCCTGTGTAGTGAGCAGAAGTTGTATATATATGTATTTATGCATATGTAGAAATCTGCAAGTAAATTCATGCCTCTCTAAGCCTCTTAGCAGCAAAACAACTTATACCTAAGTTGTTTCCTCTATCTCATTGGGAATTAATTATCCTAGACTTAGTAAAGTAGGTGAATTAATACATTTATTAATAGATTTTATAAAAGCAGCCTTGAAAATGCTGGATTGTTCGAGGCCAGACAGTAAGAGAAAAATTGTTAAACACACAGCCTCTCTATAGATCTCAGCAGAATTAGGAACTCAGCCTAAGCCTCTTGAGTCCCAATCTTGTTTCTCTGTCTCTGAGACCAGCTGTCCTGTCTTTATTTAAATTATTAGTCCTTTGAAATTACTATTTTATGCTACTAGATTTCTTGTTCCTTACTTACATCATCACATGTACAAACATGGAATCAAATTTCATGCAAGTTAATAAAATAAAAGAGAAGCCAGGGTATAATGCAAACTCCAAAGCCCCTATCCATGCAGAGCCCAAGGCAAGGGAAGTGCATGGAGCAATGGAATTCCTGGAAGCTGAAGTCCTTACTCAAGCTGGTGTGAAGCTAATGCTGCCAGCTCTAAGAGGATCTGTACCCATTCACTCAGGGCATGCTCTTAGCCCTAATTTCCCACAGCTGGAGCATAGACACCCCATTTTACAGGTGGGCAAGAATATGAAAAAGCAAAGCGAAGCAATCTGTCTGTGGCCATACAACATGTCTGTGGCCGTGCAGAACAGGTCTCAGTGTCCCACAAGGCTGTCCTATCAGTCCCTGCAGTTGGAGCTGTGTGGACTCCTCCCATGCTGGGCACTGTATACTCAGATGTATATGAAAATTTATTTCTGTTGGCTATTTGCTGTGATTCCCACCTCCACATGCCCCTTAGTATAACAGTTGATCAGGGCTGCAGACAGGTAAGAGACATGCTTACACACGAATTAGCACATATTTGAAAGCTTCCACTTCCCAGGGCTGATCTGGGTGCCTGGGGCCAAAACCAGCGCTGGGGGGAGTGGACAGGGTTTCCCTTACGTCATCAGTGTTGTGTCTCCTGAGTCACAGTGCGTGCTTGGCTCCCTCTCTATGGCCTCAACCAGGCAAAGGGCTTGTAAAGTGGTGTAAAAGAACCATTGATGGGATTTAACATAAAAGGTAGAATCAGGCCACTGAAACTGACCATTTAAATCCAGCAGGTCACTGATTCTTTTGTGTTGATCTGAACCGGAATAATCAAACCTGGCTGGGTTCCCCTTGCAGTCTCTCCCTTACACCATCTGAATTTCCCTGCATTCAGAGAATACTCCCACCCCCTCTGTCCCGCTCTCTGAAGGAACAGCTAGTTTGAATTATAGGTTCCCTTTTTTTATCAACATTCTCTTAGAAATCCCAAATGCCAAAGACTGCACATCAGCCTGTACAATCTCAGCCATCCACAAGTATGCATCAATGATTTTTCCCATCTCTGATATATCAATGCTGTTTACAAAGTAATACTTACATATATATTTCTTCCCTTTAAAAAGCTGTAGTAGTGTAACTGCAGAGGTCCTATCCTAGAGATACTGCTGCCAAGGGGTGAGCTTGCCTGTAAACAAGAGGCTCGTGCAGCCCATGGGTCTAGTTTCTAGCTTGTTTTGCATGAGAAGTCCCACAGGTTTTGTAAAGCAGGTAATGTAAGGGGTTTTTTCCATGTTTTGTGAGCCATATTTCAGGTTTATAATTACCAAAGGACAGAAATCCCTCCTTGCATTACTAATCTTCAGGAAAATGTCATGGCCATCACCACTGAAGATACTAAAACTAAATTTATCACTGGAATCTGGAAAAATGCCATTCCAGTGATATCCCCATTTCCACCATGCCTGTCATTTTTACCATTTGCCTGGAGCTGGTTCCTGCTGCCCCAGAAGATGCAGTACAGTTGTGCTGGTACACATCAGACAACAGGCATCCTGCACCGAGGCTGCTTCTGCAGAATTTGCCTAAGCCAGTGTTTTGCAAAAGGGAAGAAAACCAGGGGAAAATCTTAGAAAATAATCTTGGAAGACAATTTCCAAAAACAGGAGATGCTGCTAAGGAGCTCAAAGAGTACTTTAAACATCTATTTTGTCCTGTCCCTCTGATTTCTACATCTTATCAATGTACCAGCCTCAAAACTTAGTAGCAGCTATCTTTGAAAGCTGGAGGTTTCTCCTCTATGATGTATCACCACAAAGGATGTTTGGAAAAGTCCTTTGATAGGACAAGAGGAAATGGCCTCATATCACACCAGGAGAGGTTGAGGTTCAGGCTGGCCATCCAGAAGAATTTCTTCACTGAAAAATCTTCCTTCCTTCCTTCCTTCCTTCCTTCCTTCCTTCCTTCCTTCCT
>VXBN01008122.1:0-30865 GCA_013397395.1 Sinosuthora webbiana | reverse complement strand
TCTTTCTCTCTTTCTTTCTCTCTTTTTCTCTTTTTCTCTCTTTCTTTCTTATCAAATTTCACTGGACTCTACCCCATATATTCAGCTCCATTTGCTCTAATCTCCATGCTGGTAGCTCAGCACGGGACTCCAGAAGCTGTTCCAGCTGGAGAAAGTGGGAACAGTGGGAAGGGAAAGACAATGAGTACTAGCCAGGCTGCCACAGAATTTGGCCATTTGGGATAAGTAAATAAGCTGGATGGTTCTGTAATGTAATCAGTGGCAAAATGGACTCCTGTGGCAGTAACCGTAGTAACTTGGTTGTGATAAGTGGATGTAGATGTCTCAAAACTGGTTTCCCACACTGTTTGTCATATCAGGAAAGTCATTTTTTTTTTTTATCAACATAGTGATGAAAATATCACTATGTGATAATTTTTTTTTAATCAACATAGTGACATATTTCTGAGGTTTTCCCCACAGCTACGAGCATCTGTGATACCTGTAATTAACAGTATCTCTCCGTGCAGAGGAATGTCATGAGGCAAGAAACACTGAAGGTTTTTGCTGGTCCTAGAGCAGGGCAGCACTGAATAGACAGGCCTGAGTCTCTCCAAAGACTGCTGCCAACTGCAGTGGGACTGGTGCCTGCCTGCATCAGCACTCGATTCACCCAGAAAAAAAAGCCTAATGATGGGCTGGATTTGTTCTTGGTACAACTCTCTTGACTTCAGTGGAGTTTCCCTTGCAGTGAACTTGTTCCGACACACTCACATTGTGCAGTCTAGCAAAGTAGCAGAGCCCTGGCTGGCAGGCCATACACAAATTCCACTTCAAGTAACCCAGGCAGCCTGCTGCCAGGGGTTTGTAGCAAGGAGACAGGCAGTGTGCCAAAACCATCTCCTACAGAACCGTGTTCTTCCCTATTATTGAGTTCTACTGATGCTTACAAATGTATTTAAACATAATAGTAGAAAGACTTGGGTTGGAAGTGACCTAAAGATCATCTAGTTCCAATCCCCCTGCCATAGGCAGGGAAGTCAGCCCCTAGACCGGACTGTTCAGGGCCTCATCAAACCTGGCCTTGAGCACTGCCAGGGATGGGGCATCCACAGCTTCTCTGGGCAGCCTGGGCCAGCACCTCACTGCCCTATGAGTAAAGAATGAAAGAACTTAGTTCTAACATCTAATCTAAATTTCTCCTCTGTTATTTTAAAACCATTTCCCCTCCCTAACACTATCTGCCTGTGTAAAAAGACATTCTTCCTCTTTTTAAAAGCCCTCTTAAGGTACTGGAAGGCTGCAGTAAGGTCTCCCTGGAACCTTTTCTTCTCCAAGCAGAACTACCCCAGCTCTCTTTCTTGTTTTCATAGGAGATGTGCTCAAGCCCTACATTTTTTACTCTTCGTGGCTACCTCACCAGTGTTAAAAGCTCAGGGTGACTTCTGATTAAGTAGCCAGACCACCATCCATGGAGCTCAGCATCCAGTCTCCTGCAGTGTTTGCTCTGGTCACGAGCAGCACCAGGACCTTGTGAGGAGGAGTTTGTGCTGGCTCCTCTCCAGGTGCTGTTTGCACCTCTGGCTTTGGGAGGCACTCTCGCTCTCCTCTACAGACACACTCTTGTTCTCCTCTCCTCGCTGCTCCCGCTGTTGAGTGTGACAGTGCCTGCCTTAGTAACAGGAGGACAAGAGGAGTCTGTTCCAGGTTGCCAAGGAGATGCTGAGTAAGATATGCGAAGTCAATTACTTCACCAGAAAATAGCAGCACGAAGAAAAAAACATAAGCTCTTCTGGGATGAGCATGCTTATTTCTCAGAGCATGGGACCAGAATGCTAGAATGACTAGAATCATTAGCCATTTGTACCTCAAATTCCAGTAGGATATTGTAGAGAAGAAATAAATGTACACTGTATTATGCCCTGTGACAGGAAATTTTATGTAGAAAGTGTTTGGAACAGGTAGGCACAAGTCTACTGCAGGCCTAGTATGGACTACTCTATTTCTTTTAAAATGCTGGAAGAAATCACCTCACTGTGATTTGTAGGAGCTGAGGAATAAAAGCATTTCCTTTCACGCATTTTCACACAGAAATTCTCCTCAGAACTTCCCAAAAATATGGTTCTTCCTTTCCTCTAACGAATTGTGATCAGCTCTCTCCTTGTCCTTAAGAAAGGGAAGTTGGCCATTGCCAAAGTACTAAATGATGGACTTCACTTGTGGATTTCGATGAAAATAAAAGGAATATTTTTCATGAGAAAATAAACACTTATATACACGAAATATATATACACCAATATATATGCGCCACGGAAGAAGCCCTCCCCTGTTGCTTCTCCCTTCCTTGTCCCATTTAATTCCAATCACAAAACTTGATAACAAACTACCATGGCATTCTCTTAACAGTCAGAATGATGCCCAAGTCAGAGGAGGCTGACTTAGTTGAGTGAGATTCCTCTTTGATGAAAAAGCGATTTCTTTTTTTCTCTGTTTCCTAGCATAGGTGGACACAGACACTGGTATCTCAATGGTTGATTAGTTCCTGTGACTGCAGAGAGGCTGGGTTTGGTCAATTTGGGGCTCCCTCCACACCAGTGTTTCTTTTTCTGTTGCTGAGAAAAAATGAGATTTGGAAAACTGAACCTAAACTTCCATAATTGTAGCAGTGGGTGTCCAAAACCTACTCCTGCATTCTTGGCAACATTCTGCAAATACTGTATCTTGTGTGAATCACCAGTCTTGACTGAGGCACCATTCAGTCTGCTCTGCTAAGTCTGATTTGCATTCAGATTTTTTGTGCTCTGTTTGTTTCTTATGAATGCATCAGAGTAGTCAGTGTGCATCCCAGGGTGGTGTACTGGATGCTGTATCTTGGAGCCTGTGACTTATAAAAAGCCAGCAAAATACTTTTTTTCACTGGGCTGAGCTCAGAATCCATTCTGCTCTATAAAAAGGTCCATAATTTTTTTTTAGTATTTTCATTTTTTATTATTATTTAAAATTAAATTTAGCTGTGGCTGAATAGACTGACTTTACAGCTGGTGAAAATGCCACTCTCCAGTATTGCAGGTGCAAAGGTGAAGCTATAGAGTAGCTTAGTAATAGTGTTATCTTCCGGTTAAATGCAATTGTGATTTACAAGCTTGTAAAACTTGAAAGTTCTTATAAAAAAGAGTTGTTTGTCTGTTGTTGTGGGAGTGGCCTTTCAGAGGATATGAACTGCAGGGCTGCTATTTCTCATGGCAGCCCCATGGTCCCTGGTGGCCAGTCCCAGCCCAATCAGCAGGGATTACACACTGTCACCTCCCAGTGCAGCTGAGCAGGGGCCATGGTTTGATTGCTCTTGGGAGTCTGGGGGAAAGACTTCAGTCCATCTTAATTTAAAATCATCGATAGTGGAGGCAAACAAGTACGTGCCAGAACATTAAAATCATCCTGGCTAAATCCCCTTCAGTGGAAAGGACTTTTATTTGTCTAAATTTAAAATCAGAAGGAGATATGGTAACAGGTTTTGTAGGATAATTAATGTGTTTTGTTGCAGCCTGAGATAAATAAAAATTATTACATCTGTCACAATCATTATCACAGAATGGTTGAGGTTGGAAGGGACCACAGGAGGTCATCTAGTCCAACCTCCCCGCTCAAGTAGGGTCTCCTGGAACACGTTACTCAGAGCTACATCCAGAAAATTTTTTAATACCTCCAGAGAGTGAGACTCCCCAGCCTCACTGTGAAACCTGTGAGCAATCTATCTGGTGAAGGGTCTCCCGTGACTGGTCTCTGAGCATTATTGCAGGAAAATGTGCTGGCCTGCTACAGTCTGGAAACAGTTTAGACTCCTTTTTTTCACCATGCCTCCATCAGCATTTTCAGGAGAAATTCCCACTGGGCCAGTTCAGGATATTGGGAGACCAGAGCCTAGTTGGAAGTGGGCTGAATCCCTTTCACATTATTATTATGAGACTTCATCTTACTTTCTTCTTCTCCTACTCTGAGACTATTCATCTCTACTGATGCAGAGGAGATTGCTGGTTCAGTGTATCCCCACTTTTCTGTGACTGAATGAATCTCACTGGCCTGTCCTCTACGGAGTGATAGAGACAGTGCTATCCAACACCATATAACTTTACTGCAGCATCAGCAGGCGCAGCTGAGGCTGGGAGAGTCATATGCCTTGTTAATACAGTGGTGTGCTTTTGTTGCCTTGTTATTACATAACAGTCATTAACTGGGAGGTTGTAGAACAGAGGTTGTTGAAGAGAGTTGACGTCTCCCATGAGGGACCCAAGAGAGAGATTTCCTGACTGCACAAATGTCTTTAAAATGCCTACCACTGTCAAAGGCTTATACAGCCAGTATCTTCTTATGGTCACAAATTTCTTTTAGAGGAAAATATATTCTAAGAAACAGGTCTTAATCCTTGAACTACTGCTACAAAGAAGCCTTAGAATAAGGGCTCCTGCAGTATAACACTTTGGAAATGTATGTGCCAGCAGTGATAAAAGAACTCTTATACTTGGAAAACAAATCTGTTTCAGTTGTGTGCACTCAGACGTTACTTCTGATTTGTTTAACATGAATCTTCTGTCCAGTCCATCTGAAAAAAGACCAACTTAATGAAGCCCAAAGATGTAGGGCTTTTAGATCTTTTCATTATATTGTGGACAAAGGAAGAACAGTGGGGTGGTGATCATCAGACAACAGAAATAACATTGATATGTGTCTTGATTTATTGTAAAGCAGCCATACAGCAAAGTTTTTTGTTTCTGAACAGACAGCAGAATTCTTTCAGAAGTTGCCACGCAGGAATTCCCTGAGGAATCCTTACAGCAAAGAGACAGGTGGCCGCGAGCTGTCCCACCACACATGTTGCTGTCAGAATGGAAATACAACCATAACAGAGCTACAGCTCTCTGCCCCACAGTAGCAATCAATTTCTGCCTGCCTCATCTGGCATTGCTTTCTTTAGGAAGGAACTGCTCTTTCTGCTGTGCATTCCAGCTCTCTGGTTTGGCATGGCTCCAGGGCAAAGAGGAATTTGTGGAAGCTGGCAGCACCTTCAGCTGCAATTACTGAGTACCTTCCTCATTTTTAGCCAATGAATTCTGCCATCTCCTCCTTTCCTGTTGGCATCATTTCTTGATAGACAGTGAAAATTTCAGTCATCTTGTGGGTAAAAGATTTTCCTGTTCATGAAACAAGCTAAACCAAATTTAAATATTAACATTTATTTGGCTGCAAAAATAAGCTCCCCACACCCAATGACCTGTGCTCTATCTCACCCACAGACAGAGGTCTCACCCAAAATATAATTCATGTTCATTGTCCTGTCAATGTAGAGAGTCTTGTTCGATCAAGGGAGAATTTGACAGTCAAAGGCAGGGCTCTCAGTTAAATTCTTTTGGCTCCCAAATGGGCGGGTCTAGGGGAGACACTCTGCTTGATCTCTGTTCTAATGACACACTGGCAAATAGACGCTCTGCAAGGCAGAATGGGTCTGGACCTAAATGTTTATGAGATCAAAGTCAGTGGGAAAACTGCTGGTGCATTTCACTGAGTCATGACAGGATACAGGAAAATTACATTAATTAGACAAGGTTTTACTGCTGCCCATAGATTGCGTGTCCCTGCTAAGATCAGGCTTCACGTCAGAAATGGGGTAGTACAAAAGTGCATTGATAGATGGGCAGGGCCTGAAAGACCTAGAGTCCTGACAGATGAAAATGAGAGAAAGAAGGATTTTTGTCTCTATGCTATAGGCTGAAAATGGAGGATCTCCAAAGTGCACACTGCTGCTCAGGGCCCTGAACCAGTGACACTTAGCGTTACTAAAATCATCATTTGGACAGGCAGAGGCAGCACCCTTTGACATTACCTTGAGTAGGCACACCTCTTGTCCCATCTTCACAGAATCATGGAAGAGTCTGAGTTGGAAGGGATCTTAAAGATGATCAAGTTCCAACCCTCCTGCTGCGGGCAGGGACATCTTTCACTAGACCAGGTTGCTCAGAGCGCCACACAGCCTGGCCTTGAACACCTCCAGGGACAAGGATTCCACAGCTTCTCTGGGCAAGTTGTTCCAGTGCCTTGCCACCCTCACAGTAAGGAATTTGTTCCTAATATCTTATCTCAATCTACCCTCTGTCAGTTTGAATCCATTCCCCCTTGTCCTGTCACTACATGCTCTTGTAAAAGTCTCTCGTCAGCTTTGTTGTAGACTCCCTTCAGGTACTGGAATGGCACAATTAGGTCAGCTCTAAGCCTTCTCTTTTCCATATGGAGCAGACCTACTAGATCTGTACTCTGTGAGCACAGTTAGATTGTTTCCAGATTAGACTGGTGATTCCACTCTGGCTCTCCAACCCCCAGGTTTCATTAATTTCTTGGTATCAGATTTAGTATGGCAAAACCAACATCTGGATGTACACTGGAATATTCACCCTTCTCTATGTGAACAGGCTTCAAGGATTTAACCATGGGTCTTCTGTCCAGTACCTAAGTGCAATATCTAACTGAAAAGAAACTTTCAAGTAAGTAAAGGGCATGTATTTCAAAGCTGAAGAGTTGGCAGAGGGCAGCAAGTTGCACATATTTCACCATCCACTTGTTGCAGTCTGAGGAACATTCAGGGCTCCTGCTGGCAATAGCTAGGCAATAAAACTGTGGTATTTCTTTAGTAACCACTGCAGTAACAATAGATAAATAGATTTCATTGCTCAGTGTCTTTCACCACTCCATAAGTCACTCAAAGAATCCTGATGTACAGAGATGATAAAACAACCTTGAAGAAAAAGTTAATTTTCTGTGAAGTTCAAAATACTTTCAGAAATTTGAGGAAATTTCCTAATTGGCATTTTATAGATTCCTGTTATACTTCTAAAGAGTATTTTGGGTACTATCTTTCCTCTGTATGTACCTCAGAGTATGTCTCTTCTGTATTGGGACTAGTTTTTACTCACAGGTTTCAGGAAGGGTTTTTGATTTGTGGTGCTCCTTTCTAAGGTCCCTGCCTTGTTGTACCTGGAAATGTTAAAAATATTAATCACTCTAAGATGCACCATCCATCACTTTCAGATGGGAATGACTACAGGCCCCTGTTCAGCTTCTACTCTGCACCATTAACCTGAGAACCTGCCAACTCCTAAGATTTCGTTTACAGGACACTCAGTCCTGCAATGTCAAAGGGCACCTGTTGGAGTATTCCACTTATCTTCGTACTTTTTACAGCTACAGTCTGAGGCAATTAAAGAACATGACTCAAGACATGTCTACACATGTAGTGCAATGCAGAGATTTTCAGTTACCACTGATTCATCCCATAGTGGAAATTCCTCTGACTCACAGGAGTCATTAAAAACAATGAGATTATGTACACCTTCCGGAGATGAAACTTCTGTTACAAGAGTTCGGATCTTTCAGCATCTTCAAAGTCCCAGAGATTATGTTAGTTAGCTGTGAAGAGTTAAAATATTTTTATGCGTGGACAAACATTTAAAAGACACACATTTGTAGATCCAGCAAAGGGCGGCCTTAAAGACCAACAGATAACTGGTAGAAATTAACAATCTTCTGTTTTACCGTGTTGAGTCTTCAGGATACTTCACTTCTCCTGCATATCTTAATAATACCCTGAAGAAGCTTGGTTTTCAGAGACCATCAGCAACTCAGCAGCTGACAGTCCTGAAATGGAGGCAGTCAGAACAAACACCTACTTTTGAGAATTTGAGTAACTGAAAGTAGAACTCCTCTGCTGTCTTTATTTATGAGTGGCATAGCCAAGCTGAACAGTTTGGGAGAACCTAAGCCTCAGGTCTGGCTTTTCTGGCGTACTCCAAGCAAAACACCTGTCATCTAAAAGTGCCTCCACCAAAATAGTCAAAAGTTCTATTTGGCTTGTGTTTTAAAATTCTAGTGACCTTTTCCTTGTTAGAGGCTAGTATGTCCTCTCTTTAAAAAGTAATACAAATTTACTTGTAGAGAAGCGTATTTAACAGAACTGTGCTTTTTAACACCTCATCTGTTCAACTTCACTACAGTTTTGTCAGATTCCTGCAACTGAATTTCCTCTTCTGGCTGCATTAAGTGCATTTAGCAACCTCCAGACCAGCTGAATGTGAGCAAAGTCTCATTTACCCAGCACGAAAGTGCTGCTAAGGATTAAACAGGTTAATTATTAGGAATATTAGATCTGGTATCCTCCTTCCTCTTCATTATCAAGCTGCTACCTCAATACCTCTGGACACAGACATGTAGGAGGATGCCAACACCCTGGTCAAAGTGACAGGAACAGCAGGGCAGCTCAGGCACATGGAAGGTGGAACAAAGTGCTGTGCTCTGCTCCTAGAAAGCAGTGGCCAAAGCAGTGGCAGAACAAAAAGACCATCTGCAAATACTAAAACAGCTAAAGTGTGAGGAACTAATAAAAGCCACTGTTAATGCCATGAGGCAACAGAGCCAGTGAGTCTCATGTCACTGGTAACTTTAAGGTATCATTACAAAGCTGAGGAAATACTTCTCTTTTTAGGATAATTTACCAAGAGAGGAAATTATGACACACAAGAAAATTTTTTCACCACGTGCAAAACAATATTTAAAAAAAAATCAAAAACAAACCAAGGAAACCTTTATACAACCTATAGAATCCAAGATTAAGTAATTTCATAATGACAGAATTTAAAACTACCCAGGCTGCTTCCTTCACTGTATTCTCATTCTCTGTAGGCATTATATCATTTAAGAACATTTTTGAATATTATTTGTCCAACAATATAATTTTTTCAATATTTTTAGCTTCTTCTACCTGTTCCCTTCCAAATTATTTCAATATTTTCAGCAGGTTTCTTGAACCTTTGACTACAGATTTAAATAGCATGCTTCAAATGAGAAAAAATGTTTAGTTAATTACAGCTGCCACAGCTGACTCAGTAATCCCAGCCACAAATCAGATCAGCCCTTCTGTTTATGATATTGAATTCTGCTGATTTTACACCGTGAATATCCAGTCTATTGGAAAACTTCTTTAGCCTTGTTTACTTCACTGAATTATAGCCTGTATTTTGGTAACAGAGCTGTGTATTTCCCTTAAGTGAACAACCATGTGTATTACAAGCACTACAGACCTCTGTAGCACCATTCTATAGGTTGCCTTATCTAATATATCCATAAATGTCTCATCTGAACACCCCATCAGTCATGATTTTATGGTTTCTTCCACATCATTGCTCAGACTATGAAACAGCATACACCCAAGAAATGAGCCTAAGCTCCACACCCAGACTGCAATAATCCCTTGTTTATAGTTACCTACTGGGGTTTAGCAAATAATTCAGCCAGGAAAGAAACTCCTCAAGAATTAAAACATTCTCACAAAAAATTTATCACAGTGCATTGGTTGTGGCTTTTCTAGAGAATTTCATTGACTTCCAACTGTATTGGCTGCCAGGTAGAGACCATGTAAAAATATTTTTACTTATCAGGTTTACTCAGGTATTCATAGCATGTGAATGGCCACACACAGGTATCTTAGATGTCAAATTTTCTCTTTGAAAACATCCTCGGACATCTCTACAGAATAAGGTATCAGCAAGTCTTTAACTAAAGGACAACAGCACAGTTGGACCACAGCCATGATGTGGAGCACTGGGATTACTCAAGCATTAGTTCAAACTGGCCCTAATGGTTGCCCCCTCCACACACTTTTACCCTTGCTTCATTTTAGGCGGCCTTCTCAGTGTCTGGTTGTCTCTGGAGATAGTAGAGATAACAAAAATGAGCAGGAATAGCATCAAACTAGACTGGAGAAATTGCTGTCTTTCTTCTGTTATTGCCCACAATTTTGGTGCCAGCTTGTTTAACTCCATGAGTTGTGCTTCAATCTAGTGCAGAGAGAGAATTATTTGTGAAATTCAGCCCTTAGGTTTAGAGGAACAGGAAGAAAGAAATGTGCCTAAAGATATATGCAAGTGCAAAAAAAAAAAAAAACCGTTTGCCAAACAATGAGGAGGTTTAGCCTCAGTTTCATGGAATTCCAAGTCTGGAGTCTTCAAAATGTCCAAGAAAGCTCAAAAGCATCTGAGGCCTTGGCTAGGCTTACCAGGATCAATAGGGGAAACATAGGCCTGCCAGAACATGTTCTTAAAACTCTTATTGAACTAGTCTGAAAGATGAATATGATCTTATCCAATCTCAGGAAATGAATCAAAAGCTAAAGGCCATGGTAGCTGGATATTGGACTTAACAAAAAAGCCCAAGGTTTTCAGGCCTGTGCAAATCTAATACCAACATTAAAATCTGGAGGGATAACTGAAAAACAATTCTTTCCTCATTTTCCTCATTTTTTCTGCAGATATTAAATCAGTTGACAGCTTTTTACAGCCATAAAGACAAAGTGGCTTGCAATGAAGAAGTAATTCCACAGGTCCACAAACAGGAACTGTTGCTGGACCCCAGCCAGTTAGTTACGTGCCAGGCCCTGCTGTCACGGTGCACATCAGAGCTCATTCCTTTAACACCCGGTATTGTGAAAATGAAGTTTGGACTCAAGGAAGAAATCAATGCCATCAGCTTACTCAACAACTGAATTTCACACTTATCAAAATTAGACCAGACACGAGAAACCAAACTAAAGAGCGACTCCGGCACAAAGAGAAAATTCCTATGGCATTACTGCAGGCGGCCCTGGACGTGTAAGCCCCACAGGGGACTGTGTAGAATGTAAAAGGTAAAACCATCTCAGCCTGGAATATCTCTTCCTGTGAGGAGACGGGTGGTGTGGCACACTGGGGACCTGCTCACCACAGCTTCCATCCATGTACCAACCTCTTCCTTTTCCCTGTCAGCGGGGACACCATGCCACAGCCCCCAGTTGGCTGCAGCACAGGCCCCTCAGGCACCAGCTGTGACCCCCGGGCCCAGGGGGGAGAGCTGGACCCAGGGAGGAGAGCTGGGCTCAGGGAGAGGAGCTGGGCTCAGGGAGAGGAGCTGGGCCCAGGGAGGAGAGCCAGGCCCAGGGAGAGAGCCAGGCCCAGGGAGAGGAGCCAGCAGAAGCTCTGTGGGCAGCCAGGACCCAGTCTGCAGCCCGGCAAGGCTGGGTTTCTGCAAGGCCAGAGAGTGGCCTCAGGCTGGGCTGCTTTTTAGTTCAAGTTTTGAGCACCAAAATCAACTCCTTGCTTCTGTTACCACCTGTAAACATCAGCTTCTGTTACCACATCTCTGGCACATGTCTCAGCCCGCTGGCAGGCAGAGGGAATGTCCTGAACAAGGCCAACTGTCCCAGGGGCTTACAGTGGTGGCTCTCAGTGATTGACCATTCTGTCTCCCAAAGCACATCGTCTCCTACCAGAACCAGGGAAGCCTGGCAGTGCCTCAGCCCCTTGCCTTAAGGAGAGAAACCTCACCCTTCACTGCACTTTTTAATGCAAAGGTTTTTGTTTCCTCAATGGCTACCACAACACAATTTGGTCACCTTCATGCCTTAAGGGCTGTAGTCTGCTCGTGTTCCCACAGGCTCCATCATTGCCACTGTTTCACTTTGGTAAAACCTAGATGTTTTACAAATTGTGTGAGTGCTCCAATCTCTGGTAATTTCACTGACATTTTTCCTCTGTAGACTTTCTCATTTCCTGTGAAGAATTAAGTGCCCCCAGTCCAGAAATCTAGGCTGACTCACATGTGATGCAGGAGACCAAGGTACAAGAACTCACCCTGCACACCAGATATTTGAGATAAAGGAAAGGCCAGGTTTCCTTTCCAGTCTGTGACGTCTGGCAAGCCCTATCATCTCATACTGTTCCACCCTGAAAAACAGGAACAAAGCAGCACCTCTGACACCTAAGCTTGAGGAAGAAAAAATCAGAAATAAAGAGAAACCCCATGTGGCTTCACTGAGTGAAACCGACTGCAGTAATTTATTACACCTAGTCCCTTGAGCACAGTGGTTTAGAGACCTGTTTCTGTATGTCAGCATGCAAAGATAGCCCAGAGCAACATTTTACAGCCCATGGTTTCTTAAAAGATTTTTCTAAGTATATTACTGCATTATTTTCTTAATTTTATTTCTCTTCTGGATTTACATGTTAACATAAAGCAACAGAAGAACTGCGGGATAAAATGAAAGCTATTTTCCATAGAAAAAATCCTAACTGATTTGTATGCTTAATTTTTATTTAAGGTTTGTTTTTTTTTTTCCACAAAGCTTTTCTCACAGATTATCCTCTGCTATGCTTCTATAGCAGGCCTGAAATAAAGAGAACCTGCCAGGACTTGGGGGTGTCACGCACTCCATCTCTAAAAGGATTATTTAAAACTACAAGGAAAATGTATGGGTTTTCTTTTCTCTGAAGCTGTGTACTACCAACATTGTTGGTGAGAAGGAAATTCTCTTCTCTGCTTCTGTTTTTCAGCTTTCCTTGGATGTTTGTCCAAGCTTGCTAATTCTCCCATTTTGATCCCAGTCTTAAGAAATGATTTTCACAAAGTGAAAATTGTTGAATGAAGTGAGTGTTTTTGACTTACAGGTGCTGTTTTGCTTAAAAACAAACAAAAAGGGAGAGAATAATTCTAGTTCTTTGAATATCTGATAATGTAACCCAATGGTGGCCTGGAAGCTCAGAGCTTAGGGCACTAAAGAAAAATTAGTGTTGTGAGCTTTGTGATTATTAAGCCATCACACTATTACTTCTGAAGCCCAACACAAAATTTGGACACTTACAGTTATTGCACTGTGTACTACCCAGGTAAATCTCATGTCCTCACTTGCCTGATTCAGCTATCAGAGAAAGGTCTGTCTGCTCTATAATTTGTCATTCCTCACTAGAGCACATTTATAGACACTTCTGCATACATTGCTGAATGCAGATGTGAAGAGAAGCTTATTTCAAGATGGGTATCTAGTCCACATTATATTTTTAAATCCTTGTAATGGGAATGGTCAAACACAGGAACCAGAGAAGGACCCAGATACGTTGTGGTATTTCCTTCTTGATTGGACAAGGGCCTGACCAACCTAATATAATTTTGGCATTATTTAGACTTTAAGCAGAGTGTGAACCAGGTAACTTTCAGAGCTGTCTTCTTTTTTTTGATAATTCTGCCATTTGTATGCATTGCCATGGGCCTGCCCAACTGGACATTACTGATATAATTCCAGATGAATCAAGACACTGCTGTAAATATTACTCATACAATTACACACAAGGGCATACTACCCTGAAATAAGGGTTTCATATTCTGATATTATTGATCTGCTTTGCAAACTGCAGTATTATTGTTCAATTTTCTTATGCACAAGAAAAGAAAGAAGATTGTATGTGGTAGATATATCTGTTCTCAATGAGGCATCACTGCAGGTGTCTAGTGGAAGAGTTTTCCAGCTCTACATTTTAAAACACGTGGAATTTGCTTATTTCTACAGAAGCTTCTAGATTTCTGAGATCATATATGATTTTGTTGTAAGGACAAATTATTTTATCTTTCTGAATGATGTTAATAGCTACCTATGTCCTTGCTCTTATCAGTATAACACAGTGATGCTTATCAAGAACTAGGTGTGTAACAAATCTCTGGCTTGATTGCCATGGCTTTGGCATCCTTGTTTCCAAGAACTATTTGTTTCCTTGGTTTGATGTTCATTTCCCAACCCACATCCTCCATTCAGGCTCTTTCGTTCAGCAGTGAGATGCTACTTTGCCAACTCCTTCTTTTCTGGCTTTTCTCTTGGGTCCATACCCACTGCTTTAGGCACTCTTTCTCCACACATATTGTATCTAAAGGTTGAAAGATAATTTCTTAATCTAGTTCTTAAAAGCAATTTATATGCTTTTTTATATAATTAACATTGCAATTTACAGCATCATGGTAGCTGCCATTCTTCATCTTTTATCTATATTTAATTTTAAGATTCAGTAGCAAACAGAGAAGATTAGAAGAAATGTGTAAAGCTTGAATTTTGACCAGCAGAACCCAAATTGAAACATTTTATCTTGATCAAAACACACCTATATTATCTAGAACGTCACACTTTGAGTGGACTAAATATGTAGAAAATGCTATCCAGCTGTCTTTGGTTTCTGAAAATGGAAATCATAGTCATTCACTTAAAACAAAAAAAATCCTTTCCTGAGGTCAGCTATATATCCTAAACTTCGTTCACACAAATTTTTATGTGCATGCAAACACACCCAGGTGTCACCTGGAGTACTAAATGCCTTGCTGGTAAGGAACCTTGTGTACTTCAAGAGACATGAGCCTTGTTTTCCCGCATCGCTCAAATCTCAGGTGTTCTTGTGTACATACAGTTCACTCCAAAGCAAACAACAGAATCACTCTGCTCTGAACCCATCAATGACACAACTGAGTTCCATTTCAATTTTATTCATTTCAGGTGTAGAACTTGCAGAACAAAGTACAAGTAGCAATGCATTTCACAACCTTCATACTTTGCTGGGGTCCAGAGTGGGTTTGGTTCGTGATCTGTGGACAGGGTGAGCAACAGGTTGACTTTCCTGTTTCTCTGATTGTAAAAGTGACGGGAGCTGCTGGACTGAGACTTTTCTTAGCTGAACTCAGCCACCTCTCTGTGTTTCTCTGGAGAGTGAGCAGGGAGTTATCTGTGGTCTAGGTAATGGAGAGTACTGAATAGCTCCAGTAGTCATGGGAAGTGTAGGATTTAGATCAGAAAAGGCCATATGAATACTTTTTGACAAGTTTCTTAATTTTTAAGTAATTTATTATTTTACATCTCTATAAATTTACGTAAAACTGAAATTGTATTAGAATTTTTTGTGAAGCAACCGTAGTAACAAGTTATGATAGCTTAATTGCAGGAAGCATTTGATATTCAGAGGGCTGTCTTACAGATGGGGCTGTAAGAAGTGACCATACCTTAGGACTATAACTTGAGAGGAAGCAGATTTATCCAGAAGGAAAGGGATGGGAGAAGTCATCATTTGTGAAATGACCAAGAAGAGTTAAGAGGCTTGCAGGATTACTCAGTTCATGAGGAGCTCGGTTGGAAGGCAAAGATCCCAATTCATTTGGGATCTGTTGCAAAACTAATCAAATAGGCACAGACAGCCGTTTAGAATCATGTTCAAGTAAGTGAAAGGCTTGCTGAAGCCAGAGTGCTGATGACAGGAGAGATAAATGCAGGCTTCATCAGCACCAAAGCAGTATGCAGAGGTGAGCTGAAAATTCAGGCCTCAGTATTCATTAAGCCAAACCTGAGACTGCTAATTTTAGACACAGCTGCTGCTGAAATACAAGTTATATTTAAAGAATGAGCCAGAAGCCCCATTTGTTTAGATTGCAATGAACTAGGACCAGCACCACTAACATTAACAGTAGAATACTGAAGTTGAAGAGTGCAATAGTGGAATCAGACCTCTGTCTCTGTCGGTAACTTGGATTTACAAACCCATGGAGAGAAATAAAGAGCAGCACTCTGCCTCTGAAAGCAAGTGTTATTAGATTATGGTCTCTGCTTACCAGACGTTTGTTGTGTACTGTAGATGCAATAATAAATGTAAAATGTATAAAGGTGCAGATATGAAATTACTGAACTCCAGTGAACCAGAGACAGTTGCTTAGATTATCATTGAACCAAAAAAAACCCAACCCTATATAAAGAAGGCAGTTAAAGAGATAAATATCATCTATTTCCTCCTGCCAGAGATCTACTCCCAAAACACGCATTCAAAATTGTCTTTTATATCTTACCTATTATTAAAAGACAGACTTGGAAAATTTCTGGGCTTTTATCAACTGACTTAGTAATCTTATGACTGTAAGCGTAGCCCCCCAAAACTGAGAATTTATACCTATTACAGTCTTTTATTTCTTCAAATATCCACCAGAATACCAGGAAACCCTCTGTATTGCATTAATTGGGAGGAATGTTATGGTCTTTGCCTCAGTATGCTGGAAATAAAATATATTGAGATGTATTTCAGCTGAAAGGTAAGAAAGACCATAATAATTACAGATTTAATTATACATTATCCATATTATACACATTTTTAAGCACTGAATAAACTCATGAATGTTACTTTGAAAATGCATTTCTTTTAGATCACAGTATGAGAGCACTATTTGCCCCGAGAAATTTTGACCCTAGGCAGTTGACAACAGAAAATACTGGCCAAAAACTGCTATCTTTTTATTTCTATTTCCTCTGCATTGTTCAAACCATAAGAAAGAGAATGAAATTTGAATCTGGCATCTGTACTCTAGTAAGACTGCTATATTTCTTTTCCAAAATTATTACAGATTTCAGACCAGGAAAGAGGCAGCTTAAATTTCAAATCAAAGTTTCACTTTGGAAAGCCAGCAGTTAAAAAAACAACCTCAGCTTGTGCTCAGCAGAACACACTTTACTCATCAAGCAAACATCCAGTTATAACACACATTTTTTGTGCCTTATCAGCCTATCACCACGTATTACTCAACAGTACAAAAGCGAGTTTAGTTACACTTCTATATATGCTGAATTTATCTGTTTATAGATTTATGGGTGCTGATTGTTTGCTTTATAACTCCTTAGTGAACGTTTTTCAGAGCAGTGACTTGAGTTTAGCTACAACAGGAGTCCAGCATAGAGAGATCTGTAAAGGAATGGGACATCTCTCAGTGCCTTCTCACCCATAACGTCAGTAAAGGCAGAATGGAGCCAGAGGTCAGTGAGAATTCCTGAAACAGTGACAGAGGTAATACAGGCTCCAAAAACTGACTCAGTCATTTGTGAGGACAGAGGAAGAAATTATTAGCTGAATAGAAACAACAGGAAGATCCTTTTACTTACAAAAATTGTATCAATTAAATTGAAATTGATGTAAAAAAAACAGTGCAGTTAAATCTGTGCAAAGCCCAATGAGATACAATTACACTGTCTGAAAACCAGATAAAGACCTTTAGTTTCTTTGTGCAAGTTTACAGAACTAATGTATTCTAAATTAAGGGAATCTGCCATTTAAGAGCAACCATTTAGTTAATTAATTTAAATTTTTTTCTAGATATAGCATCAGACAGAACAAGCCTTGAGATACACATGCTGCAAGTGCATCCCAACAAGACATCAGCATCTTATATCAGGCAGTCACCACTCTGCTTTGTGCTAGGTAGGAGTGTAGCAGCCTCCCATAGTGTCACTGTGAGGCTCAACTGGCCTCAAACTGATGCCTTAGGAGAAAGGGGTCTTGTGTTGTGTAATTTCCCTCATTCTTTAAGCTTTTCAAGCTTCATAGCTTTCAACTGATTAAAACACCACAGTCTGAGCATTAGCTATACAGTGAATTGCAATTGCTATTCATCAGAGAGCACTTGGATTCAAGAAAATGGGAGGAACCAGATTTGGGTACTTGAGGACAATTACATGTATTGGAGTAACTGTGCAGCAAAAGTTGCACTAGACGGCACTCACTAGAATGGGTAAAGTGCTGAGTTTACTTATTTTATTATTTATCTTGCTTGGGCTTTTTTTTGGCGGGGGCATGTTTGTTTTGGGGTTTGGTGGTATTTTCATATGTTGTTTTTGGTTTTGGTTTGTTTGGTTGGGGTTTTTTTGTTATTATCTTCATTGTGCTGTCCCCCTGCGTGCATATCAAGCTAATTCTGTCTCCTGGGAGACATAAATTCATGCTGCAAAAATTAAGAGGGTTCTCTTGAGGAGCCCCTTTCTGACCACCAGCCAGAAATAAAGTTGTATGCAGTATTATCTGTCCTTTTGAGGGTGTTGTATGTCACACTGATCGTTGACAAGCCCTATTATTGGCATCCCCTGCTGCAGATTTTATGTGGGAAATGTCTTGTATGACCTAAAGGCAAATAGACCCCATGAGCAACCCCAGTGAACAGGCAGCAGGTGAGGTATCTAATGCCAGCTGTAGATGGAGTGAAATCTGCTGTCAGAATGAGACACAGCACTACAAAGCACTAGCAAGCCAGCCACAGGCATTAGCAACCAGGTGTGCAGCACTTGTATCCTGGATTTAAGGCAGAAGTAAAACACAAACTGTTAGTTAGATTGCCTCAAATGCCCTTCCTTAGAAAGATATTAGCTTCACTGTACTAGCAATTAAGAACTGATGTTGCTTTTCTTCCTCAGGTTGCTGGGCAGTCCAGCTCAGTATTTTTATACAGATGGCAGTGTCTCCCAGGCACCTTCCAGAACACAAAGCATGCAAGTAGAGGTGAGAAATAGTAGGCCTGTGAAGTGATCAGTTTGACTGTCAGGAGTGTAGGATACTTTCACATCCCACTGGAATAAAATGACAAGTCATTTCCTTGTCATCCTTTCCACATGGAAAAGAGGTTATTAATATTTATCCCTCCCTGAAAAGCCTTAATCTGTACTTTAGTTCACCTTTCACAGAATACTTGAGATGGCAAGTAAGGTGGAGTGATAGACCACTTTTATGAAAGGCCCACTCCCAGACACATCCTCCTTTTAGATTAAAAAAAGAGCCGTGGTCTGGGATTTCCTGGCAGTGCAAAGAAACAATGTACATTTTATGATGCTCCTTTGACTCTCATCACTCATGAAATCCAAATCAAGTAGGAATTTGTCTGCATTTGAGATATTTGTTACAGATTCCAGTGTAAGATATGCTGCAAAAGAACAGAACAGTAGAGGCCCAAGCATCAATGGGAATGATCCACCTGCTTTTTCTGGACTGTCAGCAACAAACGGAGACTTCATGGAAGCCCAGAAAATGAGCCTTTATTTTTAACAAGACCAATATGGTATCAGAAATATTTCAGAAAGTTCCTAAATTATGCCCTTGACACCTTGACTGTTGTGAGTAAATTGAAATCTTGTTATCTGCTCTGCTGACTGCTAGTTTCAAAAAGGGAGAAAATTCAGTCAGAATGAGAAACCTCACTTAGACTAGCAGTAAAAGCTGGGCAGGGGTTTTAAAATGGAAAAAAGTTGTCTTGCTATCCATGTCAGAAAAAAAATCCCTTTAAATTTCCAGACTTCATTAATATAAAGAGCAGAAAGAAAAATTTCCAAGATCACATCAATTTCTCTAGCAAACAGCTAAGGGTGTCAAAGAAAGTGAAACAGGGTATGAGTATTCAGTTCATAGGTGCCTTTCTCAAGGTAGACAGCCCAGGGAACACGATACATGGTTGGACAGATTTTTATAATCGCCTCCACCCTCTTGTCAATATATTCACCTGCTCCACTGTAAGTCATCCTCATTTTCTCCTTGCTCAGTACAGCTGGTGGATTACTATGTGAACTGCACTACACAGAAGAGTTAACTCTGTCTTCTAGTATGGGAACCCCCTGGCACTTACAATACAGTTTGATTTTACTCTGTATTTCAGTGCTGAATACCACAGGGTAAGTAGTACACTACTGAATGTAGCTTAATTCAGGAAGCTTAGCTGTTAATGATACGTATCCATTCTTCACTTTTAAAATGTGGACTGTTTCTTCCCTGTTTAAATGTGGACTGTTGTACAATTGAACCATGTCATTTTTTAAAAGAAAAAAATTAAATTTGTGGTTACCTAATTCTGCTCTGGCTTCTGTCTGAGAGAGAAACCTGTAACAAGTGGATTTCTAATGCCTCATCTGAAGAGATCTGGACAAATAACCACAATACATATAAAACTCTCTTGACTCTGAATATACCTACAATAACCTTTGCTTTAGGATTTGCCTGATGTGTAACTGTTTAAAGATAACACTGAATAGAGGCTGAATGGCAACTTATCATGGCTTTCTCTTTCTCATGGAAGAAGAAATTCAAGAACAATGAAGAAAACTTTCTTACTTTATCTGACTTTACATATTCTTTTTTCTCCTTAGCCTGAGCTCAGTCTGTTTTCCAGTTGCTTGCTGAATTTCATTGCATCACTTCACAATAAATTAATTGTGATATTTGCTCCTAATTTCCCTAGTTTTCTGAATGTCACTGCTTGGATTTTGAGCAGTGCAGACATTTCTTGTGCTGCATTCCCTTAAGGACAGATTCTCTATATTGTGTCAAGTACAATAAGGATAACTAAGGAGGGAACACCACAGAGTTTGGAACAGAACTCTGCCTCCAGAAACTGGTGACCATCCCTTCCCTATGCAAAACACCCAAAGAGCAGAGCCATTTATGTTGTGATCTGTGGTGGGATTTTGGTCTTGCAACTCATCTCTGCAGGATTTAGTAGCACACAAGGACTATGTGTTTGTAATTGCTTTTGTTTTGCAGCATTTTCAGGGTAAATTAGAAGAGCTGAATGAAATAGAACCTTTGTGTCTTGAGAGATTTGCAGGGGTTAAAAGAAATATGTAGCTTTCCAACAAGTCACCGAGTTACACAGAGCACTAGGTTACTTTCATTTACATACTTTGCTTAGCAACAATGGGGATAATAAGGCCATGAGCAAGTTCCTGAAAAGTGTTTGCTATTATCCTGGTGGTGTCTGAGCTGAGATATATCCATCCGTCCCTCTGGAGCTCTCTGTGCCCAGTTGAACTCCTATCATTCCAGTTCAGTGGGATACAGAGCAGAGGATCCTTCTCACCTTTGACTCACTCTCAGAGCTTTGCCATGAATGAGTAACTTCCATATGGGAAGAGAAATTCAGACATAGGTGAAGCCCTGGGTCTATTCAGTTATTCAGTGAAAATCCCAGAGGCATAAATTGCAGTCCCAACATTCTTTCTTAAAAAGATTTTTAGTCACTAATTCCGCAAGGTCTTCACTCAGTTTTTTTCTTGACAGGATCAAGCAAAGACCAAGAGGAGGCTTGAGGACATGGGATCCTGAAACAGGTAACTCCATGGCATTAGTGCCGATAACCATCCAAGGTAGACTTTGGACATGCTGGCTCCTCTTTCTCACTTTAATGTGTCGTATTTCAGCTTACCTCACCAGATGTGATTTTAACAATAACTCAAGGCCATTCTGTGACTGGACCCAGCCTTGCAATGTCAACCAGGGAATGTGGATACGAACCAAGCATGACACTCCAACTGATGGAACAGGTCCTGAGGGAGACTATCCTGATGGAAGTAAGTGCTCATTTATGGCCTTTGATTTTCCTTTTCTGAAGGCAGATTAACTACCTTTATTTTTCTTTCTTTGAAAGAGAAAAGAGATTCATTAAGCCCTTTGAAATGTGCTGGTTTGTTATATGCTGACACCTGTCTTTGACTTTTCATCACATCAGGCAGGAGTGAATTAAACTGGATTGCCCATCATAGATTGGATATCTTTATCAGTGCATGGAAGTAAAAGAAAGCTAGTTGTATCATGCTTGAGGCCTCAGAGAATATAGTGACATGGAACAGATCGTTTTTCAAGAGATGGCTTCTGGCCAAATTCCACTGATAACAGTTTATGGCAACAAATGTAATGTAATGATTACTGCACTGGCGCTAGATAAGTTCACACCAGCTAGTTACGAAATCAAGTCTGAAACTGAAGAATATTTTTCAAAAACTCTAATACCTGTGATTTAAAAACTGGAGCCTAACATGGTCACAGTATCAAACAATCCATGCCTCCATCTCTCTGTGCTTGAACCACTATCCTTGCTCCAGCAGATCCATTTAGAGAGATCAGTCTGCAGTCAAACGGCTTCCTGTAATTATCCCAAGATAAAGGCCAGCTACTGTCAGAGTCAGTGAGCGGATTAGAGCAGTGTTAGTTGGGATTGTTGCTAAATAATTTCCTGCATTTTTACTATTTGATAAAAACATTTAAAATTGCCTGTTAGAAAAATAAATGAAACATTTTTTATTAGGATAAGCATAAATAATAATGTTTTGCTTTTTGAATTGACACAGACCGTATCACTTTAAATGGGACTTAGATTTTCTTGCCAATTTAAATCTATGACTGAATGTTAGATGCTACATGTGGAGCCATACTTTACCATACAGAAATGGTCATTCATTTATTTTTGATTCTTTTCCATAGTCAGATGGGAGAGACTTGACTTTAGCTGCAGTGGGGAAAGGTAACTTTGATCTTAGCCCACGTGAAGCAAAAAACTTCAGCCCTAATAAAGAAAAATCTGATTTCATATTAAACTAATCAGATGAAAGCATTTCAAATCCTAAAGAAGCACTGCAAGTTTCTGAATTTTGAAAAATTTCCTACATTTTCACAATGTCAAATATAAATATTTTCAAGGAAATATCAGCATTGCTTTCTATTTCTTCTATTTTGAGACAAAACAAAATGCTGACAGTTTAGAATTTTCCTTGTGGCAGGGATTCACTCATCTTGAGACCAAAATGTTCATGAAAAACATATATCCCACAAAAGAGAGTGTGTAGAAGATTGCCTTATTTTCCTTTGAGAAAAGAGGAAACTGAACATAGTTCAGTGAGGCAGTCTGAAGATCAGTTTGGAGGTGCTGTCTCTTGAAAGAGTCCTATGTCTTTAATTGTGATCCCAAAATAACTGTTCTTGTGAGATGAAATATATTTGCTTTGCTCTCAGGCTCACATTCTACTTTGTATAACAACATGGGTTAACCATTGCAATGTGAAGTCCAAACACCCTTTGCTTTGCTTCTTTACACTGATAATGATGCCTTAATTTCTTCCAGATTTGGATTGTACTTCAGTTTTAAATGACACCTAATAAGTTATCAGAAGCTTCAACCATATTTTAATGTTTTTTTCACTCTGCAGAAGGTTATTTCATCTACCAAGAAGCAAGTAATCTGATCCCCTTCGACGCTAACAGGCTGGAGAGCCCAGATACTGTAGTTTCTGGAAAAATATGCATAGACTTCTGGTACTACATGTTTGGATCAGAAGAGATGAATGAGCTGAGAGTGCTTGTCCAAGATGGCACAGGGGAGTCTGTGGTGTGGCAACGGAAGGGAAACCAGAGTTCCTTGTGGAAATATGGTGCCATCACTCACACTTTTCCAACACAGAGAAAGATAAAGGTAATATATTGCAGAATGTATTTCTTTGTACAGTCTCAGCATTTGTTCTCCCCTGGCAGGCTGCAAAATGTATGCATAAGCTAGAAAATATAACCAAGATTTGCTTGGTTTATATTTTGTAAATAGAATGGCCTTATGATTTCTGTCAATGACCAAAGAGAAGAAACCACCAACCTCCTAGTTTCACTAGTGCTGTTTGTTAAGGGATAAAATTCAACTTAGTTTTCTTTCTTTTTTCTTCCTTTCTTCCTTAATTTTATCATGAAGTCAAGGACTTTAGATGTCATAATAAAATCCAGGTTTGTCTGCTGTGAGTTTCAAGGTTTGAACTTTGGGATGCCACCTGTGTTGGACTCCTCTGAAGAGTCAAGACCATTAATTCTCATAAATCATTTATAAGTCAGTGAAATAGAGGATGATGTTTCCTGCAGTGTTCACCTTATTATAGGATATATAATCCTTTAGCTGAAGGAAGCTAAGAGAACCCGTTATAACCTCATCTTGCCAATTGCTATTTTTAGCAAAAAAGCAGAGAGATTAGTTTGAAAATATGCTAAGAGAAATGGTCTTGTCTTTGCCTAAACACCTCTGATGCAGGGATCACTTTGTGTCCTGTCTAGGTAATTTTTGAGGCTATCCGAGGACTGACAGAGTATGGGGATACAGCACTGGACAATGTGAGAGTAAGGGATGGACCCTGTGGTAAGTGTGTTTGCAACCAAGTCTGTTCTACTTTCTTTTCTCTGTTTAAGCTGACCACAAATTTTCATTACTCTACTCCATATACAATATAGCAACCCTTCAGAACTTGGAACTGTAAAAGAGAAATGGCAAAAACTTTACACCTCACTTCATTTCAGTGTTATGTGTTTTGCTCTAATTTCTCCCTAAATCTTTCCTCATCACCTCCAACATCCAAGAAAAGCTATCTCTTTCTCTGCAAATGTGACCTTTTTCACCAGGTCCAGCAAAATTTACCTACCCTTCTAAGTCTGAAGTGCATCTCTAAACTTAGACAAGGCTATGAACATTGATCTTGGATTCCAGATTAAATGTTCTAATTGGCATTTTACAGCAAATATCAGTTCATGCAAGCTCATTAAATACACATTACAACCATATGTCACAAAAAAAAAAAAAAAAAATCACCACAAAAACGAGTCAATAACACTGAGTTGACTACCAGCTTTGACTACAAATCAGCAATTTGATCTTGATCTCTGACCCTGTAACAGATCAGCCAAGAGTAGCACAAGCTGTGCATGGCTGGGATCCATTTTTACTGACAAGCATGAAATACATACAGAATATGAATTGACCAAGAAATTTGCTAAAAAACTTACAGAAAGTTTCATTAGGTCTTAATAGGTGTTGCTGTCTGTTAAATACTACTAAGGTAATGACATAACATGTTTCACATTTACACTACCTGTGACAAAGATTTCCTTTCAGATCCACATCCTCTGATCATATGATTTATTTAAAATTCTGTGAAAAAACTTGGGGACTTTTTTTGTTTGAGGGCTAGGGAGAGCCAGTTCTTCATTTTTCCAGTTGTATTAGCACATGATTCAGCCACTGGATGGTGCACAAAGGTAACTCCGAGAGATAAGAGTTTCTCTGTTCATCTCACTCTCATACCTGCCAACAGTCACTGACAGTAAAAGCTTCATGTGTCTTAGCACACACCAGAGGGAGTCACACACCCAACGGTAACTACACTTCCAGCTCCCGAGAGGAACACAAGCTCAGTCACTGTGATCTAACAACAACCTGATGAACTTTCCTAAGAGCTAAAAAAACCCACACATCCCCGATTTTAAACACAGGCAGTTCTACTTGCTTCACTGAAGAACTTCGAACTTTATGCTGGTGAAAAGCAAGTGAAAATTCCTGTATGTTGGTGTGTAAATAGTGTTCACCCTTTAATGTTAAAGCTCATTGTATTGCTTTGTCTTTTCCACTAACAGAAGCTGTCCCTACACCTGTACCACCAACACCTACACCAACAGAACCTACACCACTTCCAGTGACAGGTAATTTTAGCCAATCATATATACTACCAACAGGTTGTAGGACACTTGCATTTTTTTACTGACAGTGCTGCTTCTTTGCTTCAGTTAATTTCTATGGGTATTTGGCTATGACGTTGCTTTATGCCATACAAGTCAGCCTTTTCTGTTTCAGTTCTTCCAGGTGTTATCTACAAAATGAGGGTGATTGTGGAGGGGGAGGACAAAATAAAATGGGCTTTTGGGATGTGTCTGTATGTTATTGAGAACATATTCTTTTCTCCTGTCTCCAGAAGCTATTTGCAGTATACATGGGGATCCCCACTACAACACCTTTGACAAGCAGCGTCATGACTTCATGGGCACCTGCACCTACACCCTGACCAAGCTGTGTGACAGCAGCAGCTCCCTGCCCTACTTCAACGTGGAAGCGGCCAATGAGCACAGGGGAGGCAACACCCGTGTGTCCTATGTTCAGTATGTGGATATTGATGTCTATGGCTACAGGATCAACCTTGGTCAAAAAAGAGCTGTTAAGGTATGGTTGGAAGCCACTGTCTATCATTCATGACTCAAAGCGTGAATGAAGATATTGGTGTACAGTGACTACCAATTTCCAGCATTCATACAATAATTTTTAGAGGGAACTCAGATATTTAGGAGCAGGAGTAACATGGAGTTCTTAAACATGGGAATTTCAAAACTGAAAGCATAGGCTAAAATTCTGTGCTGTGTTGTTGAAATGTGGGCTTAGAGCTGATACTCTGAATGGGGTTGGTGAGCTGGACTACCTTTCTAACCTGCTCCCCATGCTCTAGTTTAGCATCCAACAGGGAGCACAGGGGCTCTGAATTAGCTGAGTTCATGCTGGTAGTCATTTCCCAATCCTGTGTGGTAGCCTGTAAGGCTGAACATTCTCCCTGACTTCTACTTATTCCCCTTCACTGTTAACTTCACACCTGGCCTTTGCCATAAAGCAGGGTCAGGTGGCAGTCCTGGAGTGACAATCTGATGACAGTCCTTACACTGACTGTACACTTGGCCAGCTATTGCCTCCTAGGACTTCTTTATGGATCCTTTCTACAAAGGGCCAAGACAGTAGAAATGGTTGAGCCAACCCCCCAGGATATGAACAGTTCACCTGGTTTTATTATCACCCTTATAGGAAAATACAAAAGTGATTTAAAAGAGGCAGAGGTTTGAAGGTACACTGAAAATTTCACATCTGATCTTAGAGACATAGAGAACTGATATGCCCTCATTTGTCCAACAGCCTCTCTCTTATACCTTTTCCCTCTATTTGCTGTTTTTATTATAAAAAAGAGTAGGTCTGTAGGCAGTTGCTGCAGTCTGGGACTTTTCCAGCTGTGTCTGGCTCGCCAAGACCACACTTGCAAGCTGTGTTGTAGCCACACTGTTATGGCCTCAAGCCCTAGATTATGTGAACTGTTGGAGTACTTCTGTAACAAGAACTGGGACTGCATCAGCCATATACACATATACATACATATACTGGCACAGAGTGAGTTCTTACTGCTCACTGTGTCAATATAGGAACCTAAGAGGGTCACCATTAAAAATACTTCTTGTCAAGTGCTTAAAATACTTGTCCTTCTCTGTGCCTGCAGGTCAATGGAGTCAGCCAGGTGGTCCCTGTGACCTCGATCCCAGGTGTCAATATTTCCCTCAGCGGGCAGTATGTTGTGGTTACTACTGACTTCGGGCTGCAAGTCAGGTTTGATGGAAATCACAGAGCAGAAATCACTCTTCCCAGTACCTATATGTCTAAAGTCTGTGGAATATGTGGAAATTACAACGGGCTAAAAGCAGACGACTTTCTCAACCCAGATGGAGAAATGGAAGCAAACTCATCCAGCCTTGGCAACAGTTGGCAGGTTTACAACGACTCCAGGTAGGACTCCTGCTGGATGTCAGGTCTTACCTGTTGGCTATGCAATGACCAGTTTTATGCAACTCTTCTTTGGAGGCCAAAAATGTTTGACATGTGGGATAAAATCTATCCTTGTCAGTGGTCTTACTTTATGCATCTGGGTGAAGTTTCACAGAAAATTTAACTGTGCTTAAAAAGAGAAAATTTCTTAGGGTCTTAGAACTGTTTAGGCTGGAAAAGACCTTTAATGTCATTGAGTCCAACAGTTAACCTAGCACTATATCCACCAACAAACCATGTCCCCAGATGCCACACTTAGGCAACTTCTCACTTCTCCCAGGGATTGTGGCTCCACCACTTCCCTGGGCAACCTGTTCCAATGCTCAACAACTCTTTTGGAGAAGAATTTTTTCCTAATATCTAATCTGAACCTCCCCTGGTCCAGCTTGAGGCCACTTCCTCTCACCCTGTCACCCAGAAAAGAGACTGTTCCCCATCTCACTACAACCTCCTTTCAGGGAGCTGCAGAGAGGGAGGAGGTGTACCCTGAGCCTTTCCCCTCCCAAGGCCTAACAGCCTCAATTCCCTCAGCCACTCCTTATAAGACCTGTGCTTCAGACCCTTCACCAGCTCCATTGCCCTTCTCTAGATACAGCCCAGCACCTCAATGTCTTTCTGGTAGTGAGACGCCCAAAACTGAATATGGAAATCCTTGTGTGGCCTCAACAGTGCCAAGGAGAGGGGAGTTATCCCTTCCTTCTTTCCCCTTCAAATCTTACTCCACATATGCTTTGTGTCCAAAGAGAGTCCAACTGTGGTGGGGAAGAGGGAAGTTTTTGTTCTCTCACATCATGATGATCCCTCAGGAAAAGCTCAGGCTTCTGCTGGGCCCAGGGAGCCAGTACCACCCCTGTAACCTCACCACAGGGAAGGGCTTTTTCCCTATTGTTCAGGGCTGGACCCTGCCAGGTGCTGGGCACTGCACATACAGCACCCATATCTTCACATTACGTACCTCTGGAGGGACCCCTGGGCCTGAGTTTTAGGGTTAGTTACATATTGGGGTTTTCAGGAACACCAGCTAATTAAATAAAAAAAAATATGTGTTTTGTAATATCTCCATAAATGGTCTCTTTAGGCACCCTGATGAAACCCAGGCACACAGCTGCAAGCAAACCACACTCCCATAAGAGAGGCACTGCCTTTCTCATTTGCCTTGCCTTGCTGATAGGAGAGAAAGGCCACGAGGGCTTCTTTTTTCCTCTAATGCTGTTTGAGCAAACACAAAGAAAGAGTATGTTAAATACAAACACAGGCCAGATAGGGAGAATGATCTGTGAGTTTTAGCGCTGACTTGGCTAAATTCCTTTTGTACATTTAAATGTACATTTTAGCATTTGAATAAAACACTGAAGGTGCCCACTAAGATTTCAGTTATTGTTTTGGTTTATGAATGCTAATACTCGAAGACATTATTTCAGCTCTTCTGAGATACTTGACTTGTTACTAATTATTTCACAGTATGTTATTTAAGGAGAGTAGTTGAACTTTGAATGCTTTCACTTTCTAATTCCCCTTCCCTGTAAACAACCTGACTTACCAGAAACCCAAAAATAAACATCTGGGTTTCGCCCAAGCCTCTGAAATATTATCAGGTTGAGATCATATTGAAATCTGAATTTCTATCCTAAGAGTTTGAAATAGGGGGATTGGAAATATGTCATGTTAAGTCTGGGATGAGACCTGTAGTTTTGGTAGATGTGATTTCAAAAGCATCTCAGGTACTAGTGAATCCAAAGTTGATCCATTAATTTTTCCACATCTTTTTTCTTTTTATCCATATTAGGTGCTCACCAGATGATGGCCATACTCCAAACTGCACTGATGATGAAAAACACATGATCCAAAGCAATGCATACTGTGGTCTGATCACAGATCCAAGTGGTCCATTCCAGAAGTGCCACTCAGTAGTCGATCCACGGAGCTATTTTGAAGATTGCCAGTATGATCTCTGTGAACTTCACTTGAACAATGCAGCCCTCTGTGAAAGCCTACAGGCTTATGCAGACGTGTGCCAAACTGCAGGAGTCCAGCTGGCACCATGGAGAAATGCAACATTTTGCCGTATGTATCAAAGATTGCTAAAAATTACCACTTGTCAGGAGAATATAATGAGGATTTCCAGAAGACAATGCCTTACAACCCTGTTTTGAATTCACGTAATGTAACACTGAGAATCTTAACTGATCAGGCTAAAGATTTCAGGGTTATATGTAGTTCCTCAGTTCGACCCCTTTGTGAAAATGCTAGTGAAAATAGTTCAGCTGCTTTGAACGAAAGGAAAAAATTCCATCTAATCCATCTCAGAATTGGAGGGCTTTCCTTTGAATTCCTCTCTGCAAAGAGAGCAGGATGAAGGAAGAACTCTTCTGACAAGCTGCGCAGGAGGTCTGGGATAAAGGGAGGAGAGTGTTGTAAACACTATCAGTGGTACAGACTCCAATATGTATTAGAGTAGGGAGTGCTGACCATTCTTTCCTATAGGATGTGGAGGAAAGCATCAGTGTCCCATACAGGCATAGTCAGTTGTGGTTTCAGATGGGAGAGGAGCCAACAGAGGATATGCAGCCTGGAAATAAAGACCAGGACTGAAGTCAAAAGTAATTGGAGATTGCAACAATGGAGGTTGTAACAATGGAGATTGTAACAATGCTACAGTGTGGAGAAGTCAGGGAGAGTAGGGAAGAGATGGAGGAGACAAAAACACACAGAGGCACAAGACAAAAGGTGTCAAGTATTGAAGTAATAGATGTCTTTGCTAGGGAGTAAGTAGGAATAATGATTTTTTTTGTTTGAGTATTGGTAAAGAGTAAATAAAGAACATTTCTCAAGCATTCAGCCATATATTACAGGAAAAACAATCCATATTATTTTTAGAACACAATTTAAATAAAAATTTAGTGTCTGAAATGCCTGAACAGATCTGTTCTCACTAGAAACAATAAAAGGAACAGGAAATAGTAACTCAGTGACCCATGTGCCTTCTGGAGTGAAGGAGATGGGGAGACTAAAAAGCTTGTCTCAAAACATTGGAATTACTGAAGCTTAATTTCTTGTCTGAATTTGTTTCCCATTTGACTTCAGCCTACATCTGTAGAATTTTCTAGGCCAGTGACATTACTGAGGCTTTTTTTCCTAGAGGTTCTATGGTCTCTAATCAGGAGTGAGCTATCTCTGCATCTCTTCCTTCTGCTGAAAGACGTTGCAGAATCTGTCCTCCCTGCCTTGCACCTATTTCCTTTAGTGAACCTGTAAATATTTTCTGTCCTCTGCCAGTCTCACTAACTTATTTGCTGTAGATCACCTGGGTCAAAGTAAATAGGAGGATGGGCAGAGAAAAGTACAAGGTCATTGTATTATCTCTGTCTCTGTAGAAAAGTAGGCTAAAGAGAGAGTGAGAAAATATGCCATTAGAAGTTGTCTCATATCAGATAAATATCTGGAAGCTGAAAAAAGATTGCTCAGGAAGCTCCAGTTCTCAGACCTTCTCGTCAAAATATGACAGTGTTTAAAACAGCTAATTACAAAGGGTAATTATATGTCATGCATGCAACAAAATATAAAAATAGAATACAGCACATCGACAGCCTGCTTACTTAACAAATTTTAAAAACCTCTCTGAAGTTAAAAAATAAGAATAAAGACATTACAACATGTCTGGAATTAAATACCAGAATGATACACTAAATATAGCATGTCTAGGATAAATAGCTAACATGAAATTGATATCCTCTGTCCAAAGCAAGAATTCAGAAATCATCTTCCTGTCCTTGAAAATGCTCTCTGAGTGAAAGTTTACAGAGGCAAAACTCAAAAGAAATTCAAGTGTGGTGAGAAAACAAAGGCATGCATGTAAATGCTGTAAATTCCAAGATGTTCACAAACATTTCAAAAGAAATCAGATTATGATATTAAACAAACATCAACACTAGAGTAATTGAAATATATTAATACATCTCATTATCTTTGCTTACACAGCATTGGCCTGTGAAGCCAACAGTCACTACGAGCCCTG
>VXBN01008121.1:732506-791144 GCA_013397395.1 Sinosuthora webbiana | reverse complement strand
ATTTTTAATTTTCTTTTTGTGTTAATGACAGTAGAATACTATATCTTGTCATATCTATAACTTTTAAAGGTACTAATTTGCAGTTATGTTTAGTTAAGGTCCAATAATATAATGCTCTGTTACCTTCTGTTAACTTCTGTTAATTTTGTAGATTACATGTCTGTTAAGTTTCAGTATCATTAAGCTTAGACAATGTTTTATTCCAGTTTTATATAGATCACAGTTGAATTTGCAATTCGCAAGTTCCCATGCGAAAACAATCTTGGTATGAAAGGTTCATTAACACAACAACCTATTCTTGGGTTGAAAATGAAGTGCATCTGTGTAAACAATAAGATCTGTTCCATGAGAACCCATAAAGGACAAATGTAAACAACCTGAATCTTAGCCGGTACACACAAATCACCTTCTGACCAATAAATGAAGTAGTAAGAAAACTACCAGCCAACTGGTGTTGCGCACAAGGTGTGTGAAAACTGTATCAAATAAGTTATGTGAATAAAGAATTTGCTTTTCCTGCATAAAGAAAATGGAGTCTCAGCTAACTAATTACAACACTCAGCCATACTCAGACTATCACCCTCCTCCCTATTCCCTCTCAAAAAACTATATTATTTTGGAGCACTGTAAAACAAAGCACTTAGCTGATCTAAATAAATAATTGGATGTTTTGGTTGTTGTTTTTAAGCAATGGAACACTTTATATCACAATCCCTGAAAAGTTGTATTAGTAAAACATACACAGCAATATAGTGAACAACAGCAGATGAGAGAAGCAATGATGGAACAGATTGCCAAGAGAAGTGGTAGGTGTTCCATCTCTGAAAACATTCCAGGTCAGGTTGGATGGAGCTTTGAATAACCCAATCTAGTTCATGGTGTCCCTTCTCATCACAGAAGGGTTGGACGAAATGATCTTTAAAGGCCCCTTTCAACCCAAACCATTCTCTAATTCTATGGCAAAAAGCAGAATAGGGAGGGCAGGAATTTTTCAAGCTATCTTCATTGCTGAAGGTTAAAATGCTCCAATTTTAATGCTTTCTATGCTATATGGCAGCTAGTGATAAAGAGGTAATACTTTAATAGCTTCCAATAAGGAATGTAAACAGGTGACTCTCAAGTACCCATGAATACCTGAGTATCAAACCATTGAACAAATTGACCCAAATGAAGTAAACTGCAGCAGAGAAGCATCAGTGCTGAAATGCACTATGTTTTAACTTTTGTACCAAATGGAAAACAGCTTGAGATTCCTTTTTTTTTAATATCTGATACTGCACATAATATCACATATTTTGGAGTAGGTTCCTGAAGTTAATCTCTTTACTAGGAAAAGTTATTAAGAAAAAATATGACATGCTCCCAATCATTAATTTTAATTTACCTCCAAATAGTTTGTCTCTGAAACAAATTTTCATCATGTGAAATAATTGTAGTAGGTTGGCATTTAACCAGGTCTTTAACTGCAAATTTTATAAACGTAAATCATATTATCTACTATCAAATTGGACAAATTTTCTTTCTGTGAAACACAGTTGTTTACATGAATCTAACAAATTGTATTTGAATAGTTTTGACTTTACAGAATTTCATTGTACAATCAAGTTGAGCTTATGAAATGAAAACATATATATTTTTAAAAAGATGCTGCATTCATAGAGCAATTTAATGTTTTCCAGTTATTCATGTAACCTGACAAGGTAAATATTTTTTTAAATTAAAAAAAAGTATATTAAAAAAATCATACTTAAAACTACAGCATTGATGTAAAATATTGCAGGAAAGAATCCCTACATAAATGGTAGTTATATGCAAGACAGTAGAAAAATGTCTGGTACAAGTAGTTATGACTAAATTTTTCCTGTCAGAATCCTGGGCTGTCTAGCATTAGTGCTTTAATAATTTCTGCAATGCAAGCATGAGCAACAGAAGTGTGTATGAGCAATGCAATGGGTGTTGACAACTTACGCCATGGCCACCAGTCTGTCCACAACTTCCCTCTCGTGCCTCCATGCAGAAAGTAAATAATGTGGGAGACCACAGCTACCATCCCACATCTAGTGACATCTTACGCTTCACACTCAATGGAGCCCTTTCCCGTTTATGTGCATTTTGTCTCTGACAGGTGCAAAAGAAATGAAAGTTCAATGTTGTATTTGCCCAAGTTTTTTGTTTCATGAAAAAATAATATTGCTAAAACCAAATGATATTTAGGAAAAAAACAAAAACAAAAACAAAAACAAACAAACCTTTAGCTGTGGCCTAAACAATTATGCTTTCTATCATCACTATTACCTCCAGCAGGAAGCCAGGTGCTCGGACAGATTGTTCTGTAACATATTTACTTTGATTAAATATCATTTAAATAAAGAAAAAAGATTTAAAAGGTGATGGATGGATCCACATCTATTATATATAAATAGTTCATCAGTTTCTAATATCTAATGAAATGTTCTTACTGTGAGTGGCTGGTCCTTTTTATTCTGAAACCATAATACTTGTATTTGAGTTTTCCATATATGTATGTAAGTCTGAAAGCACAGAATGCAGTAATAGATAGGGCAGCAATCTTGTGCTTTTTGACTTACGACCTCAGTGCACTGCAGTCTGCCTTCTTTATGATGTTTTAAGCACAGGAGTTCATTCATAAGATTTTTGAGCCACTCCTCAATTCCAAAGTGTACTCCTAAGGGAAATATTTGCACGCTCCTCTATGAGTGAGCCTCAGTTTCCAGACTCCACATGAGACTAACAGAAAAGACTCTTAACACTGGATCTATTCTTTGTATTTATATTATTCAGAACTGCATGGATGATTTAGCAGAACATCTGTAGTTCCACTACAGCAGAATTCATTTAGATAGCAAAATTTTCAGTTATTCATCACAGTAACAGCTTTGGATTCATCATGTGCACTCTGTGTACCGTTGCAGTTTCAAACCACAAATTTATGAGAAAAATGGAACACCTCTCTTGTAAGGAACGGCTAGGAGAGTTGAAGTTGTTCAGCTTAGAGAAGAGAGGGCTCCCAGGAGACCTTTTTATGGCCTTCCAATACCTTGAAGGGACTCTAAGACAGGGACAGGCCTTTTAGTTATGTCTATAGAAGTAGGACAAGGGATATTTACATGAAACTGAAAAAGGGTAGGTTCAGACTAGATATGAGGAAGAATTTTTTTTACCATGAGGGTGGTAAAACACTAGAACAGGTTGTCAAGAGAGGTTGTAGATGTCCTATCCCTGGAAACAACCCCTTTGGACTTTTTTTTAAAATTAGTGTCATTTGATATTTTATAGCACAATGCCCCAAACAGTTGTACTAGTACAGCATTCATAGCAATATCAATGAACAACAGTAAAGAAACTATGGTTGCTCAGAGAGGTGGCAGATGCCCCACCCCTGAAAACATTCCAGGTCAGGTGGAACAGGGCTTTAAGCAACCTGATCCGTTTGAAGATGTCCCTGCTCATTGCAAGGGGTGGAACTAGATGACCTTTAGAGGTCACTTCCAACCCAAACTACTCTATGATTCTATGAAGTTCCGTTCAAATCAGTAGGAGATGTTGCCAGATATTGTTTATGTCTCTCAATCTACATGTTGCACTGTGAAAATTTTATTTAAGGAGCATTTCAGGTGTTTTTATTTTTTTTAATTGAGGATGGCACCTTGTAGGTACAGGAAAAAAAACAAAACAAAACAAAAAAACAGGAAGAAAGCTAGGAAAAATCCCTTTGGAAGAAACAAGAACAGTGTATACATTGCAGATTGGGAGAGGAAGGCAGAGAGAGAGGGAGAAGAAATGCAAACTTCCAAAACCTTTCACCCACCCAAACAGCCTAATACGTCACACCCTGACACCTTTGCTGAGGTGTCAACCCAACAAACTCCTTCCAGGAACTCACTGAACCCACATTTTCTGCCTCTGAAGCAGTACACTAAATGCTATGTAAAGAGTGGAAATCTAAAAATGAGCAATTACAATTTTACTAAATGCCCATGACCTGAGTATTATCAAAAGACTAAGCTCGCTTAGAGAACATGATGTCAACTTTAGGGGCCTTGTCAGCTTTAACTGGAAAATTATCACGGAGCTACAGCAGCACATTGGGTCAGTCCTGGATACATGGAAAATTACAGGTGTAGGCTTTCAGGGAACCATGGAGCTGAACTAAACGCTGCCTAAGGCATGCTGGACCCTCCAGTTTGATTTTGCAACTTATTGAGGCCTTCACAAGTCTTTTTCAGCTTTATATGGTTGCTGTCATCTCAACATCCTTAGGCCTCTATACTGGGATGTTACAGCTTAAGAAACACTGCCAGCTGTGTATATATTTTCCATTAATCTCTGAATTTTTTAATCTCTGAATTACTTTCAAGACTTAGCAGAAAAGAGTTGGGTAAACCACTGGCATTCTTCCCTCTCATAAAGAAAAGGCACAAAAATTCCCTGAGATTTTTGTCATGTGTTCAGTAGAAGCTAAAGGATATTCAAGAGTAGACTTTCTAAAATTGGTATGACTAAGGTAGACCCACTTCCCTTGTGTCAGCAACAGTTCTGAGACTTTTCTAATATTGTGCCAAGAATGTGTTTAGTCACTGTAACCCCTTCAGGATTTTCATGTGTAAGATTAGGCAGATCTCTTCATTTCTTCTCTTTATTTCACCTCTGAGACCACATATGGTGTCAAATCTGAGGGAAAGACCATTATTTCTGGGCAGAGAAAAGGGAAGCGTGCAACTAGAAAAGGGTCATAAAAGCTCACTGGCTGTTACTAAGGCATTTACTAAAGCAGTTTTCAGCAGCTATACATTCCTTGAGCTCATAGATAACCTAACAGTGGACTGAAAAATAACTCAGAAGGAATTTATTTAGATGATGAAGTCTTAGCATGTCTATAGCATTCTCAAGAGTAAAAACTAGTATCCACTGTAAAAATCACACTAATGCCCTTCTTAAAATGAAACATTAAGATATTTTAGGACATCGTTTTCAACTTGGCTTCAAGAAAATTGGCCTTCACTGTAATCATCTTACTAGTTTAAATGACTTTATTAATGGAGACTTCTGTACACTGATGAATGACAATGAGTACCAATTTTTCTAGGTGTCACTGACAATATTCAATGCGAATTAGGTTTTTGGAAGAATATTTCCTGAAAGTGTGTAAATATAGACAGTGTAAGGTTACCAGAGTGATTTTGTACTTTTCAAATTACCAGCACCGTTTTCCTTGTCTGTCTTTTCTATCCCCTGAGTTCGAGGGTTGTCCAAAAATGGGGCTTGTTCATGCCAAATTTTATATTCATGTCCTACTTGTAAGTAGTGAAATGTTTAAAGTAGTTTAAAGTAGGTATCACCTGCTAAAGCAAACACTGAGACCACTGGTTATAGGCACAGTTACTGCCTTACTGCATACACTTACATGGGTGCTCCCAAAAGCAGTCCCAAATGCCTCACTTGGAAGCTTCACACTGCAAAAAGATGTGGCATTTGATGCACATTCATTTCTTGAATATGTAATATCTGGCTTATTTGTGATCATACTCATGTACCCACATGGAATCTCACTCTCAGATATTTGTTCCCTTCTTGTTCTACAGAACCCGTGGATCATCCCTGCCTTGGAATCATACCTGTAGCTTATAGGTGCAAAGTACTGGAGAATATGCATGGAACAGCTCAAATCTTGAAGGTAAAATAGGTTTTTTAAAAACTGATATATTTTTGAAAATTTCACACTATCAGAAATTATACCAGAGACTAACTTCTGCAGATGTCGTGGGTGATTGGTAAGAAAACTGTTTTCTGTCTTCATATTGTGATCTTCTGAGTAAAAGAATCTTTTATATGATTCAGCTGCACAGATATAGAGATTTCCATCTTCAGAAACACTCTTGCCTCTCCATATTTAAACAACACTTTGTAATAACCGCAAATAATTTAATGTATATGGCTGATTCAGTTCATGTGGGTCTTGGTACCCTGTGATACTGTAACAACACAGGTTGCACAAACCCTTTCAAAATTGTAGGCCAGAATCTGGCACTATGATTTAACAGGTATTTAATCTTTAGAAGCATAATAGTTACAGACAAGTAGGAACTGAGCTGTAGGTGAGTAAACCAATGAATTTATAGATGTTTCACAGATTCTTAGGAGGTAATGATTTCTCAGTCTTTCTGTCTTCACTTGAAATATTACAGTAGTTTGTTAGCAATGAGTGTAGTCAGGACAGTATTTTTAAAGAAAGTATTACTGTAGTTTGACTGTATTATTGTTAGGGAAACTAGCTCTGCACTTCATTGTACACTAAATTCAAATGCAATAAGCTAAAACCCAAAGCAGCTTAGTGAGTATTAGAGAATGACCTGAGGATGGGTTGCCAGTAAAATAAAGACAACAATATACCCAGACTGTGTAAACTGGAGATTCTTTCAAGTCTTCTAGCACAGAAGACAGAAGAGAAATGGTGAGAGGTACAATAACTCCATCATTTCTATATGGGCACAGTCTCAGTGCAGTCATGCAGTTTTATGTGGTCTTGTTGAATACTTTTGAGTAATTTTCTCAGTTGAAGCTCTATTTTTTTTTAACCATTACTCTTTAAATTCTGACTACATCTCTCACAACATTTATTTCACAGCTGAGGGAGTCTGCATGATTATATACTTTCATATTTCAGGACCTACGAAACAATTGTCATGAATCTATACCTTGACAGCCAAAGCCTGTCCTTATGCCAAAAGAAATGATGATTTTTTTCTAAAGCATTCTTTTCAAACCATCTTCACCAAAGTAATGCAAAACATTTTTCAAAGATGTAGCAGAAAATAATATGCTCATAAAAAAACCTCACATCTTCATGCTTTAAAGCAGATTATAGATGATGACTGTTACATTAACAGTGTTGAAAGTATTAATCATAGGGTATTTATAGAAATAACAAAGTTTGACATATGTATTCTTTGACACAAATGTAATATACCAACACAATATAGGCAGATATAAATTGAGATAATTTACAACAAATGTTAACCCATGTATAGATGAAACATTATCCAGAATACCAGTCCACTTGCCTAGCATGTGCATTGAGCCTACATTGATTCACAGTCACACTAGAAATTGTCACACGTAGATTTTTTTAAGTCATCATACAATTTCATTGGCTCATTATTACGTAGTGATTGCACTACCTCATTTATTATTTCCAAATGCTGTGTTCACCACTGTCAGTTCTATTTGGATCTCACCTACAACAGAGAACCACAACATTTTCTGAGTGGACTTAGAGGGAAAAAAAGATTTTCTCAGATTGCCAGAATGCTTTCGACCCACTTCATGACTATTTGCAATGACATTTTAATGTGAACTTTCTGCATCTCAAAGCCAAATAATCAATAAAGGGAAAAACTATATTGAGTGTTTTTGAGATGCAGAGCTAAATGAACACTTTAGATTATTAAAATTGCTCTTTATAGTTTTAGATTTACATATAAATATATATTTAGGTCTGACATTAGAAAACTGATCTCTGAACTGAGCTGAACTGCAGCCATATCATCCTGCTGTTTTCTACCCAGTCTACACTCTGAGTTCATGAGAAAGGACAGTTGTTTGGGTTCTCCCAGCGAGGTTGCAGCTACCTGGGCTGTGACCATGTCTCAGCTGTTGTGACAACAGCACTGAACCCAGTGCGTGGTAAGTCTGTCTGTGCCCTCCAGTACCATGTGCCCTCTGTCTGTGCCCTCATCCATGCCTGAACCAGATTTAGAGTCATTGCCTGGGTGAAAGTAACAGTCCAGCCACGGCAACATGAAGCTTGGGAAAACTGTGATGGCAGTGTAGTCAAGGGACGTAAATTGTTCATGCAGAGGTGTTAGAATGCAGTGGGATCTGTTTTTCAGATTATTAGAATGCATTTTCTAATCTTCCTACCGTGATTTATATTTTCTGATGTAAGTAAGTTGAAAAGAGTAAAAGCATGGGAACAATGAGTGTCTGTGAAAAAAAAAAAAAATTAGAATGAGAAACATCCTCTGAAAAGTAACTTGGGAGAAAGATTTGTGACTCAACCATTGTATACAATGAGGAAGATACATTTCTATACTAGTTTGAATGGGATATAAGAATTATGTGTTACTTTTGTCATGAGACTATCCTATGCCCATAAAATATAATTTTTGATGTATGAAAATGAAGTCTTTAGATGGTTGTATAACATGACTCAGACTAACAGGCTAACATAGTCCTAAGAAAGAGCCATGGCTGCCAGAAGGATGAGGGAGAGCCTTCCCATTTATGGAGCCACAACCACCTCTGCTACAGCTAAGTGAATATTAGTTTCTCATGCTGAGTATTAAGCATTGCCTGGGACTAAGTTTTGACAGTACTGGTCTTCTCTACAGCACAGCATGGCTTCAAATCTTTTGCTGCACAGGACACCAGACAATTCAACATGATAAAAAAAATATTACATTTGAAGTTACCTCATTTTGCCTTTCCATGGTCCATCTGTCCTCCACCTGGTTGGAGTAGTCAGGAATTGTCTTTGGCACGAACACCATGTGTTCCTTACTGAACTAAAAATATGTATTTCTGTAAACAAAACATAAATGCTTACATTAGAGAGATCCTTTCATGAATACAGTCTTCCATCTCCAAAATTTTACAAGCATTCTCTTTTGATTCAGCAGCAATTTTCCAGCTACTAACATGATGATAAAGTTATTTGCAGTTGGAACAAACCCACAATTTTTTACTTTCCTTGAAAAAAACATGAAAATTAAGAAGTTACTTTTCAGTGATGGTAAAATTTGATAAATTGAACTTTCAATGTACACTTGGAAGACCAAACTCCTGACAAAAAATGGGAAATGAGATAACTATGCTCTTTCTCTAAGCACCTCAAGTATTTATGTATTTCATTTCCTACAGAAAACCTAAATCTTTGAGTTAGAAAACATTCAGAAATCTGTTCTTCATCTCCTCTGATGCTTTTCAAGGAGACTCCAAGATTGAAAAGTGCTAATTCACCTGAGAAGGTAAAGCTGGGTTCGGATTCCTCCTTCATACAACCATTAAATTTTACACAAATTTACAATATTAACTTGGGAACTGAAATGAGAGTTTCCAACACTCAAGTGCATTTCGTGATTAGCAGATTAAAAAGTCTGGTCCCATGAATCTTTAATTATTCATACGTAAATAAAACCGGTTTGGGAAATACAGACTTTGCCCCATGGCTCACCCCAATCACACCAAAGTGTTGTGATTTAGGTAAATTACTGAAATTATGGGTACAGACTTAATTCTTTAGACATGTGAGATATTTAAATATAGTATAATCTTCCTAGGCTAGTATGGAGTGTGGGGAAAAACATGTGAACAGGTAATCCTTCCTGCACTGCTCTTTAAGAAAGAAACAACCTGATGTCAACTGTGTTGTCTCCTTCAGAAGTTTGAAGGACATTCATAGTATATGGGCTTTTCTATAGCTTGCTTATTGAAAAGAGGAGATATTTTCAGAGCTTACTACTTGGCTTAAAGTTATTAGCAATGATACCATGCTAGTGCCCAACAAACTGGACTCCAATGAATTAAAAAACAAAACAAAACAAAACAAAACAAAACAACAAACAGACAAAAAACAAAAAAACAACAACAAAAAAACAAAACAAGTGTGTTTGGTAGTATTTCGTTTCATTTTCCCTCAAAGATTACTAGTAGTAAAATTAGAATACTATTTTTTAAAAAAAACTTTCAATGTTTTTGTAATATTGAAAAAGATTCCATAATTTCCTTGGTTTTTTTATGGTGCTTCAACAGTTCAAATCATCTGCTAGGATATTAATTTTACTGCAGGAAAATAGTGCATAGGTTTATTTCTGTTCACTTCAGCTTTTTTCAGAGTATCTTTTCTACAGATCTTAATAGCTTATGACCAACAATTGAATCATAAAAGCAATTTTAGGTGGGTGGGCAGATGGTAAATGGATCTTTCACAAATGTTAGAGTTCTTAATGAATAAAATAAGTACATAAATAAACATAATGTTTGATGTTATTTCATACTGTATCAGATTTCATAGAATAGTAATGATTTCACATTCTAGGTGATACTATTTTCAAATAAGCAGGGAATCATCACAAGTGCATTAAATAAGAAACAATAATTTAAAAGTACATGGTCACAATTTGCAAATGCAGTCATGTTTCATAATTTAGCCAAGGTGAAAATCTTTTACCACAGTTTCATAGAATGGGTTATATATGTAACTAAAACAGGCATTTTTTTAAATGAGAAGTTGTTTTTATTCCAAGGTAAAAATTATTTCCTAAAATCCATAAAAATGTAGGAGAATGTTTCCAGTATTTCCATTTAAAAATATAAACACAAAGAGTGTTTGAACCCAAAGATTCAAAAGTGTACACCAAGTCTTACGTTTCAGAGAGTGAGGTCTTTGTATCTAGTTGCTTTGATTAAAGACTTATTAAGTACTCCTGTTAGTAATCAAATCTCAAATTCACATCTATATAGATATATTTTGATTGAAGTGCTTCTTCTATATACATACATACACAATCAAATTCCTTTTTCAGTGTTTCCTCTATTAAAGAAAATATCCTCATTTAGTATTAAATTGCTTCTGGACTAGGTTTAGCATATTTTAAAGGAATGCCTTCAGCTCCACGTTTGCCTGAAAACTACCATGACTACTGTTCTATTTTTACTAACCAGTTAGTTTAACACATCATAAAATTATTGCAGAAACAGTATTTGTTCTGTTGGTTCATAAATTTTTTTAAACATGACCTTTGCTTAGTGATTTTGGTAAACTATCCAAAAATGTACACCATATAGTACATACGCTATTGCCTTTTGGATAGTTTACTTGCATTAATGTCCCATTGCCCTAAAGTATTGCCATCACTTTCAGGTAGGATGGTTTTGAAAAATTCAGGTTTGTCAAACCATTTAACACAATTTCTCCTGGGAGGTCCACTTCTGAACTATGTTAACATTGTGAGAAATCTCAGCTCAAGGAAGATGGGTAGATTTGAGTGTATACTTCTCATATTTATTCACATTCCCAAGACAGAAAGGCAAATCAAGGCAAAAGTAAAATATAGCAAACACACTTAACCAACTTAAAAATTAATTTCAAAGGGATTAAAAAATAGGACATGCTACTTAAAATATGTTCTTAAAGCTGATGAAAAGTCCAGACCTCTTTGGAGTTCAATACTTAAAAAGATCCCCTAAAATTAAGTGTCTAATAATTTAATTTATTAAAATTTTGTGAATAAACTGAATCTACAATAGGATGTATTTGGTTCCCCTCCCTAATTTTTAATTTACCACAAGTCTTTTGGCACCCATATGATACCACAAGCCTGAATTGACATGATCCATGGAATTATTTCAGGGTTATTTTACTGTACCCAAATGACAGTGCAGTGCCACAGACTGTTGTAGTGGTGCTACTGATGGAGTGGCTTTTGTAGGTATGGTGGTGGGATGAAAGGAAGGAGAAGAAAGTGAATGAATTTCTAAAGGTAATATCACTGCTAAATTCCCATTGTGAACATCAGATTTTTGGAATAATGAGCCGCTGGGTCCACCCAATTAAAAATAAAAGGGGGGAGGAGGGGTGCAGGTTCAACAATTCAGTGAATTGTTACCTCTTAAAATGTCATGGGTTCAGGGATCTGTATCCCAGAACGTCACGCTGGTGCTCCATTATGGGGGTTAGGGGAGATGGGCGGAAGATGCTGGGCCTCCAGGTGTCCCTATGCTGCGCAAGCACAGCATCCTCTTTGGAAATTTTTAAAGCTGTAAAAAGAGGAGCCCTGGACCACCCTACTATAATTTCAAAATAATCTCTGCTTGGAGAGGCAGACTAACCTAACTTTTTAATGCTGCTGAAACCTCTGGCTTCCTCTGTGCAGGGTGTAAATCATCTCCATAACCATAACTTTTTTGCACCTGGCAAAACTTAGCTTCATGCTTCAGGTGGACTCAGACTAAGTTTTTGAGTACCTCTGTTCCTAAAAAAAGTTCAGAAAAAACAATTGCCAACTTTTCCTTTGTCCTGTGAAATCCGTGCTAATGCTTACATAGGCCGATATGCAGAAAAGGCACACTACAAAGCTGTTTGGTCCTTTCTTGGTTGAGTGTTTAAGTAACAGGCAACGGCAGTGCCCATGCACCATTGTATTGTTGCACTGTTCTTTTACAGATAGGTTCCAAGGGAAAACACTCATCTTCTACTCCAAACCAAGTTTCATCTTTGCAGCTACAAGTATATACAGGTATGTGACAATATTTTGTATCAGCTACATCCAACCTACTCACACAGCATGGTTTTTGTTTTTACTAATCTACTAAAGGTATTATGACTTGGCAAGAAATTCATTTCGGGGCTAAAGTATTCATGCTTGTGATGGTTAGCAGACGACTTGGGTCAAAGGAATTTTCTAATTTTCTTATTCAGAATTTATAAACCTATGAGCTTTTGACTCAAGTACATAGTACATGGCATTTCTGAAAAACAGAAGTCTTTTAAGACTATGTCCATCTCATTGCACATATTGCATAATACCCAAGTTTAACTTGAGTATACTTTTCTCTTTACTTTTGAAAGTCCAAGCAAACATCAATGATGTATTTAAACACTTTTCTGAGGAAGGCCCAGGCTGCAACCTTGATTATTTGTGTCATTTAGTTAATTATGGTCATATATGAGCTGTTCTGTACATCCTTAAATTCCCAACCCTCAGAATAAATCAAACAGCTGATTTCTATCAGCAGCTGTCTCTTGTTTCACTTCAAAGGAACAAATAATTCAGGGGGTGAGGAAAAGGCCAAAATTTATTCTTCTCAATATAAAACTCCCATTTCTATTAGTATAAAAGGAAAAGTCAATGAAATTCCATCTTGTTACATATTCTGTCTGCTACCAATATTTTCATAAAATGCCCATAAATCTGTTTATAGTGCATTCTGCTATCAGCCACAAGTATATGTCCTGTGAGCCATTGAAGTAATTTAGGAAATATCTTGAACCACAAGTTTACAGAGCCCACAGAACATAGCTATCAGACCTTAATGAAAAAAATTGAAACTGTTTTGAACTTTACCATCAAGAAGTCAGTTGTCTTGTTTTATGGAAGGAAATAGGAACTTTCTCAATATTCTTCTTACTCAGAGTCTCACATATCTGTGATGCATTGGGTGGCATTCCTGTTATGAAACTCCCTCAGACAAGCTATATTGCAGCAGTAAATTCTAGATCTAGCCCACAACATTGGAAAACATTCCTGAACAGATGGTTTCATTCAATAAAACATCAAAGTACCATAGTAAATAATGCTGTGGAATTTTTTTGCCAGTCATTTTGCAGTGCCACATTAAACATTTCCAGAGGCAGCTGAAAGTGAAAGGGACAGAAACATTTGGCAGTGAACACAGTGCCATAGGGCTGTTTGACTGGTGATGCTGAGACCAGAAAAAGAAATGAGTATCTGAGTGGCACTTCTTGGGATGGTTTTTGACTTATAAAGAGCAGAGAGTGCAGGGCAGTTAGAGGTCATATGTTCTTTCCATTCTTCTTCCCCACTTCAAAGAATTTTGGTGTCTCATGCTCATTTCCCCTATTGACTTCTTTCTCTCTGAGTTTGGGGAAGAGAAACTTGACATGGTGTTTGCTCACCTCACTTGAGTGTCTCTCTTTTTTGAGTCAGCATGTTCTACTGCCTGCAGGCATTAGCAGAACACAGTCTCCTCCAAAATCAGTCAAATTCTTGAAGATCTGAATCAAATATCACTGAAGTAATGTGGAATGATTATGGAATTAGCTGGGCTTGCCCATGTGTCGTAGGCTTCATATACTAAAAGTAGACTAGCTTTTCAGTATTTTGGGAATAGACTGTATCTAAAGATAAAAGCAGCAAATAGTAGAGAATTATCTAGCCAGTCAGACAAGAAATCCACAGGCTTTAGTGTCCTGCCAGTTAAGTCAAAGGGCATGAAGCAATACATGAGGCAGTAGCCTCAGAAAAAAAAAAAACAAAAAAAAAAAAAACAAAAAAAAAAGTGCTTGGTTTCTAGCATCCTGCTCTTGAAAGAAATGATTTTTTTTTTTTTAAACTCTGAAGGTGAATTTTAGGAGAGACCAGTTTTCAGATAATTCTGTGAATTAAAGATTAGGATGTAACTCTACAAGAAACTGTCCCTTTCTCTTTATATACTTGCAATGGGAACAGTACAGCACAGATTAAAAATGCAAGCAATTTAGAAGTTGTAGGACTTCAAGCATAAAGCCAAAATCAGCTAATGCAAAGCATAGTACCACTACCTTGGAATTTTCTGAAAAGGGTTTGAAATGTAAAGCTCCTTCCCATTAATATACAAGTTGAAGGCATTTTTCTTTTCTTCCCTGTCTTCTTTGTCTCAAGGAACAGAAAAAAAATTAATCAGTTGCCAACATAAACTAGCCTTGCTATGGCAGTATTCACAGCTCTATCTTCTGTTGTATCCATCAGACATTTTTTCACTGTCATCTGCAAAAAACATAATTCAGCTGCAGCCAGAGATACAGCAGTCCCATCACTGCCTCCTTCCCAGTAGTTCCTGCACTGGCTGTGAATTCTCATTATGTAACACACTCAAGCAGGGGCCAAACAATTGCATTTTACTGAAGAGACTGTGTGTGAGTCAACAACAAAGGCAAACCCAGGTCAAATGCAGAGACAACGCGTGTCACTCTCCTACATGTCCAGATCCCTAAGGATCTGGACGCCAAGAGGCCTGGAAGCTGCAGCTCCTCAGCCATGCAGTTTGCCTGGTTTCCCTCTCATCAGAATTCCAGTGGGCTAAAGATACAGAACTGTGATAAGAAGAGAGCAGGCAAATGAAAGAGAAGCATAAAATGATGCAAACAATTTTTTAAGCATTCTCGCTATATGTCTCCAGGAAAAAAAAAAAAAAAAGAAAGGGAGACAGAGAGAATTACGTATAAACAGGACTTTTTTCTTCTTTATTCATGACACATTTTAATGAGATTTGAAATGAGCACAGGAAGACAGAGCAAGATAACAAGGTTATCTTCAACTCTGAATCTTCACACTATTTATGATGCTAAATTTGCAGGCTGTGCTGCTCACTTACATTTCCATAAAGTAGCATAATAAAAGAAAAAGAACAACTAGATGATAGCAATTTTTCTTCTGAACTGTCCTTCCTGAAAAAATATATACAGTCTACTGGGTTCTGATATTCTTTTTACCTCTGCAGAATAATGTCCCTTTTGTATTTTATCCCTTCTTTGTGCAAAGATAAAGAGAATGTATGTACATTCAGACTGCTACTCCCCTAAGTGATATGACTCATTCACACAAGCATCTGTACCCCTTAAGGGACTGACAGTGCCTTTTCCTCTTAACTCATTAATTTTACTTTTCTGTTATACTGAAGAACTGCTAATAAAGTAACTTTTCTCAATTGATATTCCATCTCTTCTGTGCCCCTGCAGGCACCCCTTCTTCTTCAGTACTAAAAGCACAATATGTTGAACTCTCCACAGATGCCATGATGGAGGCATATATCTTCTAACATTCACTCCATCTTCTTGAAGTATCATCTGTTTTGCAGATTGCAAATTGGAACTAATGGCAGGCAGCAGTGTCTGCAACAGTATGAAGTTTTAAATGCTTCCTACTACCATCCAACTTACACCTGGGTCTGCCATAGTACAGTTACAAACTGACTTGCTGTTTTCTAAAGCAATTTTTCCTTAAAGCTCTCAGCTGTAGTTATTACATAAAATCTCATGGCTTCATTTGAATTTAGATACCTTTCCTCTGTGTTCCCAAGTTAATCTTAGGAGCAGCCTTTAAGCTATAGCAAACTAGAAAAATACATTTCATCAGTTCCATCATAGCATTAATATATTAAAAGAATTTAAAAATTAAGGCACACAAAGGAGAGCATGCCCTTCTTAATTATTATTTTTTTCTTTTCCACTCTCACAGTGTTGCTAACAATTAAGTTTTCTGGGCTTTTAATGTGAGGTTGAAGAAGTTAACAGCAGAAGAGTATGTAGTCCATCATATTTGACCCAGTTTACACTGGTATGAGTTGATATCCCTAGTCTTTCCCATGTTTATTAAAAATGGCAGCAATTCTACAGGTGAGGAACAAGATAGCTAACACAAATATTAGTTGATTTAACAGTAAAGGGAGCTTGCAATCAGTAATGGGTGACATGTATTCCAGAAGCTCCCTTAGCCTTTTTAGAAGAGGTGTAAAGGTAGATAATATTATATTACTGAAAACATGACACAGGTAATTGTAAGATTAAGTGGAAACTCGCGTTCTCTCATCTCTGCTGAATGGAAAATATCCCATTTGCCTTACCAGTCTTTGATCAGTATATCTGTCTTTGCAGAGACTAATAAGACAACATAAAAGCAAGTAAAAGTTCATATTTTAAGTAGTTTCGGTAGTGTTTCTGACACTTGTGAAACAAAGGGAGTACTAAATATTGATAATCATGTCATTTCAAAGAGAAATAGACATTTTTTTCTCATGTATTACTCACCTCAATTAATCCCGAGAATAATACAGTGTGCAGTGATTCTTTCCTGTGGAAAGTAATTGAAAGGTTTAAATAACTGAAGGTTCAGAAACTACACATATAGTAGCATGAATCATTGTAGGATCACTTTATCACTTTCTTTGAAATCACTGCTTGTATTAAAAATAAGGTGATAAGCTACTTACTGAATATAATGGTTTTTAAAACTATGTAAACTGTGCTGATGGGATGTATCTGATTAATGAAAACTAGGTGAATGTAAAGTTCTGAGACTGTAAAGTGGCTGTACATGTCAATACAATGTAAGGTCTGACAGCCTTTTAAATCTCAAGAGGTAAAAAAGAGCAAGGATTAGGAAGATTTGTTCAACACAGTAGGAGTACATTCTGGTGAGCTCATACTGAATCATTTTTCTTCCACTGTGTAGAAAATGTGCAAAGAAATAATTTAAGTATCCTACATGTTTGGTCAAAATGGACCAAGGAAAAGACCCAATACCTTCTGAATGTCAGCAGCAGTGTTCCTTCTAGGCCTCTGCATGTAATACTACCCCCAAAGGACATCCCAGCTGGAGCCTCTAAGACTGAAGGGAAATGCCAATTCTGTAAGTAGTGTACCAGCCTAGTCCACATTTTGAGGTCTATGCTTCTCTTACGTGGCCTTACCAAGAACATATTTGGTTGGTAATCGTATGGTCAGACTGAGGGTCTGCAGATGAGTTGTCAAGAGTGAATGCTTTGATCCAGCTATTTGCATCCTCTTTCAAGGATGCAGATAGCTTGCATGTTCTTTCAAGGAACAGATACTATTTGCACTTTCTTAGCATCAGAAATAAAATTATTGTGTCCACATGGTATGACAAAATGGAGCCCACTAACATGCAACGTCCATATCCATCCAAGAAATATTTGGTATCTTTTTTTCAGCTTAAGCAGTAAGGCCAGCCAGGGCTGCTGGATAGCTGAATAGGTAATTCAGTGGCCAGTGTTTATTGTTTGTGTTCAATTTAGAGGAGAAAAGGAGCTTCTCCAACATCAGACACACTTTTTAATTACCCTAAGATACAGATAAAGAAGGGCACATACACAGAATATCAAGTTAACCATAGCCTTTCAAGGTAAGAAGCATTGTTACCTTCTGGAAAGAAGCATTGTTACCTTCTGGAGGCTGTCTCTTATTACTCGATGACCTTATCAACAAGCACTTGGATATCATCTAATAGGTAGTTCAGATGGCAAATGAGGCATATTTGTGTGGATATTACAATGACTGGCATTTTTTTATTAGAACCCAGAGGAAACAGACATGATGAAGAGAGTAGCATGATCCCTAGAAGAAAACACAAATGGTATTTCTCAAGTGAAGCTATATTAAAGCAGGGTAGCTTGAATCAACAAAACAATAATGAAAAACCAAAATTCATAAAATGTATCTGTCACAAAGTAATTTGGTCCCAGATGTTCATTTGCTTTGGAACCCAGAATAGAAAACATCACTTAAATTCATGATCAATAATCATCAGCTATCACACACTGAAACTCATGCTAAGAAACTAGACAAGGTGCTAAAATCCAGTGTTTAGGTTTTTATTTTGCTATCCAGGCTCAAATGATCAACAATTGCTGCACATTCATAAGCAAAGAGCTTTTAGAAGGGCAGCACAAATTATCTGACAGTTTGTTGCCTTGTTCCCTCTCAAATTTTTTAATCATCTCTATAAAGAGGGCTGGAAAAACACTGTTCATTAGTTTGTATTGTTTAATGTGTCAAACAGATTTAGATTATTTTATTCTGCTTATAATCATTTGGCTTCCTGCAAATTTCTTTAACAGTGTTACTTTAGGAATTAATTTACTTTAGTGTTTTTTTCTAACTATGACCAATCAATAACACTTCACTTAGCACACTATGTGAGCACTGCATTTTGGTACCTCTCTGTTTATAATACAGCTTCAACTATTTGCCTTTTATTATTAATACAGCAAAGTCTAGTAACTTATATGTCTCTTACTTATAAACTGTGTTTGAAAAGAAGACATTAGTTAAGAAGATACTTCCACCCTTATAGAAGTAAATATCCTTTGGTGTTTTGAGTCTTACTCAGTTATGTCAGATATTTATTGCCTCTGTTGTTGTGGCACAACCCAGGTGAAGAATGAGCAGGTGATTGTCAGTAGCATTTGAGGCATGGTAGTGCATACATGCTCCATCCCATATTAGAGCTCTATTCTCTTAGGGGCTGTAGAAAACAACTCTGGCAGTCACTCTCTCATGAAGGATTTTCAGACCACCAGCTGAGAAAAGAGGGAATTATCACTACACTTTTGGAAAAGAGAAGCATTGGAAGATGAAGGCTAAAATTCGTAATTGGCCTCAAATCATATTTGCCCTGAGGAAAGAGTCAGGCAGAGATTCTTCCTTTATCACAAGCTGAGACTGTAAGTCTTAGGGTCAGGTCAGGTGAACTTCACCACCGTTCATTGATGTGGCTCATTTGCTTTTGGGATCTCAGCAGGGGACATTCATCCCACTCCTGCTGAGCTTAGAGCTGGGTGATTTGGGCTGACCAAGGTCTCAGATATTTGTGGAGGCTGAGAAGCATGAGTGGGTTCAAGAGACAGACAAGTCAGATAGCCAAATATTGGCTTACACAGATTACTGGCTGATGTAAAGATACTTTAGTGGGCTCTTCATTGAGGCACAACATAACAATTCCCAGTAAGATATCAATTGGTAAATTTTACTTCCACTTCTAACCTTCACAAAGAAATGCATCTTTTCTGTATGTAGTGTTATTGCTCTACACCTCAGACCTAGAAGTCTATACAAAGCCACCATCACATAGCTCACAAGAAAGAGAAGGTAAGCTGACTTGACAGACACAAACTATTGAACCTTCAATTTTGTAAATGTAGACCAGAAATTATATCAGCCCAGATCTACTGTAGCCACTAATGCAAACTAAAGTTACAGCCAGTTTTTCCTTTCTTCTATCAGGAAGAATGAGGAGTTTTGGACAAAAGTACAGGAGGAAAGGAAAAGGAAGAGTGTGTGTGTGAACGTGTGTGAGAAACAGACTTCCAGACTCTCAAGCTCTCTAGTGCCCTTATAGAGCACTACAGCTATCAGCAATTTACCCTTGGAAAAGGTCCTGTCAAGTAAATGCCTTCCTATTCACATCATGTGGTAGGTAAAAATCCTGAGCTGATCTATGCCTTATGATTGAGCAGACAGGTCTCTTCCCTGCAATCAATGTTGATGAAAAACTGATTTTTGTGGTACTGACAATCTGATGGTACTAAAATAAAATTTCCTGGACTCTCTGGTAATGAAAAATTATCTAAGTGAAAGGAAGAAAGAGTACAAAAAGACCTACAGACTTATATTTACCTTTAACATTGTAGAAATATTTTTCTCAATAAGTTAATAGCCCTTTTTATTTTTGCATTCATTAAGCATACTTTGAAGGACTATGATGTGCTTTACCACAGTGGACCAGATTGCATCAGTTGCTTCTGAAGAAGACCAAAAGCCTTGTCAATGGAGTGTAGCATGGAAGACAGTCAAAGTGAAATCAGATTAAAGTGTCATTTACCTTATTGAATCAAACATTATTGACATATTCTATAGCCACTGACCTTCTTAGAGTTCCATTTTGGGATGTCCGTGGACAATGTCCATGTCTTCTGGGTAGCAAATATTCAGTTACATGTGTGCTACTAACTGGTGGTATCTGTACAGAAATGTAAGAGATATTTCTTCTTTCTTGTTTCCTTTGGCCAGAACACCGCTGTTGCAACTTATGATGTTGCATTGTGCTTGGCCAAGTGGAGATATGGTACAAACCTGGCTAGTAAAAGTTACAGACTGTAGTTATAGAGTTGTTCCCTTATGTAGCAGTTTCTTAATAACTTCACTGCATCCACCTGTGAACAAAACATCACCTGGTTCCTCATAATTACCACCTCCCTTACATGTATAACTCTATTCTCTAGTTTTTCTTGTTAAAACATGGAATAAATCTTTTTTTCTGAGGTCCATTTCAATGTGGAAGGGTAAACTGAATTTACACCCTATCTCATCCCATTCAAATTTCTAATCAATGAAAATTAGTGAGTAAAAGAGGTAGATGTTCTCCTAAAAAAATTAAAGAACTATGATTCTTGAAAAGCATCATGAACTTTACAGGAGAAAAAATCCAAATAATCATAAAAAACCCCTTCTCCTTCTGATCCCTGAGTTTTTTAAAGATGAAGTCAACACAATTTTCCTCCTTCTTAGAGTATCAGTGCTGGAGGAGATGGAAATTAGTGTCCTGCTTTCACTTACCAGAGACTTGTACTCAAAGATAGTTCCTTTGATATAAGTATATATTGAAAATATGGAAGCAAGCTGCTTGCAATCTGTCAAAAAACAAAACTGGGGGCAAATTTTTAAGAACCTGGAGGTTTTTTCACATTTATGTGAAGATCAGGCAGATGCTGTGTGCTCTGCGGCAGAGGTAGAGTGGGCAGAAATCACATTGTCCTCCCATGGGGCAGCACTTCAGGGTTGCAAACATAAGACCTGCTGAGCGTAAAAATTAGGTTGGAATTTTAGCAAGTGCTTTGGCTAGGGAGCCTAAGAGTGGATAGTGGAAATCACAATTAATTTGTTTTTCAGGAAATAGCCAGTCTGATTCATGGGATGAAGCCACCAGCAGACCGTGCACGAACTCATGCAAGAATGCATAAAGATGCAGAGAATCTGTGAAACAAGGAAGTTTTAGCAACTGGGGAGAAATTTCTCCTGAGCTAAAGAAGCCTTACAAATTTGTTTCAGAAAAAAAAAAAAAAAAGCTGAGACATACACTGAATAAGAATCTAAATTTACTGAACAAAGGCACCCAGAGGCACCTATGTGGCAACATCTGGTCCAGTTCTAAAGGAAGGGAAAGGCCCCTTAGCTCAGATGGCTCTGCTATTTCACTTTGTATTAAATACGGCTGGCATAGGGTGGATTGTGATTCATAATAGGAGCCTTTAGTTCTAGAATGAGGATTCTGACCACTGAAAAAAATCATTTCAATCCATAATCTTACTGTCTTCACAAACCTGATGCCTTTGAAGTTGAAAAATCTTTGTCCTTGTAGTTTAAAAACACAGCCAACAAACAGAAATTGCATGGAACTAACACAGTCAATAGAATAAATAAATTTTAAGAAGGAAAGAAATATATCCAGCTGGTATAAAACCCACAAACGAACACAATTAAATAGTCAAAACTGAGGAAATAAAGCACCTTTGACTACCTTTGTAATTCCATTTGCCATATCACGTTTCATTTATTATAACATATAAATGTGCACAGATCTTTTATGTCATTGGTGTAAGTCACTGTTGTACTGCTTATATATCATTTTCTCCAGAAGGCAGGAAATATTAGCTCATTATCTCAATAGTTATTCCACATTAAATCCCTTAATGAGTAACTCCAAATTTGAAGCCTATATTACTTTAAAGACTTTTTTGTACATGCCTCACTGAGGAAAAATGTGTATATTTATCACTTCAAAATAGAAGTATTTGAGATGTATTACACTAGAATTAGAAGAACATAAAAAATTTGGAATGCTGGAAGCTTGCTGCAGATGTTGCAGCACTGCTGCTTCATTTCAGTGTTGGCACAGCATGGGCTGCAGCCTGGCCAAGCTGCACCAGAAAAAGAAACCATTTCTTTTCAGATGTTTAGAAGCCAGGCTCTTTTTCAAGCTCCTTTTCCTTTCTAAACATCAATTCACTGCCTTGTTTCTAAACAGGCATCCACCAGCTTATACATTCAGATGCAGAGTCACAGATGGTTCAGAGACCAATCTGCAATTTACAATAAGGAAGTTGAGCTGATTTATTAATGAGCATGATGAAATGTAAGTACAACCCACACTGAGTGGATTAAGGAATGCCCAACTGACAGTCCTCAAAAGCATCTGTCAGTGAGGGAATTGTCACAGAACAAGGATTTTTTTTTTCAAAGCAATATGCAGGCTCTTCAATCCAACCCTTACAAAAAAAAAAATTCCCTCCTTGTACTTTTTGTGAATACTTCAAAACTGAAACCTGCACCTGAAGAAGGTCTAAGGTATAATTTAAATGTGAAACCTAAATTATGTACAAGCCCCTAATCTTGCTAGGATTTAAGAAAATCTCACCCTAGAGCTTTCCAAGCCACATTTTAACTTCAAAGTTTCCAAGATATGAAAGATCTACCCTTTTTCATTATGGACCTTTTCTGACCACTCTGATATGTATTTTTTACTTCAACTGCTCAAGCTCTAGAAGTCAGCACAGCTAAGACACATCACAGCAGCTATGAAAGGACACTCACAAAATGTAATTGCTGCCACCCACCTATGCAAAACTGATGTAAAATTGTTTAATGCTCATGCTAGAAATGCACATGTAAAAGAAAAAATTGAACTTTAGTGATTTGGTATAATAAATTCCTGAGAGATTTTTCTGATATAAGCCTATCTCAATGATTAATTGTAGCTTGACTATTTTAGAGGTTTACTTTAAGTAAAGTTACAGGTTAGCAGTAGATAATGGGTTTTATTTTTGATATCTGTGCAATTCTGTTTCACTTACTGTCCTAACTGGAATTAAGCAAATATGACTTCTCATGCCTTTTGGGGGTTTTTGGTTTGGTTTTAGTTTGGGGATTTTTTAAAATTTTCTAAAGCTTTTCACACCTACATTGGAAAAAGGTTGCAAAGTAATACTCCATAATTCCATGGTAGCAAAGTCTCAGATATATCTAATTTGTTTTCAGAGAAAGTTTGCTCTACTCTTCTCCTTCATAAAGGACAAATGGTATCACACACAATCTAATTCTGGGCACATTTTCCTATTTATTATACCCATGACCTTCAGATATAGATGTTTGATTTTAATAATTAACATAATTACTACATAGGGATTTTTTCCTTATGATTATACTGAAATTTTATCTGAAGTATCTGAAGTAAGCCATTGCCAGAATACATTCTTCATAATGATACATTCTTTTTCAATAAACCTATATCTTCCCATTTTTTTGTGTCTGTTATCTCTTTTAAATAAGGAAAAGCTGATCAGTTATTGATATATATATTTGTGTTTCATAGGAAACAACAGATGTATAATATAATTTTTATTTTTTAATTTTTTTTTTATTTTTATCACTAAACCTGTAGGTTCTTCATCCAGGATGCAATAGGGACTTCAAAAGTATGATTTACTGTCTTTCATTAATCTAAGGATCATAGGCACTTGTGATTTTCCTCAGATATTCTGAAAATGCAGTTAATAAATATTTTAAGTGCAGTTTTGTCATGATGAATAAAATTAAATAAAGCTATCCCAAATAAGGCTTAGAAGAAGAAATTAAGGCAGTATTATTACTTACACCATCCAGGGAGGAAAAAAAAACCCAAATAAACAGTGAAGAAATCAGAGAAAAGAATTCATAGGATCTTAGAATGGTTAGGGCTGGAAGAGACTTTGGAAAGGACAAGATCATCTAGTTCCAGCTCCCCTACCATGGGCAGGGACACCTTCCACTAGATCAGGTTGCTCAGAGCCTCATCCAGCCTGGCCTTGAACACTTCCAGGGATGGGGCATCCACAACTTCCCTGGGCAACCTGTTCCAGTGCCTCACAACACTCTGAGTAAAGAATTTCTTGCTAATAGCGAATCTAATCTAAACCTTTCAATCTAATCTAATCTCTTTCAGTTTAAAACTATTGCTCCTTGTGCTGTCATTATCTGCTTTTGTAAAAACTCCCTCATCCTCTTTGATAAACCCCTTTTAGGTACTGGAATGTTACAATGAGGTCTCCTTGGAGCCTTCTCTTCTGCCGGCTGAACAACTCCAACCCTCTGTTGCAGGAGAGAGTGGGAGCTTCAGATAAAATTTTTTAGAGAAGCCCTCCCTTTGAATCAGAAGGTGCAGAAAGGACCCCCTTGTAAACTTCTCAGAAATGGGGCAAATGAAGCCAGTCTTAGCCTCAGACTGTCAATGGTTTAAGTCTAAGAAATTATAGATGTTTGACCAAACCTTTGTACAACTTTTTCCTGCAGGATTAATGATAGTGATAGCAAACCAGGCATATTTAAATAAAAATGAATCATTTGTTGTTGTAAATGACTGGACAAAAATATCTTAATCAAAATTATTTACTAAACTTTATAAAACCTAAAAATACTAGTATAGTATAGTATAGCCTAAGACACTGCACTATATCAAAGCTAATATATTAAAGCAATGACATTAAAGCTAGTAAAAAGAAACAATAATTGAAGTAGAGATTGATGTGACTCACCCATACCACAGACCATGGGCAAAACCTTTTTCATTCAGCCTATCTTCACAGGAGAGATACTCCCAACTCTGATCACCTTTGCAGCCCTTCTCTGAACTTCTTTTAACAGATCAATGTCTGTCTTGTGTTGAGGACCTCAAATCTGGATGCAGTGCTCCAGGTGGGGTCACAAGAGGACAGAGTAAAGAATCACCTCCCTCAACCTGGTGGCCACCCCTTCTTTTGATGCTGCCCAGGATGCAATGGCCCTCTGGATTCACAACAGTGAATCCACACTGTTGGCTTATGTCCAGCTTTTCATCCAGGAGAACCCCAACTCCTTCTCTGCAGGGCTGTTGTTATGACTTCTACTCCCAGTCACATCTCAGAGGGCCTCAACCCAGGTGCAGCCCCTTGCACTTGGACTTGTTAAACTTCATGAGTCTCTCATGGGCCCACTTTTCAGGGCCCCCCTGAAAAGGGTGGCATCCCACCCTTCTGTTGTGTCAACTGCACCACTCAGTTCCATGTCATCTGCAAACTTGTCGAGGGTGTGCTCAATCTCACTGGGTGTGTGATTGATAGAGATGCTGAAGAGCACTAGGCCAAAGACAGACCCCTGAGGGACACGTCTTATCACCAGCCTCTGCCGGGACATAGGTGAGGCTCACTGATGTTCCTGTCTCTCCCTTTTAAAAATGAGAGTGATATTTTCCTGAAAAGCATGATGTTTACTGAGCATTTCATAAATGTTTCCCTTATAGCTATTCCATTCCTCCAATGAAAACAACTGCATGCAGCTTTTAGGGAATGGGTTAATGATTGTAGTGTCTGTCTTCAGATTCCACATAACTATAGAACAAAAATAACTATAGAACAAAAGCAAGTCAGAAATACTTCATAATTCACTGTATTAAAAGCAGCACAGACAGCAATACTTCGAGCAAGTTCTTACTGTGTCCAGGATCCTGCAAGTAGGCCACAGTTTGATACAACAAAAGTAATCTCTGTTCTGTGCCTGAGGCTGGACTCTGATTGTTGACTTAATGTCTTGCTCAAACTTGATGCTTACTATTTGAGAACTGGAAGCACAAAATGGGACCAGAGCTGAAAGACTTTTGGCATCTTCTAGTAGTTTCTTCAGAATTCAGCGGAGAAATCTCCTTTTGATCAGATTGCTTCTAATTTGAAATGGCAAAGTTTGTAATTTATTGCCAGGAATAACATTGATTAGCTTCAAAATTTTGACAGATATTTTTCAAGGTTTCTTAATTTGCAGTAAATTGAAGACGGGACAAAGACAGAGATAAAATAGATGCTTTTCTGGCACCTGGTTCAATATGTTTCATAGTTCCCCCACACCTATGAGCAGTCAGTGTTTAGTTTTGGTGGTTGATCAGTGGTATTTATGCAAAAGAGCTCTACTGCATGTGATGTTGCCATTCTTGTTGGCAAGGTTTAGAAAGCAGTCTAATCCTGTAAATCACATTTGTCATTTTTAGTGGTAGGATTATTCTGACCATAGATCAGACTTGCAATTTTTGTCCAAATTCTAGCTCTCTTTTGGCCCTGTTTTTGGGAATAGGATGTCTCTAGCCACTACCAATCGTGAACTACAGATGACTCTATAATTATTTCTAACTCACAGGTATTTCAGTGATGCATTTGGAAACATGCATCTATGACAGCCAGGCTAAGGATAGAGACGAGAGGCTCAGCTTCAGAGCAGGGAGTCACAAAGCTCTGAAATATTGTCTGCAACACTCTTAATATTAAGGCCTACCCTTTAATCACATTAGCTGTGATTATGGCTCTCCAAACTCTTCTTCAGGGAAGTACAGCCAAGTCCCAGTCAAGGAATGGTGCATACTTGTCAGACTGAAATATTTCTGTCAAACATTTTTGTTCGTTTGCTTCACAACAGCATCTAAGAAAAGGGGGTTAGGGTTCATTTCACAGAGGATGATGAATAAACACAGATGACCCATGTGTGCAATGTCTAAACTCCAGCTACAATGAAGACCTGCTCAGCACATCACTAGTGAATAAACCCCCAGTATTTACTTCAGGGTTAATTGAGCTGTTCTCTTGGCTCTCTTGCCTAGGTCTCCTTTTCACACCAAGGGAGGGTAGACACTTGGAAACAGATAGTGAAACTCAGATGTTTAAATCCTTTCCCTCCCAGAGTAACCTCATGAAACAGAGGGGAAACAGCTATAAAGAAGCATTCATGGTACAAAACTACCACAAGCCAGTTGGATGTGTCTGAGACAAGCTGTGTCAACAGCAATAAAACTACAGCCCCCATTGCTGCCCAGTCAGCAGGCCTCAACCATACCTTAACCTCGAAGGGACTGACTCTGAAGAAGCAGTTTTGTTTTCCTTGCTCTGTTCCATTGAGACTGCCAAACCCAGCCCAACTGTGAAGATGCCTTTATGACTCAGACAATTTTCATCAAAAAGGAAGCAGATTTATTATGCTCATTTGGTTATCGCTACCATAAAAAACTGAAGAAACAATGAATCACATCCAGGCCTGGCATAAGAACAGACTGCCCCAAAATAACTACTTGGCTTCCCTCTGCAATTCACTATGAATCCATTCATCAGTAGGCTTTGTCTGGTAGCCAGTTTGGAGCTCATAGGCTAAGTGTTACAGGCCAAACCAATTTTGATTATTTATTTTTTTTTTCAAATCAGCTGCTGTGAGACAATATGAAGTAATTTACTAAAGTCACAGTGTTCTACAAATATTCCAGATATACTCCAGTCACTAATCCTACAACGTTAGTAAAAGTCATAATAGAAAAGAAAAACAAACAAAATCAGGTTGCCTAGAAAGCAGCTTTTTGAAATCAAACGCTACTGCTAACTCAGTGGTCAAGTTTTATTTTTAATACTTTTCTATTCTTTGAAACTCAGGAGAATGAAGACCTATAAAATATGATATCCGGGAGCATTCTTACTTGTCCATATAAGGAGAAATAACTTTGTTGCTTTTGCATGTGCGTGCATGAATTTACAGTGTTCTGTGAATTTCCAAAAAGAAGCTCCATTAGTTCAGTAATATCTCTCCTGCTTCTATAAAACCTGGAAATAAACATTCTCTGGGAATATTAGATGAATTATAATGAGATCAAAATAATGTAAAAATTGAAATGTTTGTTCTCTGACTTCACAGTGTTCATATATAAACATCCTTTATTTTTTTCAGAAACTACACCTTTTTGGGCAGTCCATCTTTCTGGCTTGAATCTAAATTTATTGTTTCTTCTCAACCAAAAACATTTGGCAGTAACCACTGCTGCCAGTCTTGGTGTCCTTGATTTCCTTAAGATCTAGCACCCTTACATGTGTCTAAATACATATGTTTGGTCAGATGTATCACTGCTTCAAGTTACAAGCAGGTGCTAGAACCAAGAGTAGAATTTTCTTGTCTTTCCCTTCATTACTGAATTGCCCCTTTCTGATTTGCCTTCTTCTATATTTCCAAAACTTCTATGTGCACATTGCTCCCCTCTGTAAAACACACAAGTTCATTGTTGGTGTAAGCATGTATTTCACACATTAAGTTGCCATACACACACTACCTTGGGGACCAGCAAAACCACCACAGATCTATGCCTTGATCCTCCTTTGGCCAAGGATACAGACTGCACCCACCAATCAAACAGTTGACTTACAGGATGATTGGGTAGGTAAGGCATTAGCAGCCATTACACTTGTTCTGTTGAGGCAGACAGGCTTTTGCAGGTTCGTCATGCAGGTCAAGGGGTAGTAAGAAAAATCTTATCTGTGGTAGGAAAAGCTTTCCAGGAAGACAGGATTTCTCACCATTCTACAGATTAAAAGGAAGCAACTTTGGGCAGTAATAATACTGCCAGTAATTACTGGCAAAAGACAGCTTCCTGTTTCCTTTTAACACAAGAATGTTAAATATATGTTTTGGACAAGTACCATTTTAGTAATTAATAAAGTAAATAAAAAAAAAGGCAAACAGTTAATTTTCCTCAGTTTTAATTTGCTGTCAAGAAATGGTTCAGGAATGAATTCAGTAATGAAGTCAGTTTTTAAAATGTTATAATGGTTTATGTGCTGAACTTCCACCTTCTTTTGCCTTCACAGAACCCACAGAGGTGTCTGATAGATCCAGATTCAGAAAGTGGATTAAGAGCAATGATCTGGAGTTGGCTAGTAGCAAAATGAGCATAGGGAGGACACATAAATACTCCTGCCTTTTTTGTTTTTTCAGTAGCTACATGGCTAAGGATCCATTAACTCTGTCTAGAAGCAGTTTTTCAAGTGTCTGGAGGGAAAAACACTTAGTTTTACGTATCTAGTTTGAGTACATAAATCTCATGCCCTTACATATACGCAAATAGTAGCATGGTACCATTTATTGCACATATATCAAACCATAGATACAAAACCACAGCTATATGTTAAATACAGGTTCTTAAATAGAGCTGATGTCTCCTGGAAAATAATAAAATAATTAGAACAGTGCACCATAATACTAGCCTTGGCAATGATTGGGCTTTCAACTATGTCTTTCCTTCAGATTATATGCTGAAGGATTCTAATATTTCTATTTATCTTGGGGTTTTGGGTTTTTTTATGTTTTTGAAAATGTAAGCTGGAAAAATCAGGCTTTTAAAAGTGTGGAAGCCCAGAGTTGCATACAGCAGCCATTAATTGTGTACTTTTTTGTTGCCACAGAACTCAATCACCCCTTTGTGGAACATGGATTGGGTCCATGTTATTTATTCCACACATATAAGTGCCACACCAAGGATCAATGTATTTCATGATTCAGTAATGATTAAATGCAGTCCCTGAAATCTGGAGATTAAAAATGCACATTTCATTAATTTTTTAATAAACTGATATTTTGGAAATGGTTGTGCTACACAGCATTTCAGACATAGCGGATGAATGTCAAATATTAGATGATATAAAAGATTCTATGTAATTTAAACTCTATTGATAACTGAGTAACGTTAAGAACAAATCCATGCAGAACAATCATCTTGCATTCATCTATTAGTCTGTCCATGGATCTGTGTGGCACTCAGACTGCCTTTGATTTTGCTGCAGAGAACATTTTTCATTCATGAAGTAGTACAATCTTATTAAAAATTAATTTAGAAGCATGTTTAAAAATTAAACATATTTATGAATTAGAGCTGCAATGATACAGATCTTAGAGAATAAGTTTTGCTAAGTTGGAAGAAATGAATGTGAAGATCTCTGCTTCTACCTGTTCAGCTGCAACTATTTCTGCTGACACTATCAGCAGACTAGGAGATCTCTTGAACTGAACAAATTACTGCTTTGCTCTTTTTCCTGCTGTGTTTACCACAAACCACCTGTGCAGCAAAAAAATTACTTTTTGTCACTTTATCCTCAAGACTTTGGGATTAGCTGGTATTCTAAAAGTTATAGCTTGGTAGTTGCATAAACAGGTAAGTTAAAAAAAGAAAAAAATAAATCTAAAAACCCCAAGCCTTGTTTCCTCTCCCAAGGGGCTCTTACCTTTTCTCCACCAGAAACCAGAAGGCTGAACAGAAGCCAGAACAATATCAAACTAATCTGAGAAACTTCCAATTCTTTATCATCCTGTGAACAGATGATTTTCAAGTTTAGTTTGATATGGTAACAATGGCCTACAACAACAGAAGGGGTTGCTTGTGCCAAGTTATGTCATTTACAATTAGCTTGAAATTATCTGTCTAGACAAAACCAGGCTTTGTTTTTGAATTTGGATTACCCAACATGTAGGACTTTACTTAAGGTGACTTGCACAGAGTTCCAAGGGGAATAAAGAAGGTAACAGATTTTTATTACCTGGAACCAATGCCAAAATTTTAAATTATCACTGAGATATATAAATTTAACTGAGATGTATACATAATATGATAACTTCAGGAATACGGGTCAAATGTGAATTTTAGGATTGTTTACACCAGCAGCATAACAAAAAGGAGTGAGGAGCAAGAGCTGATATCTCCATGATGATCATTCAAAGTAAATGGTTCTTTGTAAGGAAAGAACATGAAGGCCTTTCTAAACTGGAGATTTGGGGCTGGATTTTGTCATTCTGTGCATATTAAGAATTACAGTAATTTTACATTATATTTATACTTTACATTACATTAATTATGTTAACACACAAGATTAATTCTATGAGTCTAAATGTTCTTAACAATACACGTTCAAAAGTGTACAAGCAAAATTATCATATGAAATATGCGTGACAATTGTGTAAATGCAGATTTGTGAGATTTTTGTTGCTTTCTGTGTCAGGGTAGAATACAGGAAGAATTATCTAATGGGGAATTTTTTTTGAAGTAATTTTAACACCAATCTCATCCAAAAGTTATAAGGTTAAAGATGATTTGGGAAGGGTGGGAAAATGAGAACAAAACTGTCATAACAGACTTATACTGTAATACTCAATTTAGAACTATCTGAAAGAACAAAAAATGTCTCATGAGATACAAGAAAAAAATTCCAATTTTAATTCCTTACAAGAATGCTGAGAAAGAGACACATGGCGTCTTTCCTCTGGGCAACATATTCTAGTGATTACAACAGAATCTTTTCTGGTTTGATAAAGCTTTTTTCTCTAAAATGTGTAACAGTTCTTAATGAAGGGTGGACCTTGCACCACTGTGGTACATACTGGCTTAATTTAACCATAACATGATTTGAAATGCTCTTGTGTTTCCAAATGAGAAATACCAAAACCTGAGGTTTTTCTCCCCAATGTCTTCTTAGAACTGTCTTTTTTTTTTCTCCCCTAAGCTAGAGAGAGTAAGTCCTGACCATAATGATCTCAGGTGACACCATGCCAAATCCTTTCCCACAGTACCTGAGGTGACATGACAGTACATTACACATGAAGTAGAAGTTACCACCATTGTGACCTGATGAAACCTAAAAAGAATGCTTTCGTTTTTATGTTATAGATCATTCTGACTTTTAGCTAGATAAAAGTAGAATACTTTGATCCAGCATTTTCATTTGCTGTTATCCAGAGAATAATAGGATGACAAAATTACTTCCTAGAATTTTTGTGTAAGCCCAACAGACAAAGATATAAAAATATACTCCGTGGGGATTTGGATATACAAGATATCTATAAAAGGATTCAAATGCATTGTAAAATAGAAGCATTTATATTTCAATTTTTGCATAAATTGCTTGTACCTAGGAAAAAAGCAACTTTCTTTTAAATCAAAAATCTATATTTTAATTTATTGTGGACCTTTTTCAAAACCCACTTATATTGGTTGAAGCTTGAGCCCTTCAGACATTATCCACCTCAGTAAAAATCACAGGCTTTAATGGGATCATTTGAACCTGATAACTATTTCAAGGTGAACAAGGGTGAAAGGAACAGGTATCAGATATATGCAATAAAGTGGACACAAACAACAAATACTGGAGAATAATTTTGTTTTCCTAATATAAAACATTTTTATATTACCTGAAATTTTTGATTTAATCAATACAGTTGAACCAGGAAATATATTTAGAATCCTCTATTTCTGACCTCATCCACACTGATTTCACACAAACATGATTTCATATACTTTAATTGTATTATTTTTATTTTTCCTTACTGCAGACAGTCAGATCTAAACCCTTATAATCCCTTCAAATAAATTACTCATTATTTTAACAGCTTCCTGCAGTCAGAGTTTCTCAGCATGTATCACATTTCTATTTCTTAAGATAGAAATGTAAAGCAGCTGGGGGTCTGCCTGATTTAACGTCCAGATTTGCTTAGAGGAAGCAAAGATGATTTTATGTTTCTCTGTTCACTGATGATATGTGGTCTTTTAGCTTCTTCAACTATATTTAGAAAGACTTATTAGGCAGCATTACTGGGAAAAGAAACACAAACTGAGGCCAAGTCTCAAGGTAATCAGAGTTACTCATGTCCTGCTGGGGAACTTCAACCACCCCAAAATCTGCTGGGAAAGAAGCAGAGTGAGCAGTAGGCAATTCAGGAGACTCCTGGAATGCATAGAGGATAACTCCTTGAGCCAGTCAACAGAGAGCTCTGCCAGAGGGAATTCAGTACTGGATCTGACCAACGTAAGGCAGGTAATCCAGGACATCAAGACTGGAGGCAGCCAGGGCTATGGTGATGGTGCATGGGTGGAGTTTGCAGTCCGGAGGGATATGGCTCAGAAAGGTATGAAGTTAGGCCCCTGTACTTTAGGAAAGGAAAACTTCCAGCTTTTCAAGGATAGAGTCAATAGGATCTGCTGGGAGGCTTCCCTCAGGGACAAGGGAGTGGAATAAGCAGATCTTTAAGGAAGTCTTCCACACAGTGTACAAACTGGCAATTCCCACGAGAAAAACTCAGGTGAGAGACCATCATGGCTGAATAGGGAACTGCTGGTTAAAGTAAAAGGAAAGAACCAAATGCACAGGCAGTGGATGCAAGGAAAGGTACCCTGGAAGAGTACAGAGATGAAGTTTGGTTGTATAGGGGTGAGGAAGACCAAGGAGAAGCTGGAATTGAACCTGGCAAGGGATTCAGAGAATAATGAGGAGAGCTTTTATATCTATGTTAACCATGAAAGAAAGGTGAAAGAAGGTGCATCCCCCTGAAAAACAACAGTAACAAACCAGGGACAGTGAATTAGGAGAAGACTGAGGTAATCAACTTTTTTGCCTCAGTCTGCAATGGCAACCTCTCTTCCCACACATCTTGAGAGGATGAACAGCAGGATAGAGACTGGGGGAGCAAAATGCTTCCCACTGTAAGTAAAGAATAGGTTCATGACAGCCTGAGGAATCTGAATGCACATAAATCTATGCACACAGAGCTATGAGATCTAGCCCAGAATCCTGAGGGAAATGGCTGATGTTGCCAAGCCACTCTCCATGATATTTGAAAAGTCATGGCAGTCAGGAGAAGTCCCAAGCGATTGAAAAAAGGGAAGCATTGTACCCATCTTTAAAAAGGCTTGGATTTTAAAGGTGTGAGTTGTCAATCTAATCCCTGAAAAGAGATATATGCATACTTAATTTCAGCACAAGTAATCTTGCTGAATAACTGGGTGTTTGAAAGGATGATGAAATATTTTCACATCTTAGAAGGTTGAAGGCTGGATGATGAACCACTCAAAAATTTAGTATTTTATCCCCTATTTACAAGGTTGTAGCAGTATCTTCTTTCAAGTATGAAAACTGAATTATAAATTAAAAAAAACACAGATGAAAAAGCAGGGCAGGACATTTGGGGAAAGATGCAAAAACTGAAACTCTCTGTTCCTAACTACTTTACTTGGAAAAATAAAAATAAAAAAGCAAATATAGGTCTATATTGCTTGAAAACAAAAATTAAACCTTTGCATATTTCTGGCATAACACAACAATTTAATTTATTAAATATAGCACCTGACTTACACAAAATCCTGAGAAAGACAAGGCTACATTTTTTGACCTGTAAGTTGCCTACTTCCTAATGCTACAGCCTTGTCTAGAAAAAGAAGGAAGAATTTTGAATTTCTTAATAAGTTTCCATGTGAACAATTTGTCTAAAATAACCTTCACCTAAACTGAATAATTTCTGGATTAAATGAAAGTGAAACACATCTTTTCTACAATTAATATAGGACCTTCTCTTTTTTGTTCCCCATGCAGAATCTCTACTAGAAGAATCAGTACACACTATGGAACAGAATCTAATAAGTCCAACAAAGAAACAAGATTATTATGTCTTAACTGGTTTAAAGGGATTTTAAGGGCTCTTGCTGAGCACTTAATACTTTGGACTTAGTCTCCTACTGAGGTATTTTTGTCAGCCAAAGATAGAATGGGAAATGCATCGATTCTATTTTGGCTTCCTTGTTCCATCAGAGCAGGTTACATGCAGCATTTCTTGTACCAGATACTTTGGTGCTAGGGTGTATTGATACACTGATGCTGTAGTGGATATGGCTGCATGTGTCTGTGAGAGATACACACATCAAGGAATGATCTCGCCTGCAAGAACCAAAATCTACCCTACTGCCCAGCTGTTGGTTTGCTCTCTGGCTTCTGCTTGGACTCTGCACCTGGCTCTCTCCAGAGCAGTTCATTTAAAGACACGTTGCAAAAGGTTATAGGAATGTCACAACACGAGTTTTAGATCCCTCTGTAGTGCACAACAATTATCACAGTTTCTACTTCATACAGCAGAACATCTTGGAGTCCATAAACCACCTTCACAAAACATCATGGGCAAAAGTTTGATTCAAAGTTACTTGAATCAGTGTAAAATCTTAAGATTCTAATAAGCTTGGGAAACAAAAGCCAATCTGGTGTCATACCTAAATCTTCTCTGGCTTCTGAAATGGACCTGTGTGAGTGGTACACACTAAAGGATAAATCATACACTAGTGCAGACTAGGGGAGAGTACCATAATAAAGTGGGAAACTTGTGGCTTCCCCAGCAGTCATGTCTATCTGCTCCAATACCATTTCAGTGAGAAGTACGTGATTCCAGCACTGGGTAGAAAGCCATTCTGAAGACAAAATGAACCAGGCAGATAGTCCCAGAGGCATGATTTTAAACAAAGATAGGTTTTGCCAGCCAAACCAAGTGAAGCAAACAAATGAACTCAAACTGACAGCCCTCATGACAGTAACTTCTAAGTTTTGAGAGTTAATCATGCTGCATTTTGACAGATCACTGATGAAATCTTTCAGATTTGCCTTGTCAGTCATTTATTAGCAGACATCTAATGAATAGCATATAAAGTAGGCTTGTTAAGTATAGTGCCTGGTGACAGTTCAATTTAAAAGTGAAGGGTATAGAAAATTCACTCCAGAGCAATTGTCAGTTTTTCCACAGGAAAAGCCTATTTTGTGTTAATAGTCAGTACAGGTCTGGTAGGGATGTTCTCCATCTGCATGACCCTGGCTGCCACAGGGATACAACAATTTAGCAAAGAAATGGTCAAGCACCCAGGCAAATATTACTGGAATTATGACATTACCATATTCAACTGCTTGCTTAGGAAAGATAAGTAAAAGATACACCCTGAGGTGTATCAGTTAGATTTGAAACTGATTTTATTGCAATTTTTTATTTTACTTTCTTTACAATATGATTTATGAGAGGAAATGTTCATGTCATTAATTTAAGTGATCCCTTTTCCCAACAAAATACAGCATGTAAATAATAACATCTAGCATTAAACTTACAAAATAAATAAAATAAAATGCATTTTTATGAGATGTTTCCTATTGACTTTGGAAACAAGTAAAACAAAACAAAGAAGTCCTTGCTGAATGTTCAAACCTTTAAGGAAAGACATTAAAGCAGATTCAAAGAAGACTCCATTGATATTTTTTATATTGAAATATTTATCTTCTAACATACAAATACATAAGCCCATAAAAATACAGCATTGCAAAAAAGCAGAGTGAGACAAAATGACTGAAATGCAAATAGAAGAACTTATTATGAAAAATGGATAAAACACCAATTTTTATTTTTAATATATATTCTGAAGGACTATGGTTTTTGTGAAGGAATCTTACATGTGGTTTTCATTTGAAGTCTCCCAATTTTTTGATCTATGTCAGTTAAAAAAATTGAAACTCAACTAGTTTTACAGTTATATCTCTCAAACAGGAAAGGGACAAGTGAGGCAAGAGGAGATCAAGTGTTTGCTGATGCGCAGGCCAGGCTAACACTAAAGAACTTTCACTTCCTCTTCACAAGATGGTTTTCAATGTTTTTTTTTTTTTTTTTTTTAACCTGTTACTTAATAAACTTATTATGGTTATGAACTCAGATATACTGCTGTCCTTCATCATGACCTACAAACATAGTGTGGGACTAGACTGGTGATAGAAGACTGGAAGTAGAATAAAGGCACATAGGTGTAAGTGCACAAATGAAAAATACAGAAGGTATTTCAGCACAGCTCAAAATAGGCAGAAACATAGCAAAGCATAAGGAGAAGTCATCTTTGTAAAAGCACAGTGATGGCCCTTCCATGTTGTGTTTTTTAATAATCAGCTAAATTAAATAGTCTACAGTAGCTTTCTAAGAGGAAGAACTGCATGGTTTTAGATAGTGATAGGAAGATGTGAAGAACACTAATTTCATGGAGAGCATGAATCTTCAAAAGGTATCTCTTTCATATGAGAAAGGAATAAAAAAGGGAGAAATTTTTAAAAGCCTGTAAGGATTTGAAACTACTCTTTCTAGTGTCATGTTGAAAAGTTCAACACATGCAAAGAGTCCTTAATTCTAACAGTGATTCTAGTGGTGTTCAGAAATTGATTAAAGATTTTAATCATGTTAATGTTAATCCTGATTAGTAAAATAAAAATATATAATAGATATAAAAGGTTTCGTAGGCTGATGCTGTTTATATATAGATGTACTCAGGAAACTCTAAATCCAAGACTTCATGTGACTTTAGCCAGAAAGTTATATCTGAAGTTTTAATATCGATTTTTCCCTGCAGACACAGGGATATGTTGCATGAAAAACAGATGCTGAACAGTAAGGCAACAAATACTATCATATAGAGAATCCAGGTTTCAGCTGTTTCAATGCCCATAGCATACTAAAGAGTGGTCCTCTGAAAAATTACAGCTATGAATACTCCATGACTTTGCAACCTCTACAACTAATTTGGCAGTGTGTACACTGCTGCCAAATTACATATCCATGTTTAAATGAAGGGTGGCATTTTATATTCATTGGGAAAGATATGACTGAAATGTGGCAATTCAACATCATGGAAGGTACAATCTCTTTAGATCTAAATACCTCTCATATATTAAGCAGAAAAAAACCCTTGGAGAAGTGAGCTCCCAGCTATTTATTTGTAAAGGATTTCGTATGCTTCTGAGAATTAGCACCAGTAACTCAGATCCTGAAACTATTCTTTCTTCCCCCACCCAGTCTTTACTCAAATAGAGAGAAAAATGGTCTTTCTTCATACCTCTACAAGAACTAAATATGGATGAAATCATAGCTGTGTCAAGACTTCAATATGTGTACCAATGAAAGATGAATTACTTTTAAGAGGTCCCTTAGCACAGAAGCTCCTCAATTTTATAAAGAAGTCCTACAAAAAAAATCCTCCTTCTAAAGGAAGGAAGATTTTTGCTCTGACTCTACCTTCAATTCAAATGAAATCCATCAACACACAGCTGCTCCACCAAGAGTCAATGAATGCTGACCAGAGCAAAACTTCCTGTGAAAAGGTCAAAAAACTGTTCAGGGACATCTATCTGATAGCTGAATTCATCTGTTGTCTTCTGCAGGACTACCACCTCAGCCTACTGTCAAAAAAGGAAACAGGTGAAACCCTGTAACCATCAGTTATTTCCTTAAAGTCAGAGCTGTTTGTGAAAAATATTGCTCCTTAATCTAAGGAAAAATAAAGTAACTTCTCCACCATTTCAACATCAGCATCTGTATCTGTCTGCTCTGCATATTAGAAGTTCATAGAGGTAATTGCCTGTATCATTTGCAAACCTATAAGATGAAAATAATGAGTTAAGAGAGATGTGTACTCAAGGGGAAAAAAAAAGCCTTTTAAAATGTTGTTTTAAAAGGAATGCACATTTTAAAGAAGGAATCATACAAAATTAATTGTACATGGAATTATTTGAAACACTTTGGAAGTTTCAAGAAGTATTCACTGATTTCAAACATTTCCAGAAAGCAAGTCATCTGCAGAGTTGCTGATCTTGAAGAGGACCCAAAAAGTAACTGCCTAAATTCCTCAAAAAATATAAAAACAACCCAGTAAAAATTACTGTGCTCACAGAAAGATGAAAATCAAATTGAATGGACATCAGCAGCCAATCTCATAAGTTTCCAAATAGTAATTTAAAAATCTAACAACTTCACTGCCTGAGGAGGCTGCCAAAGCAAAAGTAATTTGTTAAAACAAATACTTTAGACAGTTGGATAGCCAGATCTGTGACAGCTGTGACAGTCTGATGACTTAAAAAGAAAGGAACAAGAGAGATATGGCACTTAATCAAACTTACCAAGAGTAAAACATACTTCCCCTACTTTGCTACTTTAAAAGGACTAAAAAGACCTCATTTTTTTACAGCAAATGTATTTTTCATCCTGAATTTTGTCATTCTGAGGGACAGACTTTCAGTCAAGTCTTTCCTTCTACAAATATTTGTTGCACCAAAAAGATGAAACTAAAATTATTGATTCCTGATGCATTTCCGAATATCAAATAAACTGATGCAGTTGGGGTGGGGGTGGCTGTATGCCATCCCTTCTGAATCAGTAACAGCAGGTCTGAAAATTCTCAACAACCCAGACTGGTGGGACAGCTGAACTCTTTACTGGTCCTTGAGAGATTTGTATGTTCTTAGACACTTGGCTACTGTGACTTGATCATAACATTGGGGATCAAAATAAATGGCAGATTTGGGATCAGGAAGTTTATTATGGTTTTGACCCACTTCAGACAGGTAGAAACCATAGGACTCACACAAGGATGAAAGAGATCTCTCTCCTGACCTGTCTTTCCAGGGCTCTGGCACTGACAGCAGTGCAGTCTTCTGTGCTGAGCCTGCAGCACCCCACAGCTCAGCCTTCTGCAGACTGAAATGGTTTCGATCAGCTTAAAACCTTCAGTTCTGTACAGCAGTGCAAGGCATGTTCCACAGGTGGGGACTGAACAGAGTGATCCATATGAACACGGCCTGGGGTGCCTACAGCCCTGGTCTTTGGGATACCTCGCAATCCTGCCATTGCCAGGGTAGGCCAGTAAGGAAAAGGAGCATAGGGCACACAAATATAAGCTACCAAAGACTTAAGAAATATTACTCAGAACATTTCCATTATTACTTCTGGCTCTTTTATGCACATTTCAATTTCCAATTATTGATGGCAAATAATTACTGACACTTATGAGAAATTTGTGCAGTGCAAAGCTCTTGAAAAATACTCATTCAGGTCCTTAGGTTCATTTTGGAAGACTTTAATCATTGCTATCACCAACATGTGGGCTATAAACAGTAAATCCAGTTAACAGGAGCATAGAAAAGGTCAGAGCACTGAAAAAATGTTTTCCTTTCATACTTACCTTCAAACTCAGATCTAGCAGTAACTTCAGGTTCATCAAATTACAATAACTACTATTCAAAAAAGCCCCATCATACTTCAAATCATTCAAACACACATCAAAATACAGATGTAGTGGACTAGCAGAGTAAATTACTTTTTTGTTATTCTCAGTCTGTGATCCCCTAGTTGGCAATAATGAGAATTACGGGATGTTTTTCAAGACTTTGTCCCAGGAGTGTAAAATTGATATATGTATGGCACTAAAAACACTATGTCCCTTTCATATTCTGCAAATCTTCATGTCTCCAATCTAGTCACATTATGGTCACAACAGCTCTGCCAGATAGTTCAATTATTTAAGGAAAGCCATACCAGTGTATCTACTTTTGTTCAGATTTGTAATCCAGATTTATTTATTTTTTTAGATAAAATATACAAGCACCTAATTTCCCATTCAGCAGCTTCACGCATTTGCAGACAACTGATTTACTTGTGGATTATACCAAACCACTCAAACAAACAGGGCTTTATAGTTTAAATTACTCCATGTGGCTATTGCCAAGTGGATAAATACGACACATTGTTTGTTTCTCGTTTTAGACCTGTGTCTGTTGTTTTTCTAGTTTATATGTTTTCCTTTCTGCAATGAAGTTCAGCTACTTTCACCATGTTGGCTGTTACTCATATCTGGTTACCCACAATGACAAATACTGCTCAACTGTGCCTCCATAAAGTTGTCCATGTGGGTTTATGTAACAAAAGCAAAAAAGGTTCAGAGATAAATGCTGTAGTCTCTATGGCTCTTGGAAGCTGGTCAGCCTTTGAGTGCTGAAAGATTAAAGGAAATGCATCTTGCTCTGAGTAATGAGTGAGGAGGGAAGAATCTATTTCTTAAAAGTAAAATGTTACCTAAACCATGGTTCAGCTTGAATAGAGGTTTCAAGATGCAGCTTTGTAGGAATTTGATAGATTTCACATCATTGGCTGACCAATTTATTTTCTGCCAGCCAAAACAATGTTTGTAAACTGCACTGCCTGGTGACTGATGATGCCAAGGGCAAACAATGAACAGAGAATAAGAGAAGAGATGAAAAGAAGCTCTTCTGGCATAATGAGAAGAAATGGTCCTTCATCATCCTATCAGGCCTATGTCTCTGCAAGTTATAAATCACTGTCCTCTGCCTCACAGCCTGCAAAAGCACAGCAAAATAAATTCATTAAACTAAAGTGTTCAGTGTGCTGCATGTATTTTTATGTGGTAAGAGGTTTGTTTTCCTGACAGCTTTATAGAAATGCCTCTTTTGTTGGACTTAATCCATGCAGATATAAACTGAGCTGAGTTCATGATATACATTAATATCTATGCAACAAGAAATGTGAAGCACACTTCATTTGATAGTGTAAATCAGTTTCAATACCAGTTTGAACTTAACAGTGCTTTTTCATTGCCTCTATGCCAGATTCAGAAGACAGAAGCACTCTACTACGTCTCATTTCCTTTTGAATAATTCAAACCAAATGAAGATTGGTTTATGATTTGCTGCAGTTTGAAACCCTCAAAGTTTAATAAGAGAGTTACTGACTTCAATTGTCTGTTTTGCAATCAAATATTATTAAAACTGACCGTAAAGAGAGCTCTGGACCTTTGATTTTTTTGTATTAGGGAAGAATTGCTCTTTGGTGTGATTCATACAACACCTTTTNCCCCCCACGAACAGACCCTTTTTTTATTATTTCTTATGGTTTCTGTGCATTCAGAATTGCAGTCTGTAAGTGAAACGCAGTTGCAAGGTAAATTGTTTTGACATTAACTCTGATCTATATTGCAATATGATTTGTATATACATCCATCAAGTAAACATAAAATTAACTGCTTGTGCAAAATTTCTCAAGAAACTACCCTCATTATGATATAATGTATCTATTATACTTATCATTTCTCATTTCATATGTCAGGAAAGATTTAAATGCTGCTGTAAGGACATCTAGTTTTCTTGTGAAATAGCTTTCTTGTGTAATCTTCAAATCTTCAGATTTGATTTCATCTGAAACTAAAGACACAAGAAATTCAGCGTACAGTATCATAAATTTTTAATACTGATTAATGAAACTCTTCTGTCATTAAGCACTCATAGTAATATTTACATTCAAATATAAAGGTCTGAAAATTCAGTTAGTGTTTTTGTAAGAAAAGAGATAACTAAATTGCTTATAATACAGGAATTGAGAGAAAGTTGAGACTAGGTTATAAAAATCTCCTAAAACCACAAAACAATTGGAAAAAACATCCTTTTATGTTGGTTTGGAATATATTGTACTAATATTAACATTTTTTACTATGGGTATCCCTTTAACCTCTGCTGACCCACACTGAAACTTGCAGTAATGTGGGATTCAAGAGCACACATAAAGAATAATAATCTTTCAGAAAAACTGTGCCAAATCACCCAAAGTTTTAGGAGGATTAGATAGAAAAGATTCAGTCACTTATAAGCAATCAATTTTTTTACTGCATGCATGTCCTTTGGGTAGCTACTTCTTTACTTAGTTACTTCAATTTTATTTTGTTCTAATTGTTTTAATTGAAATGGAAATGACATTGCTAATAAACTACTAGTTCTGGGATTCAAATTACCTCTGTTCCCAGAGGACTTCTGAAGTTCAAATATGGGCACTTGTTCTAAAAATCTCTAAATATGGTTCACCAGAGGCTGCAAGGTCTGACACAGAGCTGTTTACACAAAGACTATATTACATTATACAATGCAAGTGCCTGAGTTAAATGTTATTTCTGAAGGGAGGGTGTAAGCCCAAAGTGTGCTTACCTAGTAAACACTCCTCCCCACTCTGATGAGCTCTCCTCTGAATAAATGGAAGTGACAAACAGAAGAATTAGTCCATAAGTGCAATTAGGTTAAATGAATAAAATCATAATGCCTCTAGCAGATATTTGTTGTATACAAAGCACAGAAGAGTGGCCTGTAGTCTAGCACAACAGAGAAGCATTAACTCAACCCCTTTCAAAGAATGAAGTAATTTCAGAAAGCAACCTGGTTATATGACTTTTTCATGAGCACCTTGAGCATTGCTAAAAATTCCCCTTGGTACAATGATGCCCCATAAAGTCCATAGGCCTAACTAAAATCACTGTGATGGCTAAAATCACTGGATGGAGAGTGGGCAAAAGGGGTGGACACATACATGGTTCAGGGGAAAGGGAGGAGAGAGAAGGACATCAGTTATCTGCAGATTCTAAGAAATCTGAACTGCATAATTGCAATCTCTAACATACCTGACCAGAGTAATCAGTAGGAGGAAAACTGGCATGGCTGGGTCTCTTCAAATTAACAGATTGACACTGGAGAGAAACACTTAACTCAAAGGCACACAAAACCTGTGGAAAGTTTCATATGTGGGGAGACTTATGAGACATTAGTAGGCATCTCACAGAAGCCAAAGTAAAACACTGGTAGAGCTCCTATGAGATAATGTCCAACAGCATGGGATATTTCTAGACCAATCCCCTCCTAATCCAAGAGTAAATGTTTGTCAGGATACCAGCAATCTGGAATTAATTGTAATCCAGAGAAACAGTCAACACTTTCATATAGTTATATAACAATATTTGCTTCCTCAAGACTAGGAAAACCTTGGAGCAATATCAGTGGGAAAATATTAATAGAAAAATACAAGCTACTTACTTTTCGATATTTGAAGGCCTGATCTAATCAATCAAAGTTCCCCCACCACAAAGGGATAAGTGCAGCCCAAGCTCTTCTGGTTCAGCTCAAAGTAATGAACAGCTGTTAGAAATACAATAAGTATTCATCATGAATTGAAAAGAAGAAAAATATTTAAATTAAGAGCAGTTAAATATTCTAAAGCAAATTAAGAAGGGTAGAAAAAAAAATGAAAGGAAGCCTTATGAAAGCACAGAGAACCAAAGAAACATCAGCAGTGACTTAAGATCTTTACCAGGTGGCAGCAAGATGCTAATAATGACAGAGTTCATGATAAATAGTACCAAGTGTTCAAAGTTCAAGTATGATAGCTGAAAATGATATTAAATTTTCCAGCCATACCAGTCTTGTACTGCAAAATACTCACCCATATCCCAGACCCAGGAGTGCTGCACCTGCTTACTCTTCCCTGCAGTACAGGAGGTGCAATCCAGTGCCCAGGCAGAGGGCTCCCACCATCACACAGAATCAACAGGGCATGGATAGGCTGTGAGCATAGCTAGGTGTAGTTTTCTCCCTCCATGATCCTCTTTCCATGACTGGAAAGTAAGGAAGTAGTTGCGTGATGGAGAGGGAACGAGGGGTTGCTCTGCGGTAAATAACTTTGGGGTTTTGTTGTGTTTCTGGTGTAATTTTATAACAGGGAAAGACCTTTAGGAACTATTCCCATTTTATAAGGGTGTTAACACAAATATTGAAATATCTCACTAGAAACAATGGGACTGTACAGGAGTATAACTGCTCTGAGCAGGAAACCATATTAATGGCATGGAGGCATCTGCTTATAGAGGTGACACTGGAAAATTATATATTCCTATAACAATACATGAGATTAGAGAGCATAGTTGAAAAACCTTCAGATTAGACTGTTTTCTGCCTATGTGAGTGGAATCTAAATTACTGAACAATGTAGTTGGCCTTTAAGTTATTGTAAACATCAAGACAGAGCAATTCTCTTGCTCTTCAGTAAAAAATAATAGCCTGGCAGCCTAGGACTCCATCACCTCTCCTGCACTGATTAAGAACTTACCTCTGAATGGTATTGTTACTCTTCTCAGCAGGGAAAAAATGTAAAGGGAATAAAACATGATATCTCATTATTCTGCCAAGTTTGATACTCAAGCGTGTTTTCATAAATTATTATCCACATGCTTCTTTATTTTCTGCACAAAAATCTGTACAAAGGGTTGTTTTCTTATTCTCACCACAGATGAGTTCATCCAGAAAAAATTAGATGTGATTTCCTGTCTAATGGCTTGCTTCCCAATTATATTTCTGACCCTTCGCAGAAAAGGATTTTCCTTTTTCCGGAAAGAATAAGAAGACGGAAGGAAGCATGGAAGGAAGGAAGGACAGAAGGAAGGAAAATGTCTTGGAACTGAGGTGACCTCTCTATCATACAGGGAACAAAGAATCACTGTAATGTGAATACCTTTGTGCCATAAACACATCAGTCACCTCTCCCCACACTGTCAGCTATCCCAGACCTGAATTCCACCTACTTACAAGCTTTAGGTCTATTCAATGATCCATAACTCTCATTTCATTATGAAATCAGAGGGAAAAATGAAATTTGTAGTCCTAGTAGGAATCATAAAGAACACATTCATGAGTGCAAGGAATGCTCATTTAACACATTTGGAAGAAATACTTCAAGAAATCTGGCTTTAGAGGACCCACAGCACATTCTTTGCTACATTTTATTCCAACTTCCAGCATCTTTGAAATGTGTTTTATGAACATTTCTAACCTCACAAGGAGGGTAATCATCAAAAAATACCATAAAAACATTTTCACTACCTTTTCTTGAGTAACAAAACAAATACTAAAATAATACAAATGTGTTTTTCCCCAGTGTTTTACCTATTTAAAAGTATTTCTTGTTGAGTTCTGTCTGTGTAAAAAGTGATAAAGAAGCATTATTTAGAGGGTTTCTAATCAGATGGAAAACACTAAGGGTTAGGTAAAAATCTGATATGTCCAGGAATTTCTCATAATTTATGTATGTTTAGATATAGGAATGAAGTTAATGGCACAGCATTATGAATCAACAATAACTGAAGTGAAAATTAAACAACTATCAACTAACATTTGGCCAATGGTATGACAAAAATTGGAAGGTAAGTTTTTATGCAACAGAAAAAGAAAGAAAATTACTTTTTAAAAGGACTTCAAATACATTTTTGAAATAAATTAATAAAATTTTAAATCCCATCAAACTGTAGGGATTATTTTAAATTAATCTTTTAAAATCCACTTTTAAAAATCCTTCTAGATGTAATCTATGGTTGAGATAAAAAACCCAATTCCATTTTATTTTTTTTTTTTTAGTTTTTTATTTTCTTGGCAAAACAGACTATTCTATTTTAGATCATATGAGCTGCTACTAGAGTCAATGAATAATGATATTTCTTATGCAGCAGGGGCTTAGTCAGTCCACATCATCTGTGGTTTATCCAAGGGGATTAACCATTTATAATCAAATCCAGGTGGATTAATCATGCCCTGGATAGGAAGACTCAGAGCTGGCTCTGTGCAGAGCCAGTCCAGGTCGTCTGGGCTTCTTCCAGGGCAGGTGTGGTGTAACAAAGCTACTACTCTGTTTCCAGGCCACATCACATACAGAAAAAGTTCATCTCTTCCCCATTGTGCAGAATTTATCAAGCCACACCCGAAGGCCCAAGCTAGTCAAATTCACTGCAAATTAGTTATCTTGAGCCCATGAAAGTATTGAAAAATATGATGCAGAGACATGGGTGGTCACATGAGGTCAGTCTGAGCGCTGTAGGATTTACCAGTCCCCCTTCAGATGCTTCTGCGGCTCAGAGCAGCTGCACATAAAGGACAGAAACAAACCTTGACTGCTGATAAACAGAACACTGGCTACATTTGTCGTGGGTCACACAGCTTAGAAATTCAATGTTTGTTTTGGTACTGCCTTCTCTAATTAAGTGACATAGTCAAAGTCATGAAGTACTACACTCAGGAATAACCCTGATGCTACAGGAGCAGAGCTCTGGGGGCTTTAAAGGCTGGGTGCCTCTGAGACAGCACCGTGTTATGGCTGTAAACAGAGCAAGCCTGAGCTCCATGTGTTGGAGAGAAAGACAGAAGCCTTCCTGAGCTATATTCCTTTCCTCATGGCTATACAGGGCCTATCTAAAATCAGTCATGATCTTTAACTATGCTCCTCAATTTCTGCACTGTCTTTTGTATGATAATTTGGAAGGGAAGAAAAAAGCCAAAAAACAGGTAAGAAATAAGAGGAAAAGCTCATTTACTTAGTTGTTTCATGTAGAACAAGTCAATTTTCTTCTTGGCTTACAGCAAATATTTTTTCATCACCTTCCTTATGTGCAAAGCATTTCTTTTGGCTACAAAATCTAAGAAATAGCTGAAGGAGAAGCATGAGTTCAAAGACTAATAGGCATATAAAGCCATTTGAATTCCACACAACAAAGACACAGTTTGCTAACAGATCACAGACACAAGAAATATTTTTGTTTTGCTTATCAAAAGCAAGTCAACTACATAGTTTCATGGAGCATGAGTAAATTGGTCCTATAATTTCAACAATATTGCTACCATATCACTCACTGGCCCACACACTGAAAAAAGAGTAGCCTACATCATACATATGACAGAGAAAATTTTGTGGTTTTATTGCTTCTCAGAAATTACTAATTATTTTTAAAAGCCTAAAACAGAAACAAAATCACCACCTGTATTGTCTAGGTCTTTGTAATAAGAAAACTTTTATAGAATATACTTGAAGGTATTCTTGATTACAAAAAAACAAACACAAACGCAGATTTTGGAAACCAGCTGACTCCCTTACAAAGTTTCATCAACAGTCCTGAAATCATTTATGTGTTCAGACATGAAAGGGATCTTAGTAGCTGTAATTGCATATTTTACAACAGCCTAATTAAAGCCCACATCTATTATATATGCTGTCTTGTTTACAGTGAACAGACATAAATCAACCTAGGGAAAAGCAGGCAGCCTATTTCCTCCCTCCACCTGCTGACTCTACCACCAACAGCTTGAGGAGAGGGCAGTTTCACAAGACAGAAAAATGATAAATTCTCTGAATTTCTCCTTCTGCACCTTTGGACTAGATTGGCTTTTCTCACACATCCTTGCAGTACTCCAAACAACAGCAGTAGCTGTACGAGTAAGGGTGGCACTGATGCAATGTGTGGGTAGATGTGCCTGATCACTATGATCCCCTAGATGGGCCCAGCAGATTCTACTGGGAATGAATGGTTTAATTCTATAGGAAAGACCAACTCTTGGTTACTCTCAGCTCTGGGAAGAGAGACACCCTGCCTAGGGAGAGCAGTCTCCTGCCTGTGCTTTACAACTCCACACATCTGTCCTGCTAAGGGACAGTGGTGCTGTGGCTACTCGCTGACAGACAGACAGACAGACAGATAGCTGTGCTGTGCACACCAGAGGATCTGGGTAGCTGCAAGTCAGCTCTGGCCCTGAAACAGAGAGAGAATTTGGTTGATCTTGGCTTGTGTTAATGAGACCTGATAAAACATGGGGAATATGAAGCGGGGCACTGACTTCCAGAGTAGAGCAGGGCTGGCTCCAGACACCCAGGAGTGCAGGCAAAGACAGTAATTCTGCCTCTTTACACCATCTGGAAAGATGCATTCACCTCTACCTACTTTGCACTCAATCACTGCAGACTGAAAGTAAACAGAGTAGTCCTGCATATTAATAAAAAGCAACCTGGAATTCCACCTGATTCTTCAAGCAACCTCAATGTTAGAAAACAAAAAGCATGATGCTGCCCTAAAAATCACAGCCAGGTACATCATACAAAATGAAATAATTGTTTCTAATGGTACACATGGCCCACTAAATGCTCCCAAGGAATTTTGTGAGGTTACCAGTTGCCAACAGGGGTTGGACTCAGGGTGGCGTTCCTTGCATCAGCTTAGGTGCTCTGACTTGATAGGTAGTGCAAGAAAATGAAGTATCTGAAGAAGGAATCTGCAGAAAACAACTGACTGAAAAGGAATTAAGTGCAGAAATGACCCAATTAACAGATGTTCCCAACAAAATTTCTGGTCTAGTTATTCAACTAATAATAACTTCGGTAATGTAGGGTCAAGAAATGAAGAAATTGACTTTAAGCACATTGTTGACTTGGCATTCCATGGGATATGGGATATCTCTTTTAACTCGGAAGGAGCATTAATTTGGATTTCACATACTCTGTTTTTGGACTCTGAATGTTAGTGCAAGATTCATATAATAGTTTAGGATGGTGGGGAAACCCTCAAGGTCATCCAGCTTCTACTTAGTAAGGTTGTTCAGGACTTGAGGCAGTGAAAAAGCTGTGCAGATTGCACAGCACCTTTGAGTAAGTTATCCCAGTGTTTAACCACTCGTCTTGTGAAGTATTTTTTCTCATGTCCAATCTCAATTTTCTTTGTTAAAACACACAAAAATTGCATCTTTAAAACTAATGCATCTTTATTCTTTCAGTGTTCACCTCCAAGATATAATAAAAATCCCATCCTTTCTATTCAGTTAACCATGAATCTGGGCTCCCCACATTCATGATCAGTCTAACCATTAAACTAAAGCCAATCTCAAAATGTTTATTCCTCCCTGACTAATTTAAAAAAAAAAAAAATTAAATGGCAAGTTGATTATTTCAATACAAATTAACTACTCCATATATATGATGGATTTTGTTATTTTTGTAATACCTTGCTTGTAGTATTGTATGACTGGAAGACTTAGAAACCAGGTCAGGTCAGATCATTCCCCTTATTCATCAGAAATTGTGCTTGTTACTGAATGAAAAATGTGCCTAAAAATGAAAGTCTTCCTGCTGTACCTTCATCCTGATACAGCTTAACTGTCATGGCATATGGAAAAAAGAAAATAAAAAGAATCCCATACACCTCTGCTGAAAACAAGTCAAGGCCAATAAACCTTACAGGTGATTACAGATTTGAAGTGCTCATACAAACAGTATGGCAAGACTTCATAAAAAGTAAAAGTAAGGAAGTGAATTTTTAAATTACGGACAATGAAATGTCATTCTCTTTTCTTCCATTTAAAAGCAAGATTATTCTTGACCTTTGGAGAAACCCAAAGTTCATTGTAAAGGAAAACAGTAGCTGCAGGTTGTACAAAGCTAAACAAGAACAAAGCCATTCTAGTACAACGAGTCCAATTTAATATATATTCCTCAAGGACTTTTGGTGTCACTTGCCACATGTTTACAGGTGTCTTACACTAAAAAAAGCTATAAAAAAGATATTATTTTCTTAATTAAAAAAAGTCCTTTTGCAGATCAAGGAAAAAAAAAAGTAAGTTATCTCGTTGCAATTCAAATTCAAAATTCATGAATAAGTTAAAAAATTGCCTTTGTCTCCTTGAAAAATTATAAGGTTAGGTTCTGATACAGAAAATTCAAATGAATGTGGTGTTTTTCAGTGGTGACTGAGAAGTAATTGAGTAAGATAAACAAAAGTGGGCATTATACAGTAAATTGTTCAAAGCATATTTTTACTTAACTGAATAAATGAGAAATTGGCTTATACCCCTCTTTACCCTTGGTTCTATCTTCATGAATTTTGAAAGGTGAATTATCCAAAAGAGTTCTGCAGTCTCTAACACTCAGTGATAAACTGATCAACAAATCTGCAGATAGGAAATAACTTTCTAAACTCAGGCAGAAATGGAATGGTATTTTTGGAGGTTTTTGGGGGAAGCATGTCTTGTATTTTGTTTTCTTTTTGTAGTTAAGGTATGGACAAGCACCCCAAAAGCCCTATGATGTTTATGTAATAATGCCTACTTTTGAAGGGCTTCTGGAAAGAAAAAACCCCCACCTTTCCTGTTCTTTCCTTGTAGCCTTCAGTCTTTTCTGTAGATTGTTGTATGGCAATACATAGTGATGACATCAATATTCTTTATCAAGCATCTACTCTTTGTGATTGTGGAAGAATGTCTTTTCCTGACCATTTTCACTATGTTCCTGAATCTGAAAAGAAATTGGTAGCAGTAACATTAACTTGGACCCACACACAGAAAGGATTGGATAAAATCAATCCACTGATTCTCCTAAGTTAAAGTAACATTGAAATATCAGCACTTGTTCCTGAAATATCAATTCTTGTTGGAGAAGTGCTCCCCCCCATCCCAAAAATATCATAGAATTTCACAAGTTAGCTGAAGAAATCAGAAATGGATTCCTAGTACATAATGCATGACTGATAGAAAATCAAGACATGTTTGGGTGACAATGGCAAGATAGAAAATGAGATGAAGACAACAAAAGATGTGTTAAATCAGTTAAAAAATAGAAAAAAAATAGAAATATTTGAAAGCAAATGAATAATGGAACAGTGAATTAAATTATAAGAGCAGGAGGAATTATGAAAAGCAGAGTAAAAAGATGAAGATTAAATAGCATGAAGAGTATGAAGCAGTAATAGGATGAGATGTGTAATGGAATCTGCCTCATAGAGTAACAGAGAAAAGCAAAAGAAGGATATAATTTGGAAAGAGATCAAGTGTTTAACTTTGTAAATATTACTTGCTTACAAGGAAAATGGTAATTTATGCCTCATATTAAGAGAACATTTGACTATATCTTCACTTAAAACATAATGCTAGAATATTCATTTTTCATGTAAAAAATTATTTAAACTAAAAACATAATAAACAAACAACTCCCTCGTCTCCCCCCCACAACAACCAAAACACAAGATGGTGTTCTGAGGTGGTCCAAAAATATTACTCATGCTTTTGTTGTACTTCAGCACTGAGATTCTTAAATGTTGAGGCTTATCAAATTCAACAGGAACATTAACCAGTGAATAAGGGAAGGAAACAAAATATATATTGAAGCTGTTCTTAACTTTTTCACCAAGCCTAATACAGTCTTAGATTTTGATGACATGTTTTGCAATGTGGAAGAAACTGCAAAAGTGAGATGTTTACACCAAGGGCATTGATTCAGATAATCAAGTTAATTTCTACATGATAAATATGAGATTAACAGAAAAAAGATTGCAGTTTTTGTGCCTTTGAAACATACAGAAAAAACAGTCCTGATAAACGTTGGTACCCATGGGTTATCCAGTGAAATGATGCACGATCTATAGCAGGAAGGCATGAACTCAAGTTTAGAAGAGACCAGGCATGGAAGGCATCTAGGAAAAAAAGGATTTGCAAAGGGAAAAAACAAAACAAAACAAAACAAAACAAAACATCAGTCAACAAAATTTGGATATTTCTTCTTAATTCTTATACTAGTGCAGGATGTTGATTATATAGGCTGAATAGGTCTTATTTAATTTTATATTCATCATTTTAATTAAATACACAGAGTACCTGTATGTGTACAGCTGTCTACAGCAATTTTTTTCTGGTGAACTCACATAGAGGAATGCATGGACATATATTTATTTGGCTTTTAAAAATCAACTTATATTCATTCATTCAGCTATATGTATTCTAATCTGGAGGTTTAACCTTGAAGTTATCTATTGCCCTCAGTTGTTAGACAAAAAAATAAACTATTGCTACTTGTGTTGTGCAAGGAGAAGGAAGTCAGGCTGCTGCTGCATGCCTCCTGACCCAGAGCACAGACTAAGGGCAGAAGACCTAAGTCTGCTGGAGTGAAATGGAAATGTCTCGGAAGGAGGTGAAAAACTGTCAGGGACAAAAAAACCTGGAGAAGAAAGGGAGCTCAATGAACTGGCTAATTTAGTGTCCTTACAATCATCCCTGATCTGACCTTTGCATCTTAAAAACTTCTTTGGAGCAGTTGTCTGGCCCCATTTATTATCATTATTGTACGTTTTATAATAGCAGCAAACGTGAATCAAGTATATTCAGTAGGATATGCTGCATAAATGAGGAGAAGAAAATTTCTTCTGTTGTGAAATGAGTCTCAAAATAATCTGCACAAACAGAGATCACCAGGGAGAAGCAAATGCACAGCCTTAAAGTAACCAACCTGAAGTCATTACATATTAGCAAAGGAGATCAGGTAGATATAGTGTTAAACTATTTCATCCTGGCCTTAAGAGTTTTTAATGCAATAAACACTATGTAATTGTTATTGACTCCCCCTTTTTATTTTTTAATTCCTTCTGTTGAAATGGTTTCTAAAGTCTAAATAGAAATAGTAGCTCTATTTATAGTGCCTACGTAATCAGTGCTGTAGGTGCCAGGGCAGCTAGCAAGTTAGGAAGGAAAGGACAGGAAGGCAAGGAGAAATAAAGGTAATAGCAAATGTCTTTTGTGAACAAAAACATGAAATACCACTGAAGCCACTATAGGCATATTGACCTTTGAAATAAAGAAACTGCAAGATAATTTTCTTTTTGTATCCCATCCCATCTATGGCAATATGAATGTCTATATTTATGGAGACAATTCTTCTCACTGTATATTAATCTCCTTTTACCATTATCTGTATCCTGTAACCTCTGCCTATTTGTCCTTAGATTCTGAAAGTCTTCTTCCAGTCCTGATCTTTTATTGAACATTTGGCAGGTGTCATAGATAATGACAGAGGTTGTAATTGCTTATCCAGTTAGTGGGTTGCTTAAATACTGGAGTTTATAAAACAGCAGCATTGTGCTGACTCAGAATAGTTGGCATTTAAGACATGATCTTCTAGTATTACAAAACCCTTGTAAAGCTCAGGTGAACATATGTTCAGTGGATATGATCTAGACCTATAAGCTTGAGCTGCAAGTGCAATACACAGTGCACTGTATATAGTACACAGTGTACTGCAAAATAATCCTTTAGTGTAGCCCATGAAAAGATCCTTAAAAGATGAAGAAAACAGGCTAGTGTCCTGTTTGTTACCTAAAACAATTGTAATTGTGAACTATTGCCATGTATAGTTTCATGACATCTACTGATGTAGTGTCAGAGATTAAACTATGAAAAGGAAAGAGTACTCTGAATAATGAAATTCTATTTATAAGCATGGTCTCATTTTGTAAGGAGGATGTGTGGAAAAGACAAATAGTTTAGCTATGACTCATAGTCAAAGAGATCATGACTGGAATTACAGGTAATTATAATTTCTGAGAAATTCACCCCTGAGTTTGGACAAAGTGTCAAGGACTCTTGATTAGCAATCTACCACCTTTATAATGCTGTAGAAGGCACAGGAAGCAAAGAGGGCAGTCAAATCAACCTTCATTAATCTTGTATGCTTAGGCTTACAGCTCTTGTATAAATAGAAAATTAGGATAAATTACCAAGAGCCAGTGTTCTGCCAGAAAAAAAACAGTCTCAACCACATTTTTTGGCATAAAACGTTGACAGTGTTTTAATCCATATTAACTATCTGTGCTATATTGTAAGTTTATGTCCCTCAAGCAGATGGCACTCCAATTACTCATAGTTGTAACAGACTTTTTCCCCACTTCAGAGAAAACTAATGTGAGCTAAATTTTAAGCAACAGAGCAAAATTTTAAAATTGCCTTCAGTTGGTGAGCTAACTGTGGAGGACTTCTTAATCCTTCTATCTGTATTCTTGTAGAAATTCTTTAGGTCTCTTTTTATGGCATATTGTTTCCTCATTATATCATCAGATGTGTTTTCATTAAGTTTGAGGCAGATACATCAAGCTGCACAAATTACAGTGTCCCTCAGAAACAATTAGATTTAGAATTAAAAAAGAAGGAAGATAGTGTAATTCAAAATGTCTTTCTTAACAAGGATATGTGTCTTTGAATATATTCCAGTCATCAGACTTGAAAGCTGTTTTAAACCTTTTTTTTTAGCATCCTAAATGCTCACAGGTCTTAAGGAACAGTAGTAGAAAACATTTTAGAGCCACTGAATTAAAATCTGAATTTGCACCTGCAATGTTCAGTCCATCCTTTAATATTCTATGTGCTGGTTTCTTATGGCATGAAAACCCAGGTTTTGAGAACTCTCATGGTTGTATTTTTGCATTGCAAAATTAGTTTTGAGAGATGATGATACGTATAAATCTCTCATTGCTAAAGTAATAAGGCAGAAAACTGAAACACAGGACTGGGGTTGAAACAGGTCAACTGAATGAAAATAAATAAGATCTGGTTCCAGTGACATTTTCTGTTAGAGCTTAGAAGTGATGATGAATAAAGAAATATTAAAACAATATGGTTTTCACTGATGAAAGTTGCTATAAGATATAAAGGACTGAGCAGTCTGAGCCATATTGGAACAACATTTAGTTATAGGTCATTCTCATGCAGAATCTCCTTTTTCTAGGTGGAGCTGATTTATAAGGGATAGAAGTTTCTTTAAGGACAGAGAATATTAGTGAAAAGTCTTCTTTTGGAATTTTTAAATCAATGTGCTAAAAAGGAAACCTTAAAAAATGCTTTTGAAAATGCCTGTGATTGAGAAGAAAATTATCCCACCTAATGTGTCAGCTTATGCAAGCTCACCCCAGAGACAGCCTGCAGAGGAAAGGAGGTCTTTGAGTTGGTCTAAACTACTGTGATAACCTGTTCATAGAGCAAAACTGTGCCCATGCAAACAAGCTTCTCAGTTTGCAAGTCTTGGTAAAAAATCCATGAAGCTGATTATGTAAATTATGTAACCCACAGCTACTGATCACAGTAAACGCCATTAATTCACATCTAATAACAGAGAGGAAGGATGTGGATGGCACATTGATCTTCCCCGTGTTAACTTCTGCCACTTCTGTGCTAAACCACAAAGAACTTCCATAACCCTTTCTGATTTATGACACAGAAAGCTCTAATTCAGACTTATTCACTAGAAAATGGGCTAATTAACTTCCTCGTAGCCTTGAAGAGCAGGGCTATTCCTTTCAGAAAAAAATGTGTGTTTCTGCATTTAAAATTGTGTGACCGTTTACATGATGTCACACTCTCCTATCAGACCATTGAAGCGCCTGCAGTTAGTAATGTGGTTTCAGATAAGTCTGAATTGCTTTGCAAAAGCAACTAATCCCAAATTTAAAATGTATTTGATCAAATTTGAAATTAAAGCATTACACTTAAAGGCCAGATTCTCAGCAAGCATAAATGAAGGCAGAAAAACCTATACAAGATGAACACTGGGCTCTTAAGCACAGGCACCTGACACTAAAAATGCGTGATACTTTTTCACCTTTACCACACTGCAGTTATTTTAAGCAGGGTCAACTTATCATTGAAGTTATTGCTGCAGTGTTATACTTATTAAAAATACCAAGAACAATCACTCATCTTATTAATCTCCTTTCTTGCTAACATCATAGGTAGAGATGTTTACAATATGCTTAAGCACAGAAAAAAGTAATTTAATCAACCCTGTGAATTTTATTCACTGAATGGTAGTGGATTTGCCAGTCTTATCATCCCTGTTTATTTTAATGTCCGTATTCTTCTTGTCTGTGCACTAGAGAGATACCAAGTTTACCTGGTAGTCTTAACACCAATAGTCATGGCATGTGCCATCTGGAAGCTCAATTTCTCCCCAAGTCTTGCAGAAATATCCAGATTTTTTTTTCCTCTGGTGCGACCAAATTCTGGAAGTCAATATTATAGCAAGTATAACCACTGTGCAAAAACTGGGAATTCTTGCATGCTACTTTTCCACTAAGTCATTTCAGGACTTACATACTTTCAGCAGGTTAACGTTTTACCTTTTTTTAATTTTGAAGGCCACTTCAAGGAATTTTGCCTTTTCATTTCAAATTCACTTTGGTTGATCAAACATACTCTGGGAAAGATAGAATTCTTTTTTTTTTTTTTTAACTGTCCTGTTTTTTACTGCAACTGTCAAAGTTTATACTTTTGAGATTTCAAACACTGTGAAATAATCACTCATGATAGACACCTTGAACATCCTTAAAAGCAGGGACAGTGGGTAGATTGTTCAGTTGGGTAGATTTTTCTAAGCAGCAGGCATGTTGTGTTGTTTCAGATACAAAGTCTGTTCACTTCTGCTACTCACACCAGTAAAATTACAGGTGTTTCTTCCTCTATGATTCCAGAAGGCTCAAATTCACTATATTCTTCAGAATATATTCTTCAGAAGCTTTTCTCATTCTGTTTGCCATTACAATTTTCAAAATAAAATTCTCCAGCTTGACAGATAAGTTTTCATTCCACTTTGAGGTTTTGGGGTTTCTTTCCAAATTATGTACACACATGGTAGTCAGATTTATTGTAACTGCAGAGCTTCAAAACATTTTGAAAGTGTTTTCTCCAACCAGGGCATAGTACAGGATATCATTAAAATAAGTTATGGAACTATGTAATGGTGCATTTTGTCTAATGGTAGAGAATAATTAAGCTATAAATACATGTTTAGATTATATTAAGTGGTATATTTTCCAGTTGATGCACAGGAAATTAGCCTTAAAAGTCCTATTAGTGTTAAGTGGAGACTGTATTACTAAATCTGTTTGCATCACTTTAAAGGTTTATCACTTATGTTAGAAGTAGTCATGAAATCCAGTGAGAGGAAAATTTTACTTTTCTCACCATATAGATGTCAGAGTTGAAAAAAATCATTATCTGGTAATATTCATCACATTAAAGCATAATTTGTAACTTTTGCTACAATAAATGATATGTATTTCTCTGTCAGGTGCAACATAACTCATACTCTGAATTTGAGATAGATTATCAACCACAGAACAAAACACTAGGTCCAGCAGCTTCAGAATCCAAATCTGCTTCTTATTCCCACTTCTTTTGTTAGATAGATGGATGATACCAGGGTGGAAAAGTCACTTTCTGTCTGCCTGTTTGCTTGTCAGAAATTATCACAATTTTTGCAAAAAATACTCCCCGTGTAAAAGAGAGATTGTCTGCCCAGAGCAGAGCCAAAGTCACAAGTCTCTGCCAGGGAACTTGCACAAGTGTGAGAGAGCAATTACCCCTTTTGTTTTACCCCATGGTAAAAATCTTCATAGAGAATAATCTCAAGTCATCCAGTTATATGGAGTTTTTGTATGTACAGGCATGAGATACAAACATGAGATTTCAAAATCAAAATTAATGGAAAATTGGAAAAGAAGTAAATACATATTATACTAAAGCAGATAAAAATTATACAAGAAAATGCACATATTTTATTATTCATGCCCTGAACAGTTCCTTTCTCTTGAAGAGGGTCATCAAGAGATACAGGTTTTGAATATGACAAGCCAAATGTAATTATATATTTCTTACCACAACAGTCATGCAAATGAAGCACCTATGCCTATGAAGAAAAAAATAAAAGTCTAATTTTAAAAACTAACTTTTACAAAACAATATTTGAAATGGATACATCAAAAACTTAAAATATACAACATTGATATCATTAATAAATAGCCACAGCCCCCATTATCTATTGGAAACAAATAAAACCACATAAACCCAAAACCAAAAAAAATATATGTAACAGTGTGTTCAAAGTTCAGATTTTTCTTTTTAAAAAGGCTGAACAGGCAGGTCTATGATAAATTCCTAACCTGTTTTTGGATTACATTGGGGCTCTCAATTGTAAGGATGAAAGTCACAAGAAACACAAGTTTTTATGAATATTGTCTTTAAAAAATACTGTACTTTTAAAGGAAAAGATGTAGAAAGACCATTTCAAGAAGTATTTTTATTTCATTTTGGTCATTAAAGTTTCTAGCTAGAAAAATGCAACTTGAAGTTGTTAGCACTTCACAATGCTATGGACTCTGTACAAGTCATTAATCTAACTGTCCCCTTGCTCACTTCCTGCTGTGCTGAGGAACAATGATATGGGGCTTCCTATCACTACATACTTTGCTATTCAAATACCTTGATATGTTTTTCTGCAATCTAAAAATTGCAGTAATAAAAAAAACCAAAAACAACCTGGAACTGACTCCCTTTTAACAGGAAAGGGAGGGAGGGAGGGAGGGAGGG
>VXBN01008121.1:534949-732416 GCA_013397395.1 Sinosuthora webbiana | reverse complement strand
AGGAAGGAAGGAAGGAAGGAAGGAAGGAAGGAAGGAAGGAAGGAAGGAACTCAATGATCTGAAAGACAGTTTGTGCAGATCTCATATTCTTCACCCCTGGATGTATCCATTCAGCTCCAAAGGCAACCGCAAGTATTTCCCACACCTCCCATGACACAGCTACTCCAAGCTCCATACCAAAACTATTACCAAGGTCTTTCTGATATACATTGTTAGTGCTGCTTGTCAGCACCTTTGATGGATATATCCTTGGAGAGAAAAGCAAACATATGGCAAAAGCAGAGACAGAGACAGGAACTGTCTACAACTCAGCACAGCACTGCTTGGTTACCAACTGCTTGGTTAGACCACTGAAAAACCTACCCTGACACACAGAGATGCTTTGCATTCCTTTCAAAATAAACAATCCTCATGTATATTAAAGTATCAATTAAAAAAAAATTATTACATATTGTCGACTATCTTCCAGAAAAGTAGGCAGTACTAATTTTAGCCCTATATAAACAAGAATATATTTTATTGCACATAAATCCAGTAGACTTAAACCAGCTGATGAATATTGATGTTAACTTATGAAAATTCATAGTTTACACAGTGCATAGATAAAATTCATGCACTTCTCTGCTTGTTATCTCACCATAAATTTCATCCTTTCCAAGTTGTGCAACACAGGGGAATTTCAAGCTACAGGATCTGGTGTACATGTATCTTGTAGATATTCCATCTTCTGAATGGAATCTCCTTCTGGAAAAGTATGTCCTGTGATAAACTGCACACAGTAAGATTTCCCATTTCTTAAGACAGCCTCTATAAATGTAGATAGAGTTTGTCTCCCCATCAAGTAGAATGTTAGCGCATAAAAAATATTTTGCCATTTCCATTGTAACATTCCCTGGATTTTCTACAACCCAAGCTTTTAAAAGCAAGATTTAGTTCCACGTTTCCATTAAAAAGTTGCTTAAGGGACTGAAAAATACTTATTCTTGAATAAATATTCTACTTACAAACTTGCCTTGCAATCTTTTTTGTGAAGAATTATTCAGACAAGCCAGGTATGCAAACTGCCAGAATAAAATATCATGTATTTCTTTTAAAAACAAGTTGAACTGTACACTCGCTTCCTTCTTTTTAAAGCTAAGGGGAACCTTACATTTATCAAGTAAATACAAAGCTTATAAAGCTTCAGATTTGAAAAAGCAATAGAGAATGTATGTTTCTGGACCCTACTCTGGGAATTTAAAAATATGTACATTATCAAAAATGGTGCTGCATGCACTAATATGAATAATATTTTTATTTCCATAGCAGACATATTGTGTGACCAATCCCATAAATAAAGCCACATTGCTCGTGATTTCTCATTCAAGAAAGCCTGCCCCATGTGAGATTTACTGAGAAACATAGACTTTAAAATTGATGGCATGCTGTGAAAATGTTAGTTTGTATATCATACATAGCGCTATGCCAGCTGTGAATTTTGATTTTTTGTGTGATTTTGCCAGTTGAGAAATGTTCTGGCTCAACAATACTAAAGACACATAAGCCTACATTTATCTACATCATGGAGGAGGCAGTTCACAAACCTTTACTTTCTGCTCTGCTTCATGTGTGCTTCATCCACCTTCAATGAAATGAGTCTCAGCAGTAGGAGAACAACCCTCTGAGATACAGCAGAAGGTGACCTCATCTCCAGAATCTAATGCTAAAAACAACAGAAAATATAGGAAAGGTAGGCAAAAATATTTTTGTGTTGAAAGCAACCATTCACAAAGGTTTGGGGACTGAAGGAAATCTTTCTGCTCACAGCAAAGGACCCTTCTGCTGGAGGAAATATCGTCAGAATTCAGGCAGAAGCGACTTCATTACATGAGCAATAGTGCACTCAGCTTGAAGGATTTAAGCATTCAGATTTTCAGAAAATTTGAAATACCCACTATTTTTGAGTTCTCAATATGTTTTAAAACCTCCACTCACTTTAGAAAAATTGGTTTGAGAATTACTTCCAGCAAAAGAAAATCTTAAAAATATAATAATCTTTAAAGCAAAATATATTTGTTTAAGCAAATTCAATATAAATAAATGTTTTTTCATTTAAGAAACTAACACTTTAAACTTCTATCTATTTTACCTTTGAAAATGAAGGTTAACATCTGACACCTTCTCCATGAGTTTGTTGGGATCTAGGACAGTACCATTTTTTTAAGTATCTCACACTTCACATTTTCTGAAAAGCCTACATCAAAGTTCTTTTAAATTTAATTTGAATTAAGTTTCTCTGTTTGCATGCTCTCAAAATATTACAAAGAGCTCTTTATTCCATATATATTAATTTTATGCCAAATTAAAAGAGGAACATATCAAACTATCCTGTATCTGATCTCGTTTCCATCTCCACTGTGCAAATCCCAGCTGTTTCTACACTTAGTACTGGAGTGAGAAGTAGCTATAAAAGCTGCCTCCCTACATGCTTCTTCCCATGATGAACAAGACCCATCATGTATCCCTGAAAAAAGATATGACCTGTTAAACACAGTGCTTCATATGCTGTTTTCATAGGCAGGATTCCTATGTTAGTTAAGTTGTAGCAAGGAACAGAACATCAAAATACAAGCTAACTGAGGGGACTTCTTCATTCAGTCCTCTCTTGTCATAGGCAACTCTATTATGTAGTCTTGCCATAACAGTTTCTTCTTAATTCTAAATGCTATAAAATAATACAGTATCTAAATACATGCCCCTAAATGCCTTGCTGTTGGGAAACTGTGGGCAATCAAATAATAATAAAAAATTCCAACAACAAAACAACAAACACAGGAAGACATTTGCTTTCTTAATGAGGAATAACATACTTATTTCTCATACTTCTACTTAAATTACTATTTAAATTGTTTGTCACAGTAAGGAATTTTGTAAAATACTTGTAAGATAATGAGGATCATAGAAATACTGCAAGTACAAATGTAATAAATATTTAATTAGGGGCAAAAATCATAATGCATTAGGAAGCATTCATTAATAAAATGCTTTGAATAAAAAAGATGTTTAAAAAAGAGGTTAAAGCAGCTTTTTTCACAAGATGTCATCTTTTACATGTGTTGTCTAACTTGTTTTTCCATATCAAGAAGGTTGTGAGTATTTAAGAAGAAACCTTTGGTTCCTTGATCTCTGTCACATAATTGTGCTGCCTACCAAAACAAAAATTAAAACTCCGTAACCTGAAATGTGGTGACTAACAAGCTTCCTTTGAAACAGTTACAAATGTTTTTACTAAACTGCAGTGACATTATCTGACAGAGACTTGTACATTGACTTCCCATGGTACTGTCCATAATGTATTCAGCACTTGGTCTTTGCCAATGACTAATTCATGTCAGAAAAAGTCAAATGGTAAAAAACAAACCAAGCTATTTTCTAGATTACCTAACCAATTTACTTTCCAGAATTTTCAGCAAAAATCACTTTTAATTGAAAACATGCAGGTATTTTAACCAGCTTTATAAATGAAAAGGAGGTGTCAAAATTTTTTCTGACTTCCCCTTTTCCTCATTTTTCATATCTTCAGTATGAGAGACTATTTAAGATGATATCAAAGACAGATTAATTCAGAGCAGCAGTTCCAAACCACATCAATACAATGGCCAGGGTGTAGGTATGTGACTGCCAAATTATGACTCACAGGCCCACAGGTTGCTCTTTTCTCCCACTTTCCATAATTATGTCTTCTCCTAGGCTGACTGGAAAAGCAACATGTGACATTGCTTGCAGCATCCTATTAGAGTGGAAAAACTGAAGATCACTGTCGGAAGCATGAGATTTCATTCAAGTTACTGAAGCAGCAAAACCCAAATAATGTTAATTCAATATTTTTTCATCACCCAGTAAATCTTGCAGCAGCAAATTAAGGGCTGTTAGTTAAATTATTTGTTTTAATGTGTCTTGGAGAACATATTGAAGTTCTGGCTTTGTTACTACTGCAGTTAAAAACTTTTTTGCTACCAAAAATAGAAACCAAATAATAAAATCTCAGTTGGTTCCTGTACGTGTCTATTTCCAGCAATTAGTACTGCATTAGTAATACATTAAAATTCTCCACAAGCACAATCAATTCTGAAGTTAACTAAATACTAAGCTTTTCCTCATTATAATGCCATTAAGGATGGAAGTGTCCCTTGATGTGATTAATGGACTCATGCAGAAATTTGTGCTAAGCACTAATCCATTTCTGGTACTTGCTTTTTTGGTGGCATTTACGTTGCATCTTTTGGGGATCTTTTCCTAAACAGTCAGGATACCTTTACCTGGCACCAGTAACTTGTAACCTCTGCAGCTGGGAGAACTAGGTACTGAACTGCCTGGCACTTTGTTGAAAGCATTTAATTATTATTAAGCAAAGCTATCCTACCTATCCTAAATATCCCACATATTTCTGCGGGAGGAAACTGTTCAATTAGGGGGAAGAAAGTATTTCTTTGCCTTGATTAACTGAGATCAAAGTGACTGTGCTGCTGCCAAAACCCAGGCAATGGCCGTGGTGATGTATCTCAAAGAGCTTTACACTGAAGGTCACAGTAACATCAATACTCTTTTAATATTCTACTTTTATTTTTAAGCACTTCTGCATTGCTTCTTTACTCATTATGCAGTGGGTCTTCTGTGTTGATTTTTAGCTTGCCATTATTTCAAGACTGACTTTTGTAGCCTTTCTTTTCTTGTGATTATTATTTTCTTCTGCACTCTCAAGAGGTCTGTTATGGCAGGAAAATAGTCTCCAAAATGTGCACTTCACATTGACAGCAAGGTACGAGTGGGATTTCCAAAAATACTTCTCTGGTAAAGTCTCACTGGCTCTAGTAGGAGCAGAATTGACACTTTGCCCTTTAGAAAATTCTGCATCATTTGTGACTGCCATTGCAAACTTGACTCTTACTGTCACAACCACAGAGATACACCTGCAATGTTTGGAATTCCACTGAGTCTACGGGTGCTGAAAGAGGCCACCATCAGAAGCAATCCTCTAATTACCAAGATGCCATTTCTTCAGGCAGCGGAGTTTATGCACTCACAGACTGATGTTTCCCACTCAGATGGAGCTGCTTTCATTTGTTTTGCTTATGCTTATGAAGAATTCTGGGTGTTAAAAATTTTAGTAGGATTTTGAAATGGATCTGTGAAAGGAAAAGCAAAGAAAGTATTGTGGCAATGCACTTACAAGTAAATACACACATGCTAGTTCTGGTTTTCAGAAAGGGTTTTCTTTTGCCACTACACTGAAGATACATGATTGATTCTCATTCTCCTTCAAAGTAGCCTTAAAAGTATTCTCAGTATTAGCGTTAAGAAATGCTCAGTATCAGTTAGAAAAGCTAAGAACTGATTGATAACAATGGTAATCATAGCAGTTTAATCAATACTGAGGTTATTAGTATTTCTTCTCTTTGTCAAACCTGCAAAAAAATGTGGAAATAATACAGACTAGGAATATTTTTTCTTCAATTTGTGGTATAGAAAGCTTGCTAGAAATGTGGCCTCATTTTAGAAGGCACACCTGACATTTCCTAAAGGCAAAATTAAATGGGTCAGAGAAAAATCATCTTGAAATATTTTGATGCCATGAGGATTAAAAATATTTCTAAAGTCTGTGTCCTATCTGTGACAAGAACAGAAACCTGCAAGTCGGTCATTTTGGCAATATTCAGGGCCTCAACTTGTCAGGTTACTGCCTGAACATCAAAAGAAAAGAAAATCTGAAAATAACAAACCTTTCATCTTTCCCTCCACATCCCGCACCCACTTTCTTCCCTCTTACACTCCAGGAAACCAAGTTATGGAAACTGCTGCTTTTCCTGTGTCTGAAATACATTTCAGGCACAGTTTTTACTGTGCAATCCCCTCTAAGATCTCTTACAATACTCTGCGATCACCCAAGTTTTTCATTACAGCTTTGAATTTGCCAAGCCAGTGATTTTCTAAGAAGAAAGGAAAAATCCCCATTCTGTGAATGATTATTTAAGACAAGATGACTTTTTCCCCCCAGTTTTTCAAAGTTACCTTTTCTTTTAAACCATTCTGAAAATTATTCTTCAAAAACCTTTCACATGCCTTCACTCTGAAGTGTTCTGCTTACTGGAAAGTGTATTTCAGGAGCTGTATAGCTCCAAGCCTCTTCTGGACTGGGTATACATGCCAATAAGGAAAGAAAATGCCACCTATGCTAGCACTTCAAAAGTATTCAAATAAAATCTTTACTCAATTGGCTGGCAAAAAGAGTGCATGTTTAACGGTTTGAATCATTCAGTAAGTAAATGTTTGAATGAAGATTAATGAATCTGTATAGAGTTGAAACAGTAAGTGTAAATGTTAGCACTTTCCTTCGTTTCTAGTTAAACTGAGGGTTTAATAGAACTACACAAAATCTCAAATTAATTTCTTTGCCAAATTAATGTTTAAAATGTTTACATCTTCCTCTCTTCCTGCTCTCCTCCTTAGAACAAGCAGGCTGGACGATAATATCAGACAGTGCATGATCATTGCAGATCCAGTGGCATTGCCTTGAGCAGGAAATGCACGCACATTGAGAATTTTTAACTTTTGAAAATGAATGATTTTCATATTGAGCTACTCACCAGTCAGCTACCACAATGTAACCTGAAAAAGAGAAAGAAAAGAAGGAAGGAAGCCCCACTGCTTCTTACTGACCACTGAAAGGGAAAGAAAGAGAGAAAAAAATGATGGAAAGGTGTGTGGGGTACTACAGAAAATGAGTGGAGATTTCGGTAAGGAGCCAAGCATAGGATTACAGTTGGATTAAAGTTGATTTTCCACCTTATCCTCCAAGGAAAGAGAAAGCCCTAAACGTGTGGAATACTTCAGATTGAAGGCACTTTTCCATCCATGGATTAGTACCTGTAGCACTCATCCCAGCAATGCCAGTAGCATTGGTACTAATAATACCAATAATTTTGAGCTTTGATATAATGAGAAATCTTCAGACACACGGCTTGTACACATTGTGGTCCATCAAAAGCCTGGTGGAGCCTCTTAAAATGGAGCATCCTTTGCTTCAGTACAGCAGAGGGAAAAAAAGCATGAAAACTTCCTCTCTACCTTTAAAAATGTGCTTTAGGAAATGGTGAGAAGTTTTCTTAATCTCCATTTTTTTTGGTTACCTACTTGACTTAGTAAAAAAATCATTTGAGAAAAAATAAATTACAACTTTTACTTCTCCTTTCAAGCTGTGCTGGGATTTACCATTTATTTTACTTGAATAAAAGCATTTATTTATCTTGGGTTTTTTTGGTGTTTTTTGGTTGTTTGTTTTTTGTTGTTGTTGTTGTGGGTTTTTTTGTTGTTTTTTGTTTTGTTTTTTTTTAAACATGCTAAGCAATTAATTATTTTTTCAGGTTGGACTAAATACAAATTGAAAAACAGATCAGAATTTTGTATCTGTCAGTCAGCTCTTAGTGCTACCACTTAGAAAGAATAGTGTGTCTCAGAAGAAAAAGCAGATGATCAAATTACTTTTAATTTATTAATTATTTAAAAAACTGGTTCAGCTAACTTATTTGTGACTAATCATATTATAAAAAGTGGCTGTGAACATACAAAATATATTATCATCATGAAAAAGAATTCTTGATGTTTTCCTGCTAATATTATGATCAGTGAAAGTTTTTCTCTGCTTTCTAACAATGAAGTCCTGTCACGAGGCAATCTCTTCCTCATGGAGCAGAGGAAATAAAAGAAAAGTAAAAGTAAAAAAGTCTAGTAATAAAACAGAAAAAAGCAGCTTATATTAATACTTTTATACATAAGATTGTTAGTGGGTTTTGTAGCTACAATAATGGGACTGAGAAAAAGATCAGCAAATTAATTTTAATTAAGAAGAATTAACCTCAAGGCATTCACAAAAATAAGAGATTGATTGCTTTCTTGCATCACCTATAGCATCTCACAGTCAAAGCACATATCATGTAGAAATCTAGTTCAGGGCCAGAGGAAAGAAACACAGTATGGGCTTATCACAACATCTAGAGAATGCAAGGAGAACAGAGAAACAGAGGTAATTACCAGTGTAATAGGTATTATTACTAGTAGAAAGAGAGTTTGAGGCTATCAGCTTTTAATTGGCTCAATCCTAAATTCACCAACATCAATGAAAAACTTTCGAGTGGAATATTTCGGTGGGATTTGGAGTAGTTTTCAGTATCTTAAAAGAAAGATGCAGTTGCCAAAACAATTATTTCTTCATTCCTCCTAAGTAAGAGTTTTCTGAATAACTTTAGTGGCAGTTACTGCTTCTTAAGTTTCAAAGTAATTACTGAGGAAACAAATACTTTCTGAATGTACTTCCTCAGAATATGGTCACTGAGCAAATAACAAGAACAGAAGGATTTGTTAAAAATAACCAAGAAAGCATCACAGACACCTTTCCATTCTAACTACTCCAAGAATTGTCATTGCAATATTTATAATGCATTTTTATTTATAAAATGTGTGCAAGGATGCATTATTTTAAAAGACATCCTACACAAGAATATCACTAGATAAGTATTAAATCCTTGCTCATGAAAAAAGACCTTTTTATTATAGGCTTTGTGTAGGTATTGCACAGAGCAGCTGTAAAGAGACGTAGCAAGCACCTTTCTAGTCTCCAAACAATCTCCACATTTCAAACTATTTGTATCTGAGCATCAGTTCTCCTTTGAGAGAGATTTTCTCCATCACTGTTCTGAAGGCATGTGTTACTTAAATGTTGCAAAAGGGAAACATATAGAGAAGCAAGATGAGGAAGTACTTAGAAAAGCCTCAGTAGTAAAGTAGAGGAAATAATAGCACCGTCTTAGAAGCAGCATTGTTGTTCTTGCTTTCATGAGGTGTTTGTTCAAATATATATCTATGCATGTATTATATCATGGTGTCTCTACCATGTGTCATTTTGCACATGTAAAATCATGCTCAGTTCTTGCAAAAACAGTTGCCTCTAAATCTGCTTCCATGGGGAAAAAAAAACCCCACACCAGTATCTTTTTCAAAATAACATCTGACTGGAGAAAGGTGAATCCTCAATAATAAACGAAACCAATTAATTTCTTTGAGCATCTCAAAGGAATATCCCAAATTCAAGGTCTTCTTGCTACTACTTGCTGATTTTTGTCCTCATATTAGAACAAAAGGAATCCTTTGCCCTCCATTAGCTACAACTTTCTTTCAAATCTCCTCTGAGGAACAAGGTTTTCCTGACATTTATTTGTAAAGTTCTTTATTGTGCAAGCGAAAGCACAGAAACCTGAGCAGAGGCCAATGTAATTTTGGCTGATGGATCTGTTATTTCAGAGCTCTTGAGCACCAACATGGTGACAAAGCCATGCTGAAGAGAATAATTTAAAATTGAAAAATTTTCACATACAAAAATGAATGAGGCCTGCACCTGAAACCTAATAAATAAGTATAATATTTATATTATAAAATATAATGCCTTTGGGCTGGACTGCCCTATGGTAGAAGTATAAATATTTAAAGTTTATAGAAGTTCCCTGGACATAAAGCAGAGAAAAAGAATGTATACAGATACACATGATGCCATGTCTGGCATAAAATCTAACTAAAGGTCACTTTTTCTTATAAGTTTAACTTTTCTTATATCTGTTGAGACATTCAAAGGAAAGCCTGAAGAGAAGTCCTGAATGGAGCACCTATACAGTTCATGGGAAGCAAGAAAAAAGATGGTCCAAACAAGATGACATCTTATAGATTGCTTTCAAAGAATACCTCTGGTAATTCATAGCTCTTAAATCAGAATGGCAAAAATTGTTTCCCTAACTTTGAAAAGAAGACACTTCCAGATACGGAATCACTTTTTTTTTTCTTCATTTTTACATTTATATATGATTCAGTGGAATTTTTGCATTATCCCTTGGTTACGACTCTGGTAATATCTCACTGTCTCACACTGTATTAATTAATGATTTAATTTCTTAAGCTTGTTCTTCCTGTCTCTCTTTATTCTCTGTCCTATATATGGGTAAAGATTAATACCAACAAGGGCACCATCAATTGCTGTGCCATGCTGCACACATGGGAGAACAGGCACACATATATATATATATATATATATATATATACAGTGCCTGTTTATGTCTAAGACAAGCTTTCTGCTGTAAGATGGGAATGTAGCACCTCAGCAGGAGAGGGGAGCAAATGCAGAGAGGCTGCCTCTCCTTGCTTTGTCAAGTTGGAAAGGCAAGAGAGGAAAGGCAGAGTAAACAAATATTGACAGAGCTAGGAGCAAGAAAGACATATGTAAATGAATAACTACACAGAAGTGTATGTCAGCGCCTCAGTGTCAACACACAGATTTAGAAATTATTTAATTCAGTTTTCTGGCAAACAGCTACTGTGCAGAAAAAAAATGTTCAGAATATGAACAGAGAAGAGATAATTCTGGCAATGTCTTGTACAAAGGAAAGGTTATGTTCAAGGTATAATTTTGCTGGTTGTCTAAACTAGTAACTACTTCTACTACATAAGAAAACTCTTCTTTTAGGAAATTCATACAGAATTATGTAACATATGTAAATTATGTAGCATGTTTGAAAGAACATTATATTATTCTTTACTGTCACCGACTTGTCACTTTTTGGCCAGATCACTGAATGCTCTATCTACTGTTAATGGATCTCTTTGATTTCCTTCTAAAGTACTTGAAATAGGCATTAGCCTGCTGAGAGCCCTAGAACAGCTTTATAGAAAAGTAAGCTTTCTTCAATAAAGACGTGTTATCCAGTATTAGTCACATCAACAGGTGTATCAGATACTGTCATTCAGGATGTTCAGTTCCTGAGATTTGAACCTACTTGATCTGAAATTTTTGTCAGTTTTGGGGCGGAAAATAGCTTCCTTTGAGAAAGGTTTTATTCTGCTACCTGCAGCAGCTTGAAAAGCTTTTAACTCAGCAAATATTCCTGGGGGCAAGACCAATCTTTTTTTTTCCTTAGTTTTGAACGCTGTTGTGCAACTTCAATGTAACAAATAAGATGCTGTCCCAAGAGCATTTATGTTGGCTTTGTCACACTGAGTAATTAGGTCTTGTTGATTTTTGGAAGGTAACTGTTGTCTCAGAAAAAAAAATCCGCAGGTTTATCTCAGAATGACAGATGGTTTGGTTAATAAATGTGGCAACAACTCTGATGGTGTCACAGTCCTGGCAGCTGGTACTCCAGGGCACACTACGCAGCAGCGTTGACTGAGTCCATGCACTGTTATACATCCATGTATCTATAATCACCTCTCCTTCACTCTTTCTGAGCTGTTAGGAGAACAACTTGCCACAGACCATTTCAAATGTCCGCGGTTTGTGAAGACTCTCTTGTCAGAGGAAAATTTTTCCCCTCTTCAGTAACAGGGAAAAAGTAGTGACCTATTGAAAAGGCTTCTATTAAAAACTTGGAGGAGAAGCAGAAGGCACAAACACCTAGCTCTTTCCCTCTCTACCCTACTACAATGATAAAGACTCTTCAGGGTTTCATTTCCCATTCCTTGCAAATGCCTTTGTCATTTCCTCAGACATACCGCTTCCTCCTCGGACATGTCCACACAACTAAGAAAGCACAGGAAGGAGATCAAAAGAAGAAAATGGCGTGAAGTGATTCCCAAGCAGCATAGGTTTAGCAGAAAATGTTACATTAAAAGGCTAAAGAAGACTAAGTGTGTCAAAAGATGAGTTTAGGGATAAACAGATGGGTAATTACAGTGAATTAATTACCAAATATGGAGTTGAAAGACACCACATAACATATTAGAGCTGTCCTTCATAATTTTCAAAAGGTTCCTTTTAAATAGACTTTTCTTAATAGAAGGGAAAAGTATCTGCAGGAGAGAAAAATAGGCCTTCCAGTCTCATTTCTTAAAAGTCAAAATTTGTTTTTTTTTTAAAAAAGCTTTGTTTCTTTTTCTGTCTTTTAAAAGTAGTAATAGTAGTAATAAAGGGCTCTGTATCTTGAGTGCAGAATTTAGCAGAAATTTCACCTTTTGAGACTCATGACTTTATAACCCTGTATTTTTTACATATAGAAATAGGACACACTGTGCACAGAGCTCCATAGCATGAACCAGTTTCCAGGAGACCACATCCATGAACAAATGTAGGCAGCAATTCTAAAGGGAGCCTTATAAATATTTTTCCAAATATTCTAGGGAAATGGTCTCTGTTCCTGTCACATTGAAAGAAAAGAAGTAAGCAAAAAAGGTACTTCATAGAATAGGAGCTGAGCTGTGTAGCAGTACAGTACCAGAGACTAGCAGGCTTTAAATATTTAAATAGTAGTCTCTCTAAACCAACAGACCAGTTTTAAAATTGAATGCTTATATTCTCTTTTTCCCTTCGTCTTTCCCTTTTTTTTTACTGACATATTTAAATTTTCTTTTTAAACCATAACCTCAGTGACCAATAAGCAAAAAGACTGCAAAAGCCCTTTTAAGAATAGAAACTTTGTCACCATGCATTTCTGTTCTTCTTTCCAAAGAATGCCCCATGAGTCTGGATTCCTCACTGGATAATAAGGTGAAAGAAGACACTTGAATAATGCAAAAAAAACCCAAAACAACAAAACAAAAACAAACAAAAAAAAACCAAAAACCAACCAAACAAAAAAAAACAAACAAAAAACCAAATAATAACACTGTCTAAAACCAGCTGTTTCTCTTCTGCCCATTACCATCTCAACTTGCAATTCCATTTTGTAATCCTGTACATTGATAAAGTGATTGAGGCAAGGGATTTTTATTCCCTTACCATTGCTTATGGAATATGAATAAAACTACTCTGAGCACACAATGTGTTTCTCCAGGTGTCTTCTGCCTCCACTTCCAATGACAGTTTTCTGCAGCGTGCCCCCTTTGAGGAGATGGACAGGGTTATTTACAAGGTGATTACTATCACTTCTAAACCAGGTGTTTCACTCCATGTAGAAAAAATGGCCTGTTTTATGTAATAACATATTTCTTAAGCCTTGGACAAACTTCAGCTAAGTTACCTATCTGCATTAATGAAAAGAATAATTGCCTTCATTAACATTTCACGTTCTTTTTATATTCATTGACTCCATATTGAGAAACTATTGCCGTGGAGGATAAAAAGATAATCACATATGGAACAGGCTGCTGTTTTATGAACAGTCACTGTCCTTACCCTGTGTGTCTGAAAGAGAAATGGTCACCCAACAACCACTCCTGCAGCTGAAAGAGGCTAAAGTTCAAAATTTGTATACTGCAACACTACAAGGAGAAATAGTTATGTCTGTTTATTGCCTTTCAAATTTGCACCAAAATATAAAAATTTACAAATTGTATGAAGAAAATTATTCACTTGAACCATTTGCTAAGGTGCATTTGGAATTCAAATGTACCATTGTTTGTGGAAAAAATACAGGGAAATATCTCAGAAATTGAGTCCATACTTTAGACATTCAAGTGATTTACCATTTCTTTTTTTTTTTTTTTTTCCAAGATTAGCACAGGTTTGTCACATTCTAGCCAGGAAGAGATCAGTCTCTAAGTTCACCCTAACTCAATGCAGCATCTAATTAAATGCCCAACACTTCATATTTCTCCTCTAGCAAATTCACAAGTACTAAACACATAACACATAGGTGCCTGGTCCACCTCGAACAGGTGCTTTCACCTCTATTTTCCTTTTCCAAAACCTGCTGCAAGGTCATCTGCTTTCTTTGCACCCTGCAAACAAGCTTGTCTTCTCCTTTGCTATTCAGGATACAACAATCTCTGAGCTGAAACCTGAAATACCATTTTAAATTACAGGAAAGCATTTAACACAGATGAAATGGAGAAAGATAAGAGTTCCATCTGAAAGGATACTGGTTAACCTCATATATTGCTCACCTCACAGACCCTGCATATCGTGAATAAAGAAATGCCAGTAATGCTGCAATCACTTTCATACAAACATACAAAAGAAACAGGAAATATTTTAACATATTTACAATTCATTTCTTCAGGTAGGAGATCACAAGGTAAAATATGCAGGGAGGTGGCCTGCAGTTGTTGGTAAACTACAACTCAAAATGTACTTGCTAGTTTAATTCCTAAAGCTAGCTGGCCAAACATGAAATGCCTTACGAGATGCTGATTGCCATCTTTATCGACAATTGTTAAATAACATCACAGAATGGCCTAGGTTGGAAGGGACCTTAAAGACCATCTGGTTCTAACCCCTCCTCTATGGGCAGGGACACCTTCCACCAGACCAGGCTGCAGTTGGGCCAGTTCCAACATGGCCTTGACAACTTCCAAGGACTGGTAACCTGCGTCACTGCCTTACCCCCCTCACAGTAACGCATTTCTTCCTAATATCCCGTCTAAACCTACTCTCTTTCAGTTTTAAGCCATTCCCCCTTGTCCTGTCACTCCATGCTCTAGTATACAAAAATATGCTAAATGATGCTAAATGAAGGCTGTCATAATATTTTGGTTCCAATTACAGTCACTGCTGTAGGAATTCACTTAGTGGGGAACAACAGAGGGGCCAGCTCAGGACATTACCTTTGTAGCCTGTCTGGATGAAAAGGTCTGCTGTTCTTCACCCCTCCTACTCCCCATGGCACTGAGCTGTAAGTACTGAGATGAAGCACAGAGTTGTAAACCCTGAATTTACAATACATTCAGATTACATTTTTTGGAGAGAATTCTTAAAAAATTACTATAAGTACCCCTACCCCAAGCTCTTTAAATGTTATTATTTAATCTAGGAATGTTCCACCCCCCCACCCCCCTTCCAAGATTGGCTAGCTTTTAAAAACAAAATAAATAAGGAACAGATTTTTGCCATTCATCTGTCATTTCATGAACTAAGGGTCATGAAGCACCTCTGAAATTCTGGACTATTTCTTGCCTCAAAAATAAGTGTTTCATCCCCACAGTCTCATGGGGCTTTTTGGGGTTTTTTCACTCAGAAAAGTGAGGAGCATTCTGCTTCAGAGAAAAGCTACAGTTTAAATGCAAGCACTGGCAGGTGAAGTGTGTGGGCTTCTGCTTAGCTGTTAGTCTTGGCAAAGAAATGAAATTACTATCTGAAAAGGATCACAGCAGTGTATTGCACCTTTCACACTCAGCAGAGCCATGAAAACAGTGAAAGAGGAGAGTTGCTTTTTTCTTCATAAAACATCTGACTTACTCTGACAAAGATCATGACAGATTAGCGGCTGGAACAACACTGAAAAAAACAACTGCTATACATGTTATTTTTTTGGGTTTTAACATTCAGCTCTAAATGTGTACAGGAAACAAAGAGTTGCTCAGAGAGAGTTTTATTTGACTAAATATCTGAAATAAATAGTAAATAATGTCATACCATTATGCAAAGTCATGCAAGGCTACAACATCACATTTTAAAAACCTCTTAGAGAGTTCACTTTCATCTACACTACATGAAAACGAAATCAATTCTCCTTAAAAATAACATAAGTGATCTAGTAATTGAAGCAATCTTTTCAATACAGCTTGTGCAGTGACAGGAGAAAATGCAAAATATTTTTTATTCTCTAGAAAATGGCTCAAAGGCAAAGTGAGCACAGCCCTTTGAGACCTGCAATAACCTACAATGAGGGCAATAGCCATCAAACAGAAAATATAACAGATGGCAGCATGGTTGCTTTACTCTCAGATACAGGTTACTGAACAGATGCCTTTAGGGCTTAATATTAGATTTTTTTTTCCCCTTTCTTCTAGACCATGGCATAGCTTTGTGCACATGCCATTTATAAAACAAATGCAAAACACCATGGGGAAATCATGAATAAAGTTTCAAATGGCAAAATGTCAGCAGAAATACAAATTTACAGAGGATAATAAGATTATCAATATTGCTGGTATACACTGAAACATAACCTTACCCTTTACAGTACACTGTATCTATCACACATTATTTTGAGCTATCTTACACAGTTCCAAAGTATACACATAAAATCTGTTATAAACCCTCCATTTCTTTGCCAGAAAGGTCAACCACCCAACAGGCTAAAAGTCAGCTCTCTTGCTTACCAGGTTTAAACACTCAAAAGCAGCAAGACTGGAACAGAGAAAAAAAATGTCATACACAGCAAGCAGGGAGATGTCTACAAATATCTGAAAAGATAAAGCACACAGAGAGATAGATCACACATTGGTAAAACAGGTAAGAGCAAGAAAGATTATTTCTAACTCCTCAGGCATTGAGAGTTCACAACTTGACCAAGCCAAAAATGTATCTTCAAAATATGTTACTGTGCTTACACAGATCATCCTCCTAACATGGATTCAGTCATGATAAATTGTTGTGATACATTATGAGACCCCTAAGGACATACTGGGTGTTCAACATCCTGAGTCTGTGTGACAAGACAAAATAACTTTTGTTTTTAATAAGACACTAATTTCATACTACAAATGCACACAATAATACACTTGAGTTGTGGGTTTGGCTGGTTGTTTGTGGGTTTTGTTGTTGTTTTGCTTTAGTTTTGTTGTTGTTGCTTTTCTTTTGTGGGGGGCTGGTGTTAATAAATTATTTTAGGACAAATTATTACAGTGCCAAAAAAATTAAAGAAATAAAATAATCTTCGAGAGATTAGGCCAGTCTCTCTTTCAAAAATGGGATATTTCAAAAATAAATAAGGTGCATTCTTCAGGGTATTTTAGTAAATATTTATTTCTTAGACTAGCATTTGTTTTACTAAAACTTATATCTTAACCAAGGAAGAACAGTATTTAACAAATAAACTATCCTTCCTCGTTTGAAAGAAAAGGCACATTATTTGTATTAAAGAAAACATTTAGATGGAAAGTATAGTGACAAGTGGGCATCACTCTCACTTCCACCATTTTTGGGAAGGAACGGAAATTGTATTTTTAATAGCCTGGAGGAAAGTTGGAAGAAATACACATGGATAGTGAATACCTGAAAACAGATATTGTGTGACAGAGTATTTGCTGCAGCTTATACTGCTTTGCCAGAGATGTGGTGTGAGGAACACCACAGGGAATCTTTCCCAAGTTTCACAGAAATTTTGACACGATATATTTTGCTAGGGAAAGTAGGATAACCTTAACCTGAGGATGAATAGACATGGTTTGCTTTCATTTTATTATGAACTTGTTTTGACTTTATATATCCTCTTTTCTCTGCCTCAATTCTCTTTCTGCAATCAGGCTACTTTCCAACACTTTATAAAACGATTGGAGAGTGTGGCATTGAAGGTCGTTGGAAATCCAGTAGTAAAGCAAATTTCAAAGGCTATCCCCAAAAACTTTAAGCACCCTCAGGGAAATAAAGTAATCTAAGGTTAGGGAAATTCTATAGCCCTCAAGACTGTTTTTTATCATGCTTGAGTCACCAATACATTAGCTACTAATCAGAAAACAGTTTATTTTCCTGGATGCCAATTATGGACATATCGCCATCTTTGCCATCTTATTTGACTTATTAAAACAAATTATTAAGAAAATTAATCATTAAAGAAAACTCATCCAACCTATCCTACAGAAAGCAGCTAAAGAGTGTGCTTTCTTCTTCCTTTTCTCTTTCAATATCTTGAAGTATTCTCTTTCCATAATAAACACACTGACATTAGCAGACAACTCAGTAATAAATGGATTTCACATCAAGAAAACCAGGTAAGAGATTTATTCACAGGAAAACTTATTCCATGATAGAGACATAGATACTAAATGCAAATGCTGATAAATAACTGATAGTTGTTTTAATTTTAGTCTGAAGATGCAAAAGACCATCTTAGATTAGCCAAAAGAAAGTTGTGTCAGCTCTAAGAGTAGCAAGGAACACTATGCTACATTTCCAGGCATGTAGGACAAATACTGAGGAAGTAGAAGAGAAATGTAAGTTACATGATCATTAAGTAAGGGTGAGAAAGACAAAACTGGAAAGAAACTGACACCCAGGGTAGCAGGTTTGCCCTTGGTAATCTTTCAAGAGTGTATAATATGATACTGTAAACATCTGAAAGATATAAATCCCAAGGGGTTGCAGCAGACATAATGATATGAACAAAGCCTTGTAAAAGGAGTTGAATTTATCATACAGCTGGATTGACTTTGAATTAGGAAATCCCTAACTAGATTTTTCAGATTTCAGACACTGAAAGCACAGCTTTTTCTTGTTTTCTTTTCAGTATGAAGTATTCCAAGAGATGTGAACCCTCCCAAGTCCCCTTTATTTTCATGCCTATATACAAAAGGTTAAAAATATGAAACGAACATAGGAAACTCCTTGATCTGACATTCACACACCATCCAGCATTGAGCCAGCAATATGAATAAAATTCAGGGTCTATTTGCAAACAAGAAGTTCCATGGCTGGCAATACAACCCATCACCAATTACATGCCTCATCTAGTTGAAGAAAGGTAGGCTGACTTTGCTAGGGAAGTGCAGCAACTTGAGCCTGCAGGGACCATTGATTCTGCATGTAAAATATGACAGCAGGCATCTTATAAACTGTAACGCGAATTTAAGATGTTAACAAATTATTCTTTTCCTTCTCTCACCATCACTTCTTACTCAAAGCATGTACTACATTGCAGATTGCAATTAATTTTAGGGGTGGGGAATGAGAAAATCTGGGTAAAATGATTGCCCTATGTTGACGTTTACTCATTTGTGTGTTACTGGACTGTTTTGGTGCTCTTCTTCTACGGAAAATAGTCTAGTTGACTTCTGAATCCATTTCAGCTTTCCAGAGCTAACTGCCCTTCCCCTACATGTTCATTATTCTGTTGTCTACAGGTTTTACTTTACTTCATTTCTCTGGATTTAGATTGTGTTGACTTAGTTTCTTCACTCATATTAGCACAGAGAAGGTAACGTTAGTAGTCAGCCCTTTCCAGAACCAAAGTACTTTTTTAAAAGCCATAGGGTGAATAAAAATATTTTAGATAAGCCACATATCAGACAGATCTTTTAAAAAGAGTAATAAAGCAGGATTCTAAGTATACAAATTTTGTTTTCCTCCCTCATTTCTAGTCTTCTCTCTTTTATATGAATGCTTTTGTACCTAAGAGCAGGTAAGCAGACGCCTCATTTTTCTGTAGCAACCCTGCCTTCTATTATTCAGTTAAAAAAGCCTACTGATATGAAACAGTAATCCATACCAACAGAGCATAAACTAGACTAATTTATGCATCCAGAATTCATTTAAGACTACCTTTCTGTTGCATATGGGTAAAACCTTACAAAAGGAAGGCCTTGTAAAATTATGGCTCAGGCCCGTTACTTTGGCTAAGTAGAAAGGACTGTGGGAAAGTGACTCAGCTGAATTACGAGATAGAAAAACAAGTTATATAACCATCACATGTTCACATCGTGTGGTAGTTGGTTGAATTATGTTTTTCATTATTTAAAACTATGTAATTGATAAAGGCCTAACTACTTTAAAAGGCCTGGGTTTTGCAAAAAAGTGGCTCTCCTTTGCACCTGCCTGGGGACTCTGTGTTGCTCTGCTTTGCACACCTTTCTTTAGTAAATCAAAAGAGTTAAAGTGTTCCCTACTGAATTGGTGTCAGTAGAAGTGACAACACAATCTCCAAGAAAGCAGAGGAATGATTTCTACCCAAAAAGGCACAGTCCCAGCAAAGTCCCTCAGAGCTGTCAGGAAAAAGCACCTGAACATCTCTGAGGTAGACACAAATGTACCCGACAGTTTCTGTGGTACCTGGTGTTCCCTGTATGTGATGCTGTGATGAGCACTGTGCAGAGGTCATAGAAATCTGCTATGGGGATTACCATACAGGATATTGCTTGGAGGCCTCTTCTCTTCCTTTTTAATTACAACAACAACAACATCTCCAAGAAAGCCAACCCAAGAGCCACCTGTCAACCTATAACTTCAGAGGCAAAAATACTGGGATTTGTGGCTTATACTTGGTAGGAAAAACATTAAATATTATAACATATTTATGGTTGCCCAAAATGTCATTCTGTAACTGTGATACACTAATTATTCTTCACAAGTCCTTTTTAGAAAAACTGCTAAGACAGAAGAGCTCACACTCTACGTGACAGCCTTATTTGGTCCCCTGTTACATGGCTGAACTTTTGCCTATATAAAAATTATTTCAGTGAGTTTGGGTCTAACTAACAAGGGTACTGTGGCCTGTCCTCTTCACTGTTTATGACTCTGCCAGTCTTTGTGTCATTTGCAGAATTTCAGTTTTCTTGGAAAAAAACCCTCAACCCCTAAATAGTTGATATGGGTCCCCTGTAGCAAAGAATTAATGGAAGGTAAAAAAATAGATGCTCAGCAGTTTGAGTCTCTACCAAATATACTTTAAAAATCCCTACCAACTAATTTCTAATTTCATCAGAATTTACGAATGCTTTATTAAAAGATTCATACCATTATCAATCAACACGATTCCTGATATTTACCTCCACAGAAATGAATATTTGAATAATCCACCTATAATCCTTCTGAAATGTTGGTTCAAAACTTCTTTCTTTTAATAAGGTGTTATTAGTTGTCTAAAGTTAACAAATCTGTTTTCTTAAACTTCTGCAAACAATTTATTATTAATTCATACAGATATTACTGCAGTTCTTTTTGAGCAGTGAATCTTTTTTAAAAAACCCTATTCTCTCAGGGTTCAAGGAAAACAAAATATTTGGTATCTTTTATACAAATGTCCTTCTCTGTGCCTTTGTCTGTTTCCATGTGAATATGTTAATACTTTGGACTCTTTTTATACCTGCTACATTATTTAAAAAAGGGTACGATGAGAAGCTGAGTTGTCTGAAAGTTAGTTCAAGTGTTATGGCAACTTTGGTGAAAAAAACTATCTGCTGAATTTACACCCTGAATAACCTCCTGGGTCACTTTCACTGATTTTTCTAAAGATGTATCCATGCGGCTGAGAGAAAAAAAAAAAACAACAAAACAGTAATACATTCTGTGATTTTGTAAGTTCCATCACTGAGGCACGCTTTAGGGCAGCAGGTGTACTAACGTGACAGAGGAGAGTTTTGCTCATTAACTTCAGTGGTTTAAGTTAGAATAAGCTTTGACCCTACAGCATTATCTTCTAATCTTTAGATGAAAGCAGGAAAAGCTACTTACGATATACCAGGAAAGAGAAACAGATGTCAGCTGCTGACCACAAAACAAGTCTTTCATATGCCAAGAAAAGAGTGCTGTCCAGATATTCCTATTAACTCTCACTTTTGAGCACATCTCTACTTGCATGAGCCCAAATATACAATAAGTTTTTTTCATTCTGGATTAAATGTAAACTCTAACCTGTTTCAATTCAGCCTTCACACGGATAAATCATTTTCTGCAGTGAAGGATTTTTCAAACTGATCCTATTTAAGAAGTGTTATTGAACTTCAGAAGAAGAATGTATCTTAGGCATCAATAACTTCAAAAAACATCCTATTCTGCTGTCACATCTGTCGATTCTTTACAACTTAAGTGTTTGTGCTACCAAATATTACAAAAAAAAAAAAAGTAAGGAAGAACATGTTCCTTGTTCAGACACTCTCTCACATATAAGCCCTTCTTTTGTGTTTTTCCTTCAGCTGAGATCTCATTTCAGGAAGACAGATGGGGAATAAATACCACAGTCCAGCAAGTATTATAAATATTTCACCTATGCTTAGAGAAAAAAATAAAAATTTCCTGTGCACACAGACACTTCAGATGCTTCTTGAAGGCACTCTGTCAGACAATAGAATAACATAAACAGTACATGAAGCAGATCTATGATCAGATCTGAAGTACAGCAGGAGAACATCCTGTTTGTCCTCAGTTACTGACCTGTGCCCAAAGGCAACAGCTGTCCTGAGGCACACAAGCAGAACTTCTTTTTTGTGAATGCACATAAAAATATGTATTTGTTGGGAAATGCCCAGCTGCCATATTTACCAAATTCAGAGAAAGTGTCATTCAGCCCAGTATAGATTTTATTTCTTGGCTACACTCAAAACTATATGTGAAAAATCACTGATGTTCTATACTTGTCTCAAAACCAACCAAACAAAAAAATTGAAAGTGGTACCCCGGCTTCCATATAAACCTGTTTTTTGAATTCCCATATAAAGCCAGAAGCCTTTACCATATTAAAACACTATCAAACTAGAAACAGCAGATGAAACTCTGGTGTGTACAGACTCAGCATAGGAAGGACTGTTCTGACATGGCACAAGAGTGCCAAGTGTCACTACTATCAGATTTTGCCACTGGTGTTGGAGAAGGAGCATGTTTGTCCCCATCCTTGATGGTATGGCATGGTTACAAGGAGGCTCATCAAGGCTGCTTAGCAAGAACTTGTTGAGAGGAGCACCTTGTTACACAATCACCAGCCACGGATGAAGATAGAGACTAGGCCTGAAGGATTCAAGATCCTTCATGTTGTGTCTATGTTTATTCTGCCTTCCTTTAATATGTCTAGATGAGCAAATAAATAGAAAGGTAATATGACAGTGACAAAAAAGACAGATACTGTCAATGTTTTTCTGCACTTAAGTCAATAATCTGGTGAAAAAATGTTTCTAGAGGTTCTGTTTTCATCATTCACCCCACAGCTGGCATCAATGATAGGGCACAATGTTAATGCCACCAGCCTGGCAGTAACTTTGGTGTTTCATTTCTCTACAATACAGTTTTACAGAATTTGCATCAGCAATACAGTAACTTGTAATGGCAGAGACCACAAAACACGAGGGTTTAGTTGACATACCTGTGTATTTCTCCATGTTTTCCTTTAGGCCTCCCAGGTACTACTCACATATGCACCAGGAAAAGGTATAGTGAGAGGCAAGGCAGAGCCCTGGAGGATCAGGACCATCAATAGTAAGTGACACTTGTAAGTAACAAATCAATGATTTAAAATATGGATTCAGGGGAAACAGGTTTTGAATACTAGGACAGAACTCACTTCACAAAATTCATTTTTATTTCCATCAGCTCCATCCAGATAGATGCCATCTTTCCTGCTACTAAAGGGATCCATATATTCTTATGACCACTAGAACTATTTCTCCTAGTACATAACTTTAGTTTGCCTTTAAAATGAGTTATATCTAAGTATCTAAGCCTGAAATATGCTAGACTGGCAGTTAAGGAAGTTCATAGGAAAAGAAAAAGGTGCTAAGCCTGTCAGGCCGAGGCAGCAGAATATTATGAATGCAGTTACCTAGCAAATCTGTCACAAGAGAAAGTTAAGCAAAAAGCAGCAATCTTCTTGAATTCCACAGTAAATCTGAGTGTGGAGTATGTAACACCAGAAAAAAAGTTTATAAGCTTTTTATTGAGACCAATTGAAAAATTGAGAAATTATTACATGATAAGCCCAAAAATCTCAAGGTCAGGTAAATATTTTGAAAAAAAAAATTCCAGTAAAATTGTCCCTCCATGTTTATAAAGGTGCCAAAATAACATAAAATGTAAGGCTGAAAAGTGACTCCACTTTGAAAATTACCTAAGAAGCCAAGGACTGAGGTTCATGTAAATATTCAGTACCAAAGTTTAGGTCTGAATAACTGAACAAGAATGCATAAAACATCCAGGATTTTTTACTTCAGTGAATGTTTATCTGACTAAACAATCTCTTTCAGAAAACAAACTTCATCTGACTGGAAACAGAGTAGGTCAGGGTAACAAATGATCATTTTTTTATTGTAGGTTTAGTACCTACTTGTTCTGCTTCCAGCCAGGAGAGGGTCAATCTTTTGCAGTCACTGGGAAGTAACATGGCTAGGAAAAGGATACCACCTCATATCAGGGAAATTAACTCTCTTTCCAAGGAGAAGAGGTTTCTTCTGGTCAAGAAAACGTGGCACTGGAAGATGTCTGGCACCGTTTGTTGTCATGGGCTCTTATGGTGAACATTCTTGCATATCACTATCTCTTTTGGACACTTTTAATATTTTTGCTGTTATTTTTCTTATCTCACTGCTATTGCCAGTAAATTGTACTTATCTTAACCTGTGCTCTTTGCCTTTTGTTCCTCCAGTTGGAGGGGGAAGGGCAAGTGGGGCATGTTTTTTTCAATGGGAGTACTAAATTGGAGAATCCCGTTCCTAAACCACAACACTCTTAAATGTTTCATGTTAAACCAGTGTAAACAGATGATCACAGAAATCTCATTTCAACGAATCTCTTTGCTGATGGCCTCAGTAAACCTTTCAAAATCCTCACAGCTATAGAGAATACAAAATCCTTTTCCCCAGTGGTGTTTTTTCCAGATAAACACATTTGTACATGACACACATTTGGGGAAAACAAGCGTCAGACAATAGATTTAATCCCTTAGTGTCTCTGGGCTTCAAACTTCATTCACTACAAAACAATTGGAAGAAAGGCCAGTCAATCTGCTAAGGGAAAATGTCCAGCTCCCCAGCAACTGAAAGACTGGTAGATGAGAAAGAAATGTGCACATTTGGGAAAGAGAGTGGCTAAGAAAATTTTGATTTCCTAATTGTTTTTCATCTAGAGCTAGAAGCGCACAAGCAGAAAAGCATGTCTGGTTTACTACATAACAGCAAGATGCTGGCACTTCTTTGTGGCTAACTTCTCATTTTACACACCCAGACTGTAAAATCCTACATGGCAGTACATTGCTCTCCCACCTTTCTGTAGAATTAAATGTGGTAAAATTGAGCATTAGACCCTTTCAGAATTTTCATATCAAAGTGCTTTAAATGAGAGATGAATTAGACCATCTGGCTTAGGGAATTCAAATGACTTCCCACTTCCATTTGGTATTTAACTGTAATTAGACCAATCTATCTGAAACTTTTCACTAGACAAACAAAAATGCCATTACACCCTTGTCCTGCATTTCTGTTCTTGCACATCATAATGCAGTCCTTAATGTACCGAGCTTCTGTTCCCTTGATATCTATAGAATATTTTTACTCGCAGAAGTTGGGTATCTGGAAAAAAAATATTTTCTAAACCTGTTATTGGCTCCAAAGAGGTGGAGGATGAAACTTCTCATTCAGTGCAGCTTCATCTCCCTGCAGCAGAACAGCCTGGGGGATAAAAAACCCACTGAACTCTGTCAGGTGTTGACAGCTGAGAAGGACTATAGTGCTGATCTACAGCTGAAGGGACACACACTGCCCATGGACTCCAGATCCATGTGGTAACAAATGTGGATCCCACAAGTTAATGTCCATTTTTAATTTGATTTCATAGCACAGCCACCTTGTCACACAAGAATGAATATAAATCTGCCTGTTATAGATATTCATTGATACTCTGTATATATATTCTAGACATCACATAGAGTCATTTGCCAGTAACTTCATCACAGGGCATTTCCAAATTAACAGAGGAAGAGTGATTTTATTATAAGTTCTTTTTAGGCCACTTAGGGTTTTTTTACAGCAATTCAAAGTTGTGAGGTGTAAAAATGTGAGAACTTGCTAATTATTATGTGTTTAGGGGATTAGCTAGACTTCTTTTTCTTACATTTGACAGGCAAATCAGCTTTGCAAGGCTGTGAAGTCTTCAGAGATGAAATGTTCCTCTGCACGTTATCATTTTTTTTCTTTTTTGACAGCAAAGCAAGTGGAAATTTCCCAGATCCATTAAGGATGGGGTTTTTTTCCGGATGGTAAAAGGATTAGAAATTTGCTTTCTTGCCTTTTCCAATGTTAACTCATCAAGATGCTATAGGAGAGACTGAGGTTCAAGATTCATACAAAAAACATCTTAGGTGAAGGAACATGACCTTAGAGGAAACACGACCTGGACCACTTAGATTACAGAGAATTTATTAAATGCATGCTACAATATTTAGACAATAAGGCAAGACTAACTTTTACTCAGGACATTTTTCTTTTCTTTCTCAGACAAAAGTACTATTTACCAGACAATGAGGAATTATTTTCAAATTGTGTAAAGACTTCTGTTTTGCTTCCGAATCACAAAAACTTGCAGAGAATAGGTCAAAAAGATCTGTTATCCCATCAATCATCCTTTTCCATGGAAACGATACAAAAAGGGTTTCTTTTATCCTTAAGCTGCCACATCACATTGTAACCACTCACTTAATCAGAGATCTCCCAGCATGCTGCCAGCCCCAGTCCCTGTTGTCACTAACAAATATGTCTTTTTCTGTCATATATGTGGACTCAAATCCTGATTCTCTTTACTGCTTAGTCACAAGAACCTTTCTTTCCAGACAGCTAACATACAATAAATATTTAAGCTACCTAATAAAGACAGCAGAAAAAAAATCATTCAAAGATTTCTCTAGTGGTTTCATTTGTACTGGCTAAAAAAACTGTTACTGAGACTCCTTGTGTGAAAGAAATGGGGAGAGGATTCCTTTCTCCTGTGACTGGGCTTCCTAGTGACATTTGCTTCAATATTCCTGGGTGAAATCCAAATTACTTTTGCAAGTAGTCCGATGAAACGATGGGTATCTGTTCCTGAATGGTGAAACTAAATGAAGCTTTTAATCCCAGATTTATTTTAAAGTCAGATTGGTAGTGAAATAAATCAAGCAGGAGGAGAAAGAAACTGAAAGAAACTGATTACTAAAGCCATTAGCAGACAGGATGCTTAGACACAAAACAATAACATGGAAAACTTTGCAGTAACTTTCACCAGTATGGAAATGGTAAAAAATGGTGACTTTTTTACAAAAAAAAAAAAAAAAAAAAAAAAAAAAAAAAAAAAAAAAACCCAAAAAAAAAAAAAAGAAAAAAAAACAAAACAAAAAAAAAAAACCCAAAAAAAACTAGATCAACAAAAAGTATCAATCGAGCAAAAATCACCAATTAGAATAAAGTTTTGTTGAACAGCAGTGAACCATGGCCTGTAGTACACCTTGACAAGGACATGAGTTTGCTTATATTCTTGAGTTAAAAATAGAAGCAGGCACATGTTATACAGAACAGTCCTATTTTTGGGAGAGGGAAGTCTTGTGACCAAATTCAAATTCATACCAACTTCTGGCCTATCAAGCTTTTTTCTGTAAGTCTCATCTTGGCCCTGTATCCCGTCTCCACCAAAACTCCCTTCTCCCCAGAAAAGCAGTAGAAAAATTATTCTCTGGTGTTCACCAAGGGCCAACAGAAACTCTCATCAAATAGGAACATGTATGCTTTACATATAAAACAGTTGGTTACTCTGATCTGCATCACATCAACACATGGATGGCTCAGAAAGATCTTGGCTCTATTTCAGTAAGGAGGATTTATGATCACCCTTTTGTAAGCAGAAGTTAAAATTTATCTTCTGTGTGGCAAACACATGCATTCCGTTAGTTCTGTCATCCAGTGTTCATCCAACAGTAGTTACTACCACAGCTTTCCTGGAATCCACTCTTCATAGAATGAATTCCATTCTGAAGTAATAACCATAGCAATACACTTTGAAAACTGAAACCTTTCATTAAACACTCTTTTCATGGATAGCATTAATCATATCCCTGGTCCTAACCTTGCAATATCAAATAAAACAAAAATCTTTTAATTACATTGAAAAGTTTTAAACATTACACTCAAAAATTAATATGATAGATTTTGGTGTCCCAGAAGTTACACATTAAAAATACCTAAATCCGTAAAGTGCAGGAAGATGCTTAGTGACACTTTTGTGGAATGACATCATCTTTCTAAATAGCTACATGCCAAATCACTAATTTCTGGTGGACTACTAAGAAACAACAAATCCTAAGAACAAACTAGTGTAAAGCATCACCACTACCATGTAAAACATCTCTGGCTACTACTCTTCAAGCCAACAAGTAAATGTAAAAAGGAAAGACACAAAAAGGGAAAAAAGCACAAACAAACAAGTTTAAAGGAAATTGAAAAAATATGTCATGGGTTGAGTCCTGTATCAAGGGAAACAGTTTCCAAAAAATGCATATAAGAGAGCACATCTGAAGGCAGTACTAATCCTTCTTCTCATCCATGAATCTTTCTTCTCTTCCACAAATCAACACATTTGGTCTTATAAACAATTCCCCAAAGAAAGTAAGGAGCCTGAAAGGGCCTAAATAAAAACAACTCAGAAACTTTGGGGAAAGATGTGTCTCCTTTCCCTGAAATGTCCCTCTGGGGACATAAATGGGATTTGACCCTAGCTGAACTTGTCTTTGTCCCTAAATAGTTCCTGCGCACACTGAGGAAACGCAATCTGAAATGGGCGAGTGCCAAATGAGAGAAGTCTGAGGATTGACTCTGAGATGACAATATTTTGGCAGCTCTTAAAAACTTTTAGGTCTGGAAAATGTCTAAGAAGGTTTCCAGGTGAGATTTGCAGCATTTCCTAGTGTTAGCAATGTTAACAATAAATTCAAGTTAGTTACAACACTGCTAGCATAGTCACTGTGGCATTATACTACTTCCATTATGGGATTTGGCAGGTGGTGGCAAGTGCAGTTTTAAATTAAGTTAAAGTAACTGTGACATACAGGTTTTGTGTGTATACATTTCTTCTTCTAGAGAGAAAAAAAAAAAGAGGGAGAAAAAAAAACGAGGGGAAAAAAAAAAACAAGGAGAAAGAAAAGATTAAAAAAATTCTTAAAACTGCCTTAGTTAAAAACGGATGAATTACTGTAATAAAAAAAATTAAATGAGTTTCAAATAATTTGAAATTAGCATTTAACCAGGATTGACATAAAAATCTAGGTTCTAACAGAAATGCAGTATTAAATAATTTCTCATGAAAAAAAAATTACACTTGAATTGCTATAAAGCTCTTTTTCTTTAAAACCATGTTAGAGTAAATTATCAGTGACTCCTTTATATGTCAGTCAAATGCTATTAATGTCAAAAGCCTTGGTGAAAGAAAGCTCACTATTTTTACATCCATTTTTTAAAATACTGCTGGATGAGGTCCTTAGGTAGGACAAACCATGCAATGGGACAAGAGGCAACAGGCAGAAACTGATACACAGGAAGTTACATCTGAACATGAGCAGGAACTTTTTTACTGTGCAGGTGACCACTGGAACAGATTGTCCAGAGAGGGTATGGAGTTTCCCTCACTGGAGAACCATCTGGACACAACCTGTGCCATGTGCTCTGGGAGGACCCTGCTTGAGCAGGGAGGCTGGACCAGATGACCCACTGTGGTCCCCTCCAACATGGCCGATTCTGGGATTCTATATAACTCTTTTACACAGAAAACTCCAGCCAATAGGTCACATAGTATTTTTTCCCTGAGATGTGAGTTTCTCAGTCCTGTTTAACAAGTAAGGGTAATAAGCCCCTCAGCAGCTCTTGCCTTTCATCAAGTTTTCCTTTGAAGAATTTACAATTAAAGTCAACAATGGCAAGACATAAAACGTGATTATGTGGACTTTTATAATGAATTTGACAAATTTCCACTAGATAAGCCCCCTTTCAAGGAACATTCCAAAGAAACAAGTGTGACAGCAAAGAGGTACTGTAAGAGAGAAAAGAATAGTGTAAACTGTTCTGAGTCAATTGGCAATTCTCAAGGAATATGAAGTAGGCCATCTGCTGCTGCACAAATCACATGTGGAGTCTTCTACATGAAGAGATCTATTGAGCATATGAAACACTGAGACCAGGAGCAGCCTTGGAGCCTCCTGACTCTTCCTAGAAGGGTGGAATTTAGTGACAAAAAGGATTAAATGAAGGTGAAGAACAGATGCAGATGCACGGAGAATTGATTTGTGCAGCAGATAGCTATAAGCTGTGATAATTTTCAGTAGATACTAGCTTAAGAGAGTAGGACAACAATGATCAGGCTCTTCACAAAGAAAAAGAAGCCTCACCACTAAAATCACGTTTAAAAATGGGAAAAAGATATTACAGTTTAGCTAAGTAAGAAGATATACAATTGGAAGTCATACCTGCTCTTTCTGTAGACAAGGCCAATTCTTCAGAGCATGTGTTGAATGCTTTGTGATCCTGCTAAGAAGATGCCATTTGAACGCCAACTTGTAGGTCAGGAGGAATGTGTTTAAAAAATTCTGGTTTGTTTCAACAGCTTCAATAAGGAGAGTCAGGATCTACATGTTGGGGGTTAGGTTTGTCCCTTCTTTTCTCTAAAGAATTTTTTCACCCATAAGTTACCAAGGAGACCAAGTATTGGATACTTAAGGACAATTAACCGAAACAAAGACAGGGCTTGAAGACTGTGTGTGGGCGGAAGTGTCCTTTTTTTTTTTTTCGGCGTTCGGAGAGGGAAAGAGCTGCTGGGCTGCGGTTTCGCTGGAGGAGTTTTTTTTTCGGTGTGGCCAAAGAGATCCAGTCCTGAGATATCTACTACCATCGGTTCGGCCTGAAACCGGAGCCTTCTCAGTCACCCGCGGGAGCTGGGCCAGCCCTACCTCGCCTTCGGCTTCTTCGGCGCTGCTTCTCTTGCTACAGTGTGACCCTGCACCCCCCTGCCTGCTGGGACATTCTGCCTCTGCCGCCTGGACACCCTGCCATCCCAGCTATCAGCCCAGGACTTTCCACCGTTCCAGCTCGGTGCCCTGCGGATCTTGCAGGAGCACTGAGACCGAACTGCCCTGGGTTTTGTGAAGCAAAACCCCTCAAGGTTCTTGGTACTGTTGTCTTTGGTTATTAATGCTGTAGTTGGTTGGGTTTGGTTTTTTTTGTTGTTGTTGTTGTTGTTGTTTGTTTGTTTGTTTTTGTCTGGTTGCTTTGTAATACATACTAGTAAAGAACTGCTATTTCCTATTCCCAAAAATCTTTGCCTAAGAGCCTCTGATTGTAAATTTATAATTGAAAAAAGGGGAGGGGGGGGCGTAGCTTACACTCCCCATTCCAAAGCAAACTCCAGCTTTTATCTGGCAGATACCTGTCTTCCCAAACCGAGACACTACAACACATTTTCATAGTTTGAAAAAGGATTAAAAGTCACTTTCTGGAACAATGAACCAATAAACCTGCGCAATACTTAGAAGCATATTTATAGAAATTAATTTTCAGAAAAAAAAAGAGCAGTCATAGATGTCATTAACGGCTGTTGATATTTTTGCTTACGTGTGTGTAGTCCATGTGTTGACTTTCTGAATCTATTTTAGGGAAGAAACAACAATACCTTGTCTAAAACCAGTATCTGGTCTGGTAAAATTTAGAGGGATGGGCCAGATTAGCACTACAAATAGACCATACCCTGAAGAACATGCTGTTGTAGGGGGGCAAAGAGAAACAGTAACTATTATCATAACCACTAATCGTTTACATTTGTTTCCCTCTTTACTTTTTTCCAGGTAGTGTCTGCTAGATAGCACTGCAACCTACCTAAACCACAGTTGTGTGATGGTATTCCATGGGGTAAAGGCAAAGCTCAGTGGACATCAGTTCCTTTCGTTCAGTGCATCGCATCTTAGATGCTCTCGTATTCTTATACTAAGTTGATGATTATATTTTGTGGAATGTGAAATTGGTCCTACAGAACTCAAGGGAAGAAATTATACTGCAGCATATTAATACATGAATTAAACACACCAAAAAAACCCAATTCACACGATGAGAGTTACCCATTGCAATCACTGTCTTAAGGGAGAGTGACTGGAATTTCTTCCCATGAGAAAAATGTAGTTTGGGCAATTTACAGATGTTTGCTCCATGAGCTGATGTAATCCCAGAAGTGTTTAAATTCAATGCTGGCTAGAGATTGATGCAGACAAATACCACAAAGAGGTATTAGTTAAAGAAGGGAGGAGTAAGAGAGGTGTGAGGTTTTCTCACTCTCAATATGTTACTCTCTTCCACAATTCTGAGTTAGTAGTTTACTGATTTTTTATACTTCTGCCTTGTTTCCTTCTCCTGTTTAGAATTTTTTTTTTTTTTTTTTTTTTTTTTTTTTTAACAAGAGCTGGACCAAGAATGCTTTAGAAGAATTAGAAACAAACCTCACAAGCACAATATTTACTTCTTTTTGAGATAGATAAAAAGGTAGGGAAAAGCAGCTGGCTATTTTGGGCTGATACAACCAGGAGAAATGGAGAGTTGACACACATGATAGAGCAAGTATATTTTGTGAAGATGAAGTACAGGCCCCAGAGGGGCCACTGTTGTGGGACTATCCAGTCTGTAGAACCTCACTATGCCAAAAGAGAAAAATCTTTCCCTTTCTTCCACCACACTTGGGCAGGCACGAGCAGCAGCACTACCACAATGCCCTTCAGCAGGCACATGCAGTTTCCCTTCAGCAAACAGGCTCTGTACAGCAGAATCCTCTGCAGCCAGGTCACAGCACAGCTGAGCCATCAGGGAGGGCAGGACAGAGATGAGCTGTGCCAGGCAGCAGAGGTTTCCAAAACCCTGCCCTGCTCAGGACAGCACCATTCACTCAAAGGACACGGGGCTGCACAGTAAGGTTCCTGCCTGCACGGAGAAAGAAAAAGACCTATCTCCATACAGCAGCAAGAAATAGGAATTTTGTGCAATTTCATTCCTGCTATTGAAGATTATTAGGCCTTTTTTTCCCCCATTGTTATGTAATGGTATTCAAGAAGCAGTGGAGTGGGAAAACAATTTAATAGAAACTGACCTCTAATTAACAGTAACAAACATATTACAGATTTGAAAGGGGGAAAAAGAGAGCTTCTTTCACTCACTTTCTCATTATAATTGAAATCTAAGTATGGCCAGACAACAGCTAACCAGGCAGCTAGTGCTTATGGTGAAAGTCAGATCTATAAATCATAGGACTGAATTGTAAATTAGGGGAACTACTCATTACCTGTTTGGCCTTAAGACATCCCTTGTGCCAACACTGATGTTTTTTATCTTTACAAAACTGATATTTTTACAAAACTGAAATTTACTGAGAAGGCAATACTTTTTCTGCTATTATTGCTGATTCAAATGAAAGTAACTATGCACAGAGATAAATAACACCATTTCCACTGCATGAAAATCAATCTTAATGGACAAGAGATACAATCGTCAATGGTATTATTCCACATATATGTCAGAATCTGAGTAAAGTACCATTTATATAAACAAAAAACTCTGGGCACTTCCTTATACTGAGTCAAAGAAACATTTGTATTGGATATACTAAAGTACATCTGGATAAACACCTGCTATAAAACTCCTTCTGAGGAATGACTTAATGGGCCAGTAACATCCTCAGCTTCTGAGCTGGTTAATGGTGCAATTCCTACACATGCCACTGTGGGAACTGAACTCACCTCAGGCACTTAGGCATAATTTCTGGTGTGAAGATATGCTAGAAGGCTACATAGCCTAATAAAAACCATTATGTGGTGAAATTATGAGGGGAAAGAGCAACATGAGCAATGAGCTTGGAAGCCTCACACAATGTATTTCGATGACAGGATCAGCCAGCTACTCAGATACATAGATACTGTCCCAGTGCTGTCACATTCTAATGTTTCACCTGCCTTCCTTTCCTTTGAACTTACCTTACTTTCTTGGGTGAGTTTTCGTTTTGCCTTTTTTTGTTTTTTGGGGTTTTTTTGTTTCAATTAGGAATTGTCTTCCCATGAGCAAAGATTATATTCAGGTACAGTATATTCAGGTATATTTTCAAGGCATAAATAAAAACAAAAAACAAACAAAAAACAAACAAACAAACAAAAAACAAAACAACAAAAAAAAAAGGTAGGTTTTCTTTACAAAATTATTAAGACTAATCAGTCTTATCTAAATCATGCATTTGAATCTGCTGTGCCTTCAAAAGAGCCTCCTTCCTATACTCTGGCAGGATTTCTAGGGACAGATCCTAGAGTTCTTACTGCTGAAGGCAGTAGTCCTGCTGAACATTTGATTTCCGTCTTCCACTGGAAACTAATCTGTTTCCAAACACATGGGGAAATTGAGGCAAACAAGTTCACTCGCACATGAAGAAATACAGACTGGTACCATCATCTTCTGCCGTTGCAGCATCAATTCACCACACTCTGAGTTACACTAACCTATAAAATGGTGACACCCATTGGGTCACAATCAATCACAATGATGACACAGCACAGACACACTAGCTTTGCGAAAATCTTCATCTTACTAAGCAAATGTGAAAACTTCCCAACACAAAATAAATACATAAACTTCCAATAGATACATTTGTTCTGTTCAGGTAGCTGCCACAGATGTTACTGCAGTAAGAAATCCTAAGCCAGTTTAAACCGCTTCATACTCAATACTAAAATGCATGCCTCCTACAAACCAAGCGTGGTTTTTACAGTAATTTTTTACTTCGGGTGAATTGGCTTGGATTGTACTGGTGGCACCTGTAAAACCATCTCCAAGTTTTGTTTACTTCAACAATGAATGCTTACACTAAAAAAAAACAAATAAAAACTTCACCCAACAGATTTTGGATTAAAGCATATTTCAGTTCCTTAACTAATGCAGCACTATGTAATTAATGTGTATTATAAAAATTTACTGCAGAAGTATAATAAAACTGAACAAGTTCTGAAGGCATTTTGCATAATGCACGCAACCAATCAAATGTGAGTTACAGTGCACTTTCAAAGAACTGCGTTATTCTTAAAAAATAAGGAAAAAGAATCACGGCATTATGACTGCAAAACTGGATTCTTCCTATACATTGCTATTGCCAGGTGTTCCTTAAAACAAGTTGAAAGCTCAGTAATCTTTTCTAGCTTTCAAAAAAAAATCAACATTTTTAATAGCCAACACTCTCTTCTTACACCCCGGACTCGAGAAATCTTCTTGTGGCCCTCCAGCCCCCTTAGGCACATGGAATCAATCAGAAGCATTCCATTTACAGTACAAGAGATCCAATCTCCTCTTCTTCACAGAGACCAAAGACCAGCAGACAATCTCACAGAAACCTGTCAGTATATAAGTCTGTGAAGTAAATAAACTATAAAAAGGGGAAGGAATTGGAGAGTCCTCCCAAAAAAATGTGTATTTAACATCAATGACAAGACCTCTAGAGCAGACCCTCAGTGCCTTGTGCTGGGTACAGCCAGTTCTTTCAAAACTACACTTGCCTGATGAGCAGAATAATGACCTGAGTTGGAAGGATGTGTATTATTTTTTTTTACCTTTTTTTTTTTTTTTTTTTTAAATTCAGCAGACTGCTGGATGCTCCACGGGTTTACAAAACAGCTGCGAATGTTATGGGCAGAGATGGTGAACCAGTGACCTCTCTGTTCATCTTGATTTTAACTGATAAATTTCAACCTTGGTAAAAATGGTTACAGGCATGAGCACCAGTTTGGTGCGTATCCCTCTATGAAGTTGTATTCAAATTTTTCTATGGAAAGCCAGTGAAAAAATGTAAAATGTCTTGCATTATTACTAACACTATGGCATGCAGATTCTTTTTAAATATAGGCATAAATATTTCACTTGGAAAACTCACCTTCAAGGAGACACATACTGTGCAAAAGCCTCTTTTTAAGGATTTGATTCAATTAGGATCTGAAACAACAAAAAATTCAAGTGGACGTGTCATCTTTTAGTCTAGGCAACTCTGTTTTCCATTCTTGCTCTGGTTCCTTAACTTCAGAGTAATTTCTACTGCCATTTGACTGGATGAATCAACAAATCAGCAAACTGCATCCCTCCTGTACAGCAAGTTCAGAGACACTGTGTTAAAAGAAATCCAATTGTGACAAAAGGTTTAATTCAGCATGTCCAGCATTGCATTTGCCTTCAAGAGGTGGCTGAATTTTTTAAAACTTGGTGTTTTATTTACTCACCCAGTGGTACCTGGTTAAGTTAGAGATTCTTCCTATTCATTGTATTCTTCTTCATGTTAATACCAACCTCTCTTCACACAGGAACTTGCTGACAAACTACTTTATTGTCCACTGCACTTGCTGAAATGAAATTGTGAATGATTTGTGACCAATATACTTAAATTAGCTTAAAGAACAGTAAAAAGAATTACAGTACTTCAAATAAATTTGTCCTGCCACAGCTTTATTGAAATCCAGTTTTCAAATGCTTTTAGTAATTAGAAACATGTTCACTGCTTTCATGAAGAATCTGTAAATAAAAATACTTTTTAATTTCCTATGAAGCATAAAGCTAATTCACATCCCAACAAACTTTTATTATTCTACCCAGGCAGTGGAATTTTTAAATAAGAATAAAGGAAATCCAGTCCTTGTCAAAACAGGCAAATTTTTTCCTACTATCATTATGACCCAATAATGATACAATGATACATCATTATGTATAATACATATCATTACGATACAATAATCCAATTTTCATATGAACAAACTAATGATACTAATTCATTTCTTTCTAAACTAAGCACATCTGTGCCTCGACCCAAAACACTCCTTTCAGAGACTATATAATACTTTATTGCATTGAGCTTGGTATTTCCTACTTTTCAATGAAACTGAGATTTATAATTCCACACATTCGCAGAAGAGCACAAGGATTAATCACTGTGTCTGAAAATCTCCAAGTTTATATCACGATCTTTGCCTATCTATAAATACATGTGCAGAACTGTAAGATCAAGAAAAAGCAACGAATGACAGCACTACTGTAAAAATAGTCAAGTGCTCCCGACTACTTTCTGCATGACTGTAGTCATGAGGACAGACATCTGTGCAAATTCTTGCATTTTGTGGAAAGCAGGAAAAAGCTTCTGAATGGTTTCGGTATTGAGTACATTTACATTATCAGCCTTTGCCTTTATTTATTCTAGCTGCTCCTGACTTCCAGAATTTCTTTAATGCATGAAAGAAGTGCACAGTGAACTGGTTTCCTGTTCTTTGGTATCATGAAAGGTAAGCAACACCACCATATTAATCCATAGACAGTTACCTACCTTTTACAAAACAAAAGAATGTTTTCAAAAGACCACTTACACTGTATATCAGCCTCTTCTCTGGCTTTTCCTCAGGAATATGTAACATTTCAATATTTTGTTGTTGCTGTTTTAGTTTTGGACCACAAAAATGACCCAAAATTATCCATATTCCCCACAGTCACTGTTCGTTAGTGAATTTAACTATCTTGATTTACTTCTGAATTTATGCTAAGTAGCTTTAATACTCAGGGACTAAAATGCATCTATACTCCTCCTCTTTCAGTTCAGTGGGGAATTTTCGGGGAAGAAAGAACATAGAGTTGTTTTCAGAAAGGTCTTCATACTGTAATCCCTTTAGACAAAACACATTATGAATTCTCTTTAATTATCCTAATATCACAAGTTTTAATGAAATGCATTTTCAGTTTGTCATCTAATAACCACTTGTCACATACAAAAAATCTCCCACAACAGTACCTACTGTATCAGCCAATAATGACAACACTTTTTCTTTAGCTTCTTTATTTAAAAACAGTTTATGTATCAGTGAATTTCACTCATAAGAAACTGTTCTCTGACAAAATGCCACTATCAGAATGGTAAACTCTCAACTATTTTTATTTAAGAAAATAACACAACTATGCCTCAGAAATTGTGACACAGATCAAAAAGAAGTCTCTCTCTCTTTCTTTACTATGTAATGAAGACAATGTCATAAAAGTACATAACAAAGCTATAGAAAAATCAGGGAAATTACAGAAAACCAGGAGTTCCCTATGTGTTTTGCCCTATTCAAGTATTTTTAAATGGAAATAAAACATTAATGGCTTTATTCAAATAAATACATATTTTAATAGGTAAAATGCATCTGAAACATGAATTCTTGATTCTACATTTCAGACTATGTAAAAAGTCAAAATGATGGGCTATACTGGCCAAAGGTTGGTTACAAGAGTTTTTATTTTGCAAACTATACAGAGACAGTAAAAAAGAAAATACATTATACTTTTCAATATTACATAAGATAAACAGTAGATTTAGTATTTACTGTGTAGAAATTAATTCAAATAAGAATCTGATTTTCCTTTTATTAATGATGGTAAATCAGTGATTCATTTTTAAATTATACAACCTGTAGTAATACATTAAACAGGTCATGTCGGTTTTATTGTGGGCAGAAAGAAAGATAGGATAAGAATGAAGATGGTGGTGTCCCAAAATGTCTACACAATTAATTAACATGCTAACATAAATACAGTGATTAAAGTAATTTTCTCTACAGTCAAATCTTAAGTGCTACTCTACACAATAAGTATAATCTAGACCACATGGTAATTACATAATAATAGGAAAAAAATTAAAATAATCCGTTTTCTTCATTCCAGCAGCAGTACCTATACTGGTATTAATTTGGTAACTGGGTGTGCTTAGCTATTGCCTAACATCCTATACTGATATGCATGCTAAAACCTCTCTAGTTCTATTTTGCAAGGCACCTTTACAATACGTTCTATAAGTTTCTGCACTAGTAACAGAAAACAACATGAATTAAGATAAAGAGCAAAACTATTTCCTGAAATAAGAAAATAAAAAGCATCATTTTACATTTATTAAAAACTACCTCGGGGCAAGTGACAATACTCTGAAATATAGTCATGTATAAAGATAATACAATTTTAAGCAAATCTTTTTCCCAATGTAAATATTTTACGCTAGTCTGGATTAGAGAGAAATACAGAGAAATCACAAAGGGTGAAGCAATGTTTAAGTAAATAATGATAAAGCTTATATGACCTTGACATGAAACCAATACAAGGAAGGACAAGAAAATTTCAGAAATACAGAACTGGTGCTTGTCCATGCTACTGCTTTTGAAAAATCTTTTCAATAATCTAGCCATTTCCTAATAAAAACATAACTACAAATGCAAACCCAAAGGAAGATTTTGCTACCGTTTTCCCTCCCGATTTTTCTCCCATACCTTTGGTTAATTAAAGGCTGGTTGAGATGCTACTTGTGCACTGAAGTTTTTCTACTGCAATACATTTCTGATTCATCAAACGGACAATTACAGGGCCTAAAACACTGATGGAACTGAAGTTAAGTCACAGTATGCATTCTGAAGAGGACATGCACAGTTCCAGATAAGGGCAAATATCCTTTCAGCAGAATTTTGAAGAGACTTGTTGGCTTTCTAGTGTGTTTTGCACATATATATATTTTTTCAGTAGCACATAACATTTTTTCCTTCAGGCTAGAATTCCAATGTGCTTTCTTCAGCACAACGGCATTTAAAAACTCAAAAGCACATGATATAATTATTCTTATTTAAACAAAAGAAGTCTATGACTCCAGCTGCAATGTTTGAAATAATCATACAAAATATACATATTTGTTAGAACCCTTTTGATCTTGGAGAGCAAAGGGATTTTATGAAATATCACCTTGTGAAATTTAGGAAGGTACAACATATGGACCTCTTAATATTATCAAATATATCCATCGTGGTCATCGTCATCGTCATCATCATCCCCTTCATCTTCATCATCATCTTCAATTTCATCTTCATCGTTCATTATTTCATCTTCATCATCTTCATCATCTGTCCATTCATGGAAATCGCCAGAGGCAAAATCACCTGAAGTCTCTAAATCGACAGCTAAAAAGGTATGATAGTTAGAGAAAAGACTCACAAGATACCCTACATATTATAGTATATTTCGCATAATCATACAAAAGGCACACCAGAATATTTACTTTCAGGCCAACTACAGGGTGTTACATAAAAATAAAACATAAATAATATAAAGATTCCTTTGTCATAAAAAATTCACCTTAATATTGAAATAATTTCTCAATATGAACAAAGGAAGGCAGATTTTATGGATTTGTAGAACTATAATGAGTGCTAGGAACAACTGAAAAAATTTAAGTCCAACTCACAGATGACAATAAGGACTACTGATAATATACCCTGCCTATTGTTCACTTCTTACATATTGTCTTGAACTATATCAAACTGTCAATTTATCTAGAAAATATCCTGGATCAGATGGACAATAGGCCTCAGCTTATACCTCAAATACTGTATACAAGTTACTCTCTGCTTCAGGCTATGTTCTTTAGTTGGAGAAGTGAAAAGAAGTAATAAATTACTTTTAAAAATAAATTAAAAAAAGAGAAAATGTTTTTTTTTTTTCATCTTTGGTATCTGGGACATCAAATAAAGGTGACATGGGAATTCTTGGAAGAAGCTGCACAGTGCTCTAGGGAAGGGAAAAATAAGTGAAGATTTAGTGTGCTAAAAACTTTTGGCTATTCCCTCAAATATAAACTGAAAAAACGTCAAATCGAATTAACTTGCATGCTGATTACCCGAAGGAATTTCATGAAACATTCTGGGACTTATCTAATGCTGCTCTGAAAAATTAATTTTTCCTGGGTTTCTATACACTATGCCAAGCACATGTAAGGGGTCTATTAATAGTTGACACAGTGACAGAAGTTCCAAAAAATAATGAAGCTGTAACGATAACACATTATATTTTGTTGGGTTTTGTATCAAAATCTATGTAGTTGGGTCCCACACTTCTTACTGAAGAAATTTAACCTGGTTGGCAATCAAAGGGAATAACACCTCTAAACCAAACACCACACAAGGTTCTTAACTTACCACATTCTGCTGCACCATTTGTTCTGGATCCTGACACCTCATTGCCATATCTGTCCACACACCAGCACTGCCCTAGGCTTCCATGGCACTGACTTGGTTTGTAATACCCATCCTCATCACAGAAGGGGATGTACTGCCCTGCAAGACAGATCAATAGAGACAGATGTAGATACATATGTTGAGTAAGTATACTAAAGTTCAAGTCTTGGCCAATGTCACAATTATAGCAGAAAGCAACTACCTTTTCCTGTGTCATCATTTCAGCCTCTACACTGACTGCTTTAGTAGTACTAAATTCAGTTGACTCAAAGTGACTGAAGGTATCAAATGTGGGAGGGAAAATAGCACATATCAGTCTTGGATGGGTTTCAAGAAATAAAGCGAGCGATCTTCCTTTAAATTTTTTGTTAGCACTGTGATACATATTTCTTACTCCCTGAATATCTCGGTCCAGATTTTCACTGTATTCTGGTGAAGAGGCTCAAATGTAGGACCCAGTCCTGAATGGGAAGTTCTATCATCTGTGGAGTACAAACAAGTCTGAATAGTAAAGGCCAGACTTCCTGACTAACAAACTATCTGCTACAAGGAGTTGTGTATAATATGTATTTTACAAACCACTTACTTACACACTAATATTTAATTATTCCACCACAGAAGAAAAATGCAGCAGAACACACCACAAAAAACTGTAAAAAACTAGTACTAAATTTGCATTTATATGTACAAGAGGGGCTTATTTTGTGAGGCAGTGAGTTGCCTACAGCTGAATAATCCACTGTTTATTGCTTGGACCAAATGGAGACCATAACGAACAAAACATTCATATGAAAGCATTTGAAGTGTATAGTTCTTGTTAGAAACCATCCTTATGAGAAATACAGTTTTGACAGCTTCGGGCCAAGCCTTTTATTGCAGCTTTTACAAAGTGGCTAGTGGTAAATGAAGACTTTACACTTCAGAAATACTGATGCAGTATAAACTGATTCACAACAAAGATTTCAATTACTTACAGAATATTACAGTTAAAGGATCAGCAGAAAAACTACTTCAGGAGTACCTTATGCTGTCCCCCCTAAAACTGTAAAAATGTACCTTCTATCAGGGTAATAAAACAGATATAAGAGCTTTTGGTTGGTAACGTAATAAAACCCAGTTTAACAGCTTTCAAGAATTTCATAAATTTTGCTGCTGAGATTTACTGTGGTCTATCTTCATTGGATTAATATTGATTTTGTGTTGCTGTTTAACTAGGGTTATTTATGTAAGTAATAAAACCTTCAAAAGAATGATCTATGGCTCACCTAGGAGCTTCTTTCCTCCTTGCTGCTTCTGAATGTTGCTAAGTTCTGTCTGGCAAGGTGGGTCTAAAAGGACATAAAAAATGTTAAACAGGTTACACAGTATGTAGGACAGAAAGCACATGACTACGTCTTCACAGTTTGCTATGTTCCAAGGTCACTCTAACTACTGATCTTATGAAACCCACACATCTGAAATAAAAGAATTATCACACCTTGCTACACCTTCAGAATTAAGAATCTGGACACCACCATGGATTTGTGCAGGACACCACTCCCAGTTAACTCATCTCCAAGTGAGCACCTAGTCACTAGTCTGGAGGATCGAGGAATGCTAGACCAAAATAGTAACTCTATCACACCCTACTTTACTGGTCTATAAAAATCAGTGCAGCTGTGAAGCTTGCCTCATGTATTAGCTAAAAAACAGGATAGCTCTTTTGTTTTCCTCCCTTTTGTTCTTTTTAGAAGTCATGCTCCAATGTTGTATTTCACATACTACACTAAAAAAATAACACCTTTTTCTTCACAGAAGTGTGCAAGATTGTGTTTCTCTGGCAACAATTTAAGACTGGAACCCACGGGTATGAAGCCCCATGTGCAGCAAACTAACTTAAAAATGGAGGCCAAACTTTAGATGGCTCTAAGAAGCAGAATATGTATTACAACTCAGTTTTCCTTTTTTCAGCTACAGCTTATTCTGGTTTTAAATAATTTAATTTTTTACTGTCCATAAAAGAAAGTTGCAGTATACCCTATGAATGTGAAGAAAATAAGATGTGAATGTGTTTACATCACTGTTCAATAAGTGAAAAAATCAAAGAGAGCAAAGCACTAATTAATTTCTGAACACTGGCACTGCATGCCACATTAGACCATTATTAGCACCAGGGCATTTCTCATTCTGAACCAGCAATAGAATTACTGAGTTTACTCACAGGTGTTTTTAGCGTACATTGTTCCCAGACAAAATCTTACATGCCATGAATATTAAATCTGTTTTCCATTTTAGCAGACTCTGGTCATTTGTAATACATCTTTGCCATGTACTTAACTCAAGGATACCTTTTTCTCCATGCAAACAGAAAAAGGTGTTCTGAGTCGGCTTAAAGATGAGTAAGACTGGCCCAACCCACTGATGCAGAACACACGTAAGACCAGAACCCAGCCACTATGTAGGGCACTCTGGTGACAAATGCCTAGATGAAGTGGGGATCAAACATATACTTCTGGTGAACACAGAGCCTCTTGGCTGGCACAGCCTAGTTATTCCAACACGCCTTTGGTATTATCTAAGAGAGTAAATAAAAACTAGTAGACAATAATAACCCCTTACTGGCAGGAGGGTGTTCATTTCTCTAGGTTTTACTTTTTAAATAACATTAACATATGCAATACATTTAAAGAGCCTCATAAATACTTCAAGTGGCCTCAACTCTGATGAGCCTGGCTTTTCAAACTAAATCTACAATGATTCTTTTTAGAGTGAAGGCCTGAAAGGTAGGCTCCACTTTCAAAATACTGTCAACAGGAGTCTTAACACCAGAAGAAATTTTCAGGAGTTGCCTTTCCAGACAATGAACCAATTTCTCTGTGTGCTCTTGAAAAATCACTGAGATTTGACATCACTGGGTGGGTATTGGATTTTAATAATTCAGTCTTTGAGTATTTGTTGAAGCTACATGAAGTTTTACTTTTTTTGTTGTAAGAAGTACTTTGAGGATGATCATGCTCACTATTTCTTTATCTTTCAAAAGTAAGGTTTCTGTCTTTCCCAATATTTGATGATTTAAGCTCTTAATGCTACAACATTCTGAGGATCAATTATTTCTTAAAGAAAAGGTATTTTCTACTACTAATAATCTAATAAATTACAGTCATTTATCATACAAATATCACAGATTATAAGGAATGGGGTGGATTTGGCAGGGTTAGGTTAATGGTTGGGTTATGTCACAGAACATTTCCATCCTGTCCTGTCCTCTCCTACCCTCCCCTAAAAGTGATGGGAAATATGCCAATGAAGAAAAACTTTTTTACTATATATTCAAATACACTGTGGTATCAAAGACAACCTAATTTGTTTGAAATCAGCACCTTATCTCAACACCATTATCAAGACAGTGAGGAAACTGGTAAAAAAAGGGGAAGAAAATCTTGCTAACGTTGGGTTCTGCAATGTGAAGAATCAGTGTCACTGAAAAATGGATCTGTTGGGGTAGCATTAACAAAATTCTGTAGTGTTTAAATCAGTCTTTACAATACCATCCCTTAGGTTCTAACAGTACACTGAGCAAATATTATGCACCAAACATGTTTATAGATAAGAAAATGCGAACTACTTGAAATTGATCTGTGGAAGGGTTTTCTTAATACCCTGGTTATGCCATGCATACATTATATGAAATTGGTGGAAAAACTTTGGACCATAGTAAGCCTACATGTAATTTGCTGTATTTCCTCTGGCAACAGGAAGGAATTATACTGCCCTTCAAAGACTAAGGGTATTTATATGTTAAGCTGAAATTATTGTGGTCTTTTATTTTATAGACAAATAAACAAAACATGTTATGTTCTTTAAGAGCTACATTACTTCTGGGTTATTTCTAATTTGCTACTGTTGGTAGCAGTACATACATGCTTATAAAAAAATCACAGAGAAGTTCTTGTTCTACTATAAAACAAGGCATTTTGAAAGTTTGAATGTTAACTTTTTAACAAGAAAGTTACCAAAGAAAAATATCTGCTACTTAAGTATTTATCTACAGAAGTACAGCTTTATTTTTACTTAAGATTTACAACTTGCAGATGTGGCATGATAAAAACCTTTATTTCCACAGAAATCGGAATGAAACCATAAATGTTGAATGTTAATGGGAATTTATCATGAGAGTTTTAAGGGTACAAGTGAGATTTAAAAACTGATACTAAAACTCTCGAAAAGGATGAATTAGCTTAGCAAACTTTCCACCAAATCAGTTTTATCTCCTCTAATGGCAGTAGAAATTTGAACCTTAGTTGCTGTTTATCCTCTAGAAAAACTCCCTCATGTCAGTAAGAAAAATAGCAGGGGTTATTCTGACCAATTTCACGCAACATTCAATGAGTGAATTCCTTGATACGTTACACCTAGCTTGATTATATAATTTACATGATGTCTCACCTATGTCTAAAATTGTTACATATTCCTGAGGAAAACAATGCGTATAGGTTGTGTTTATTTGTCTAACCAAAATCACATCAGAACATTAACAAGGGATTCAACTAGGCAATAAAACCCAACTGGTTTTAGGTCTTAATGACTGGCAATAACTTTATCTATAATGTTCATTCAGCTATTTTATTAGGCTCACTGAACATTCAAATACCCTACATTAGCAATAAAAAAGTTTATTTTATAATGTAGGCAAAGTAGACTGGGAAAGAAATAATTTAAGTAATTCTGTTCTTTATTTTCATCTCTTTCCCTCTACAGACATACTAAATTTTGGCATGAGGAACAATATAGCTGTAAAAGCATTAGTGGCAGGGTTGCACTTTATTTAGAATCCTAGAATTTCTAGCAAGACTTTCCATTTAGCTTGAGCCCTTTGGCTTTTTGTTTGTTTACGGGTTTTTTACTTCGCTTTAGGTATTCACCATATGTCACAAACCTTAACACAAATTCATTGCACAGCATTTAAGAGCTTGTAGTTCACTGTAATCTTCTTAATATGTTAATAAAAAGATAAAGCTCAACAAAAAGGTCAGTCATTTACATATGCAGGTGGATCTCATCTTTTACCTTGCTGTCTTTGGAAGCAGTAGCACCACTCATTGTTAGATATCAAACTGTCTTTGTATGTGTCACAAGAATTGAAAAACGCCCTGGTGCACGGCTCGTTCTTGTCGAGGTAAATGCTTCCAAGTTCTGACTGGTCCAACAACAGGTCATAGTTCGTATCGAGCCTATTAAACATCCAGCCAAGGGAGTCTTTGCAAATTGGCAAAATGCTGGTATCAAATCCTAAGAGGCAAAACAAAAATAATAAAAAATTATATAGGAGGAAAACTAGAGCAGCTGCTGATCCCAGCCACCACAAAAGAACGCTGCATCATCAAAATAGCTCTGGTGGTACAGAGATACCATAAATAAACAGTGTATGCAATTGAAGTGCACATAGAAATTATATGGCAGATTCACTTTTAAAATCACTAAACTAACCTGCTAAAAAAATCAGTCCTACAGTCAGCCTCAAAAATTCAGAAATGTGAGTTTTCACATCAAATGTTATACATGTAGCACACACATTATGTACAGTAATAAATGATATATAATGGTTTCCTGGAAAATAATACTTATGAGGAATTTAAGTGAAATTATAAATCAGGAGAATGAAACTTAAGTGGTTTGCAAAGTTTACAGAACTAAGAAGAGAATAAATTCCAGGTAACTTGTAGTCCATGCTTGGGGATTGTTTTTTTTGTTCTGAAAACATACATATAAATCATAAAAAAAAGGAATATGATGGTTAGGCTCAGCAATGCTTTGAAAATTGTATTTTTTCTTTACATGGTGCACTTTCTATCTTGGAAGAGGCCACGTAAAAGATGATTGCTAAGAGCAGCCGGCTGCCAGTATCCTACTTACCTATACAGCTTGCATCTTCCTAAATCACTGCTTGAAAAAATGGCCAAATGGAACAGGCTGAGTTAATTATTCCTGTGGCCAGACCTCACACTTCCTCCTATTTACGTTTCCTGCATGAACTGTAAAGTACATGCAGACTTGCCTATGGACATGAAAAAGAAATGGAGAAACCACCAGGCCTCTTGCCTCTGTCGAAGCTGTGAGCTGCAGATGATAGGAACACACTCCTTTTCTGGTTCATGTGCTCTGGGTCATGCCACAGGCCAGTGTGGCCAGGTAGTTGAGTACACACCCTAATACAGAACAAGATTTAGTGCTACTATAAACATCATTCTCCTCAAAACTTTATATTAAAACTGAGCACTGAAAAAAATGAGATTGGTAGATATGGCTATAGAAAAGTTGACATGAGAGGATGCAGGAATTCCCAATTTCTATTGCTGTTGAAAATCAAGCCTGTCTGCCTTCGCTGTTGTTCTGACAACAGTGACAAAATCTGAAAAGTGCTTCTATACTGCTAAACAGGTTTAATCTAGTTATTGTATTTAGAAGTCATCAGATGTCCTTTTAGATATGTATCTATATAAGGAAATGCCTACATTTCAGAAAGGAAAACAAAGCTGAAGCATCAGAACTAACTCCCTGTGCAAATCAGACCAACACATAAAATCCCTTTCCTTAGAAATTCTAAATTAACTATGACTCTTCATCAGGGTAATCCCACTTTTTCTAGTTCCCTGATGAACTGTTGCATTAATTATTATTTTTGTTTGATTAAAAGAAGACAAAAAAAAAAGAAAAAAAAATTAAGCCAGCCATTTCATATTTTTGAAGTTTTATGTGTTTAACACAATTTAAAAACATACCCAAGCATTCAGCCAAAGATCTCTTTCCCTTCCTCTTCAGCCCTTCATAAATCGTCAGGACAAAACTTATTCTATGTGGATTATGAAGAGCAGTGAGATACAGGACCCAATTGAATGAATAAGGATATAGAGTAGATGTCTTAATAAGCAACCTTATCTGTAAAAGGTATCAGAATTTTTCGACAGGTGTTTCTGATTAGAAAAAATCTGGAAGGTTCCTCCACCTTAAAACATTTTTTCTAAGGATTATTATTCTAAGGATTAATTAGTGCAACATTATTTACCTTTAAGGCTCTGTTCCTGAAGGCCTCTTAACACTCTCTCTTAATTCTGCTTTTAGCTAGAGATCCTCCTCATGACCTTGGATACCAAAAGAGGTCAACATGAAACATACTGCTACCTATCCTGCCTTCTGTGTCCCTGCATGACAGGAGAAATTATGTTTTGTACTCACAATTCTTTCTCAATTTAGCACTCTGGCCAGCTCACCCAACTCTAATAGATGGGGCAGAAATAAAGCAACTATGATTTTAATTAGTAAGATGCCAACTAGAAGGGAATTTAAGATAAAAGCCACTTAAATGGTGTATTTAAGGATAGACCTTGTGGGCCAAAGTAATTGAAGATAATACTTCTGCATGTGGAAATTCCAGCTTAAGTTTATTGAAAGATATTTTATTTCAAAATATTTTTAAATTTGCATTTGTGGTTCATGCTGGCAAAGCTCACATCATGAAGTATTTGTATTTTAGGATAATAGAAGACAGTTTTATGTTTTTAAATAAACTATACTAAGGCAAAGCAGAAATCCCCCAAACATCTGCTTATTTTACAGAATAAGCTGAGTTGGAAGGAATCATCGAGTCCAACTCCACAGTCAGTTGCAAATTATACTCTAAAAAGAAATAAATTTATCTGAAGAACAGTGACAGAGAACTGAACATTTCAAAGATGTACACACCACTAAATTAAGGTTAAAAGAATATTATTATACAACTGCATAAGATTTTATCACTATTTTTTTCTTGATTTCCTTAACTAGCATTAGCCTGAGACTGGAGTTCATCAATTTTTTTCTCACTTATTTTTATATAGCTTTTAGATTTTTCAAAAAGTGATGTCCCACCAGCATCTTCTCTATTACATTTTTCATAATTAAGGACAAAGCTTGAAATGTAAAAAAAATTGCACTGGAGTCAGCAATATAATTAAAAGGCAGATCATTTTATTACAGATCACTGATACCAACAGGATTGCAACAGAAAAATGTTATTATGTTCTAATATTTTCAATAAATCCTGTCAAAGTTCAACATAACCATGGCTGAATATTTAAATATAGAGTATGAAGTCTGATATTCATGACATACTCTTCCTAGAAGATAGGAATATATTATTTTGGTATATCAGAACTAATAAAGTTACTTCAAACGATATTATTTTATATCAGAAAAGCTTACATTTATTAAAACTGTCATAACTTATGTGCTAAATAGCATCAGATACTGCAATAAAAAAAGCACTCTGGATCATGGAGTCTAAATTTCTAGTAAATAACTGTTTGATTTAATAATTTCTAAAACTGATCATGTTTTACCTTGAAAGTAATTTATGGGTCTTTTTTCAGAGTTCAACTCTGAAGTAGTTTGTATTTTTATTTACAGCCCAGGTATATTTCTTATAGTTTTTACTAGTTTTCTGTTCTTCCTCTTGTTTAGTATATACTGTTTTAGTGTTTTAAATAGATAAAAATCATATTTCTTCTTAGTTTTCATTGGTCCTGTTTCATCAAGCCAAAGTATTTCACAACCATCAGTAACTGCAATATAAAAATGTCTTAAATCTAGGTAGAATATTAGCTTTACTCAAATAAATAAAATTAATAAAAATGACCCATGTATTTCAGAGGTAAACCAGTGTCCTAGGGTGACTATGATGCCTGTATCACCAATCGTCTGTTCTGTGTATGCTGTGTATTCTGTACCTTTAAGACTGGTTCTGAGAGTGAGCAGGGAAAGAAGAAGCACGCAGTTTGTTTTGAAAACTATTCACTCCTCTGCCCTTTTTTTTTCGTCCTTGGTCAGTGTGTGTTCACCGAGCGCACGGACACCAGAGAGAGGTTTTTTTTTCCTTTTAGTTAGTTTAGCTAGCTGGGGCAAGAAAAAGCTTCCTAGACTGTTTTTTCCCCTTTTTTCTTGGGACTGTTTAAATCTACTGTGGACTGAAAAACCCAGAGGAGCACCAGGAGCTGCACTTGTGGCCCACCAGGGCCTGGACCTCGGCATTCTCCAGCGCCAAAGGGACTGGGACTGATAAAAACAGAGAGAGAGAGACGAGCGAACTCCCAGCAAGGACTCTCAGTTTCACCATCTCTCTTTGGAGCAGTGAGAGGTTTTATTGTTTTGTATTATTAATTTCTTATGCTTGTGGGCAGTTTTTTTTTGTTAAATAAATAGTTTTTTCCACTTTTCTCTGAGGAATTTTTTTTTTCCTGGACCAGCTGGGGGAGGGGCCATTTGGGGTTTGCTCTCCAGAGGAGCCCCATTTGGAGGTTTTCCTTCCAAATTTACCCTAAACCAGGACAACCAGGCAGGTGTTGACAGAGATAGAAGCAGATTTGTTTGATATAAAATGGAGCACTCCACCTCTTCCAGAACTGCTACACCACAAAAAGATCATCACTTCAGGTCTATATACACATTACCAACTCTTTTAGAGATAATTGTGTTAAAATTTTGGTTGATTTTAAAAGAACTTTTAATGAAGTGTCCAAACTTGACATGATCAGAAATACGTTCTCTCAACGACTTGCTTCCTCTATTACAATATTGATAAAATAACATATCTTGAAGGTGATATATTTGGGTAAAAGAGGAAAGCCTTGAAGTACATATCTAGAGTTTACTATCTGCTAACAGGGCTTGACACATGAAGGCATCAGGTGATGCAGAAAAGAATCAAAAAATCACCAGGTGACTTACCTAGGAAATTATTGCCCAAATAACATACTACATATATTATCACTTGGAATGCCAACTAGAATGCTGGTTTTACATATTTTTCACAGTTGTAATACAAAGCAATAAGCAGAAACTAAGGAATAATTAGTATAATTGAATGATAGTAATTTATTCTTGATGATTAAGTACCAGGACACCATGCTGAGGAGAGCAAAAACTGCTGCTCAGATGACTAAATTATGAAAGATGTTTTTCTCTTTCATTTTAAAGACTTATTTAAAACCTATTTCCATATACCATAATGAAGTGAGCTTTTATGCAGCTATTTCTGAACACTACCTGAAAAATATGAAGTACTAGATCATGCTCTTTTCCTGGTCAAAACAATCCCAAGGGAAAAATTATTAAGAAATATAACCATCCTTCACATACTGGGCATTCAAAACATTTGCTCAAAAGGAAGCAACAGAAATGCTCCTCTTTCTGGTTATTTCTCTGGGGAGAATTTCAACCCTTATCTGCTTTCCAAGATAAAACTATTGTTTGCCTGCTTATTAAGCACATAAGTAACATGTACATTGAGGAAGACAGCTTTTGAAACCATGTGGAAATCAAAACAGCATACATACACCGGGCTCCAATACTGCATGATATAGAAATTGTTTATCTACTATGCCAAGAAGTGCACAATTTTTTCCAATACCAGCATGCTGTCTGAAGCAAAAAAAAAGTCACTGGCAAATCACATATGAATAAACACACATGCACTCTTTGCCAGACTCCTGGCTGACATCTACACCGTGGATTTTACCTGTTCAGTGTGCAAGCTGCATAGCAAGAAGGTTTTCTTTTGTAATGGATTTCTGTAATATTCTGGTTAGCAGAAAACCTTCAGTGAACAGCATCTCACAGCTGAAACCTACTGTGCACAAGAGTTGGGAAAATCTTTCACTTCCTAATGCAATCAGGACAGAGCAGAGCAGGAAAGACTAAAATAAAGAGGACTAATGAGAGGTGAATGCTTTTGTACTTGATCACAAACGCGGTGATCTTGGTGAGCCTCATCTGGCTCCACAAGAGCCAGGAGACAGATTCAGGCATAACACTCTCTGTCCCCTGTTGAGGCCACAATACATTCTGGCTCACTGTGATTACACAGACACGAGCAGAGCAGGTTAAGGGAAGACACAGAACCACAGAACATCCTGAGTTGGAAGGGACCATGAGAATCATCAAAGACCAACTCCTGGCCCTGGGGAACATGGGGAAGTACCAAAGGTATTTTGATAAACCTAGGAAAACTGACGCTCATGTCACAACAAAAGGTACAAGAGAAAGTACAACTGCAACATCCCTCTGAAAGCTTGCATTCTGAAGTCTCTTCCAAAAAGTGTTTTAAAGAATTTTATATGGAAGGGCAGGCGAGGGGTGCTGGGGATGAAGCAACATGAATCCCATTCCTAGGAGCCATCAGTTTCCTAATAGGTTGACGGATCAGATAGAATTTGTTATTTGGGACACCAGATTTACCATTTTATGAACAGGAGTGACTGCTAGAGGGAAGCAGATAACTGAGGATAAACAATAAAACAAAATAAAACAAAACAAAAGAAAATAATAAAGACCCACATGCTTCATTTTGTATAACAATAATTCTGTACAGAAGATCGAGTCAAAACCAATTTCAGTCAATAATACTGATGTGGTTCATTTAGAGACTTAAATTTTAAGTAGAGGTGAATTAATTAAAAGTCCTGTTCAGAATTGATTCTAGTCTGGATCTCTTCTTGCAGACTCTTGCATTGAAGATGCCTTTGCATGGGCTAACCTGACACATGAAGAAATTAACTGGAAGAACCTTTCCTTTCTAGCAAACCAGATCTATGGTTCAGGTTGTCATCCTGTTACTCTTTGCAGTTCAGCTTTATGGAACATTTTCTGAAACAGTCTCAGGAATTAGACAAATTCTCAAGCTGTCAATGTTCTGAAGACATCAAAAATACTGTTTAAAACCACAATTCTTTCCAGCTCTAGTTCTTTCCTTATGGAAAACCCTATTGTTCTTATGAGTTTTGTCTGTACCTCAGGGTTTTCAAATATGCTTCATCAGTGAAGATCAGGGAAATGTAATTTATCACTGCATAATACCATCTTGCCTCTTCATCAATAAGGAATTTATGATAATGAAAATCTTCAAGCAAGACTCTGAATTTGCTTATTTTATTTACTTTTCTCTAGAGAATTAATTTTTCCTGCTGCAATTTTGTATAGGGCCTTGTCAATTTTAGTGCAATAATATCTTACTATGCTAGTTCCAGACAAGCCACTTGAAAGTAATTTCCTTTCAGACTTGTATTTTTAGGTTATTTTCAAAATTATTCATGTGTTAGACTCCAAATCATCATATTATTTCCAAGCCATAAGAAGATTCTCTATTTATTAACTTTGACCTCTGGTCTTTCAACTTCTAACACAACAAGGTGCACAAGTATTCTTCAGAAATAGACTGCCTGTTAGCAGAAGTATCTGTGGGACTATGGTATTTTTTGTGCTTTGCATATGATGCATTAGTTTTGCGTTTTTTCACATACAATCATTCAATTGCTTTCTGTCTATAGATGGATTGACTGCCTCCCTGTAGTAGCCTGTCAAATTATTACAAGCATGCAAATATTTGCTATTTATAAATTCGAGTAAATACTGCACAAATAGGATGTTTAATATCTAAACCCAGGATTTTTTCACGATTAGCTATATGCAGTTTGAGTGACTGACCACAGTACTGAAACATTACTCACTGAACAAATTGTTAAAATTGTTTGGATGTGAAGCACTATAGGGTTTTGTTGAATATCTCTTTTCTGAAAAGAAAAAGTAGGAAATAGGACAAATGAGATGTCTCACATGTGACCATTTTGTAAAACTTGATTTTCTTGATTTAGTAAAAAGAAAATAAACATCCCAAAGCCTATAATAAAACTACGATCAAATTTAGAACCAGTAATAAATTAATACTCAGTACAACATTCCAAATTCTGGTACCATGATAAAAACCTAAGTCAAACATTTATGACAGCACGATGTTGACAGTAATTTAAAGTCAGTAATATATGGCAAACAGAATTTTCCACAGAGATTGTAATCTTTTACCTGTTAATGACAAAGCGCCCTGCAAAGACTATTCTTAGCCATCCAAATCAACTCTTGACTCTACCTCTCAAAAAAAGGTAGAATAGCATGCAATCTAAATTGTGCCATAAGTTTCATGTACCTCCTAAAATACGTGCAGATTCTGCACAATGCCAAAGGAGAGAACTTTATGACTTTGAAGGCTTCCAAAACTGAATGTCCAAAAATCCACAAGATTCTTGCATTTTTAGCCTCACATACTAAAATCTTGGATTTTAAGTCTAAATATAGTTGTTGATTGCTATTACAGAGGAAAAAATTTGCAAACATACAAGTGATATAATAAATATGACTATTATATCCACATACACATCATAGTACAAATGCCTGTTTCAAGCAGAGATTGTAGGTCTTATCAAAACCACATGTGTGCTTAAGGAAAAAAGCCAAGAGAAAAATCTCACTCTTAAGAACTTTGTGTTTGCACTGTATCTCACTGTATTCAAAGTATTAATGAACTTTACTTTCTTGCATTACATGGAATCCAATTTCTTGAAACACTGACTTGTTATTTATACAGGACATAATACTTATTAGCTCTACAGTTGCTTCTTTTATCATTGCCCAGATATCAAAATAAGCATTCAGCAAGAAACAGGACCCTACATAATATTTCAGTTTACCTTCAACTGAGCAATGCACTAACCTTCCTAATTAGATACATTTTTTAAACTACACAATAAATTCTTACTTAAGGGCTGAAAGCTTTGTATTTCTACTGTTTTCACTGCTGCATGAGAAGCAGATCACATGCCAGTTATGGGCACCAACCAGAATGTAAATTGGAAATACATGGATTTAAATGTCATTTTTTTCAATATCAATACAAAGTGGTGTTACTGTATTACCACCTTACCTCAGAAACATTTCTTATCAATGTTAAGAAAAGTATTCCCAGACAAGACAGAACCATTCTGTTTTATTCTGTTTTATAGAATTATTCACATCTTCTTAGCATGAAAAAAAAAATCACACAATGAAATGACATTTCCAACTAAGTGAAATTAATGGATTTCATGGATAAAAAAAAGAAAAATAACGCTACAAATTGAAACAAACAAAAGCTAAAAAAAAAAAAATCTCAAATGCTTAAAAAGCTAAAAATAAAATAAGTTAGGTAAGAAGCCAGTGGTGGCCAAGTTCTGTGAAACGTACTCTAGAAGAATTCATAGTTTCCTCTTCATATTAATGAAAGGTAGATTTTTCTGGCTTATGAAAACCAATTTGACTCCCCTCACAGTAGAACTTCCCTTTTGGAACTATTAATGCACACTTCAACTGCTCTTTTAAATAAGCCCTTTGATGATTACATTTTAAAATGTAACTACTTTCCACAACAAAAAAAATCTATTTAAATATTTGAGGGGGTTAAAAACAAGTTATGCCCCCTACTGTTTCCACTTCATTAATACTCCTAAGTCTTTTCCAATTTCAGGTATAACCTTAAAAATCCCTTTTTACTTACAAGCTTCTTTTCCATCTCTTTTTCTGTACCAGTACCTACAGTGAAATCAACTAGTAAAGATGATCACTCATAATTTAAGCTCCTTTATTTTATTTCTTTCAATTTGACGGCATTCACAAATTAAAGTATTGTGAATAGTACCTGTCCTGCCAAATAATATTGAAAGTCTAAAGTGAACATCTTTTATTAGTGCTAAGCCATAAACTGGAAACCAACTTTAGAAAATCCCAAAGTTATAGTTTTCTACACACGCCTATTGAAAGCACACGAGAATAAGGCAGGGCATAGCAATGGAAAAACAAAGGAACAGAAAAGGATCAAAGAAAACATCAAATAAGATAAGCAGAAATCACTTACTGCTTCTTTCAGGCCTTTGAATCATCCTGGTCTTCTTATTCTGAATTCCACTTTCATGAAGTGCCTTAAACCAGTCTCTCAATCTGTTTGCAACTTCCCTAAATTCCAGGTCACTGCACACTGAAAAACAAAATGCAGAGCTGTTTAATGGTTTTTCTCCAGGGAGCTAAATAGAACTTTTCAAATTACACTAAAAATAAAATCCTTAAACCCCCCACAAAAACCAAACCTCATACAGTAATACAAACACGTATGTTCCACAACTTTTTAAATTAAATTCAGTTGCATTGCTGAGGTATGCCTTCAAAACCCAATGAAGGTCCTCAGAAATAAATACCTGCTGTAAAAAGAAATTATGAAATTACAGATACCAAGAAATAGAAAACTTCCTTTGCAATCTATTATAAACAGTCGCAGCACAGGTATTTTCAATCTTACTGCAGATGAGTCTTCTGTCTTTTCATTTCCATGTTCATTAAGGCAATACTAATCCAAGCCCTACCAGAACAGGTCAGAGGTAAATTTAGGCCGATAATCATGAACACCCAACCTGCTTTCCTATGCTGAGACATGAAAAAAGGAAATAGGATTGAGAGCAAAAGTGTTTCACAATGTGCTGGAAGTTTATACCATGGAATGGAGCTTCACAAGCCAAACCCGTGAGCACGTGACGGCAAACAGGCAACTGTGGAGCCACTTGGTGACGGAAAGGGTGGATTCTTAGACCAGAAATAGCAAAGGCAGAAAAAGCACACCAGACCAAAGAGAGCATCTGTAGTACCAAGTGCAGCAGATTAGCAGCAGACTGGCTGAATTGCTGTACACTACTGGCAGTTCATATAGAAGCCAGCAACAGAAGCAGATTATCAGAGAGAGATGTGCAGACAAGAGGTTTATTCACTGAGAAGACAAAGAAAGGGCATGCTTGAACCAAGTAGATATCCCTCCCAGAACTCCATCTTCCCATTTGTTTGGGAAAAGCTAAGAGAAGACAAAAATAACAGTATCTGTAAGATAACAAGAGCAGAAGAGACACCAGATATATCCCTGCTCGGTTAACAAAATAGCTTTCACTGCCATTCTCAATAGCTATCATTTCCAAATTGGGATCACTTTCCAGGTCTACCAGTAACTGAATAAGCTACAACCTGAAAAGCTTCTACCTAAGTTGGCAGAGCTTCACAGTGACACTCTTGAAAATAAATCTCCAGTTTTCTTACTTTTCCTTTATTCTGTAGGAATCCAACACATAGTGACATAGCTTTTTTAGAACTTCATTAAATTGAACAACACTGTGAAACACCTATTTGTATTTTGGAATAAGAAATGTGTCATTAGGTCAACAACTATCAATGCCTGTAAAACTGCACGCATCTAAGCACAGGATTATTTATTCTTTACTTAAGTCTCTCTTGATACTGTGATTATATCCATGAAAGACTAAATTATAACCCATCTATACATACATTTGCATATGTTATGGACTGACATTTTTTATAAAAATTGTATTTGCGCTTCTCTATTATGTAACAGAACTATTTATTTTCTGGTAATTTATATTGAACTGGGGAAAAAAAAAGATAAATAGTCATGTGTACTCAAAAATGTACAACAACCAGATGAATATGGTTTCCTGACCCAAGCCTACATACCGTACGTAATTCAAACGTGGGATTTCTATGTTTGCTGTAACAACACCTTCCTGTACCAACTCTTGCAATCAGCTGACAGGTCAGCACAAAGAATCAGCCATTAACTTGGGACACTCTGCTCCTCTTTAATTTCTCCTTCCATTACAGCTGTCTATTGGGTTTGAACGACCAGGTTTAGGTAGCAGGAAGCTGCAGTTGTGGCTTCTGTCAGAAGTTGCCAGAAGCTTCCTCCATGTCCAGCAGAGCCAATGTCAGCCAGTTCCAGGACAGACCCACTGCTGGCCAAGGCTGAGCCAGTAAGGAATGAGATAACATATTCATGTTCATGTTCTGTAACAGAGATGATCAACCTAACAATCCATTCACTAGAATGCTATTTGCCATTGAAACGTGCTTGCTCGAGGTTATACTGTATGATGAAAAATTATATGAATTAGTTGATACATACTAAAAAATGTTTAGGAACTTTTCATCCCAGTGATGCGCTTGTAAAGATACAGAGGAGGGAAATTATTGTGCAAATTTGTCTGATTTAAAATAGGTGAAGATGAGGTAATTCAAATCTATTCAGACTATTATTTCACCTGATAGACTGGGAGATGAATCTTTAATGGTGAAAGACAGACAGTAAAGGTTGTAGAAGGTTAGAAAGTAATCAAAAAATGCATATTAAATCACATGAATCCACTCAGGAACCTGCCAAGAAGTACTTCTGTTTTTGTATAATGCCAATGCAAGGCAGTCCTGCTATTACAATCAATTTTAGTAGCCATTAAGAGAATTAGTACAAGGTAATACGAAGTCACTAGCTCAAAGGTTACTGGAGTCTACTGTCATTTCAAGCAATGAGACTGTCTTCTAAAATTAACAGCTATTGCTATGGAAAAAAATAAAGGTATCTGAAAATTTATAGGTACTTAATCCACATATATCTTTATGATAAATATTATTTAAATGTTAGGTGGAAACAACTGTTCTATCTGTTTTCACATAAAGTAAATGTTATGATTTGTGCTGGCATTTGAATATACTTTACAGATGGGAAGTAAAATATTTGAAAATGCTGTGTCAGCCTGAGTTCTTATAGTGCCTTTCAACTCAAGCTAATTAATGAAGTAAAAATAGTGTTACTGAAAGCTGTAAAGACATGCAGAACATGTTTTAGCACTAGCATAATGTATTGAATTCCCTAACATATTTAAACCAGTCTTAGCTTCCTGACATAAGAGAAAGTAAGTTATTTTAACAGTGCTTCCTTTTTATGTAAACACAGATACACAAAAAAATTATCTGTAGCTCAGCAAGTATTGAATGGACATGGACATAATGAGCATACCGCAATACTGTTATATCAAGGAGTAGCTTTTGCTAAGTTAAGGGCCAAAAAAATGATTAAAAAAAAAAAAAGGAAGCAAGAAACACATTGCACTCTATGCAGATGATCTTCCTCAGCACACACAACCTCATTCAATCAGGCAGAACTATACTCATAAATTCATGTATACAATAAAATAACCAGGAAGTAAACATAAAGAGAGTATATAGAAAACTTGAAGAACCAGGTACACATCAACCATGTTTTAGAATCAACCAGTCATTACTCCATGTCAGATGGGCATCAGTCAGTATGTGCTTAAGCAAGACTTCTTGCTATTCAGAGTTTTTCAATATATTAGAATCAGTGCATATGACTTACAAAACCATGGCAATTTAAAACCAAAATGATATTGTTTGATTCACAGAATCAAACAATAATGTATGTTGAAAGAGACCTCCAGAAGTAGTTCAGTCTTACTCTCTGCTAAAAGTAGGTCTAATTACATCAGATTGCTCAGGGCAGTGTCCAGTCATTCATGTTCTGTGACCATCACACAATTCAGGTGAGGGTTCCTCAGTTTGAGAGACAAACCCTGTTTAAAAGGAGCTACTAACAACTGTTTTGTAGCTCTATACTGTTCTCCCTGAAAATTATAAGAGTATTTCCTCATGCTGTAACTTGAGGATTGCACCCATCTGTCCAGGATTGCTAGACACCCAGAAACCTGGTTAGAGCAGCAATTCTGAATCAGCTGTGAGCAGGATTATTAGAAGCTGTCCACAGCTGATGCTCATGCAGCCCAATGCCCTTTCAAAGCCTTACCTACCAACCACAGACTATCATATGGCTGCACAATAAATGTTGTGCATCTGCTCCAGCATGGGCATTTAAACATTCTTCTGAAAATAGAGTAACCCTAAAACTGCCATCAGACCTCAGTGCAGCCTTAAAGACATTATCTACTTACATTATCTACTACAGTAAGCTGGAACATTATAGCACACATAACTACTCAGTGACAGTACCCTGTAAGGCTGTCATTTTGCAGAGGTTTGTCAATTTAGGCCTGAGGAACTGATTACTTGGACTGAAAATTCCTGGCTCCAGAATAAGGGCTAGTACCCATGTGGGTAACTCTAAATGTCTAAGAATTGTATGCAAGTGACTTACAATTCCTGCAATATAGAGCCGCACTTCTAGCTCTGCATCATCTGTCACAAATGGGAAGAGTAACATATGGCAAAAAGAAATGTGCTAGCAAAACCCAATAAATTTGGCAGAAGGACAAAAATCCCTTTAAATCTGTAACTGAAGGATGGAACAGTCATTTCAGTCATCATTCCACCATCCCGGATGTACAGTTAGAATTGGTTTTGGGTTGTTTTTTTTAAAACACTGTAAATTGAAAAAAATTCATGCATATATTCCTATAAGCTGATATTTATCAGCCATCTGTTACCTCTAGGGCCAGTGATTTTAGGAAGATAATATCTTGAAATTAACAAATAAAAGTATTCTGATTACCTTACTATTTACCTAAACATAATGAATTTTCTACTTCGGTTAGTCTACGTTATGAGATAATTAATACAAATGCTGCAGACACCATATCAGGAAACTGCAGCTGCTTATTCTTACTGCCCCAAATTAATGTTCCATACAGACATTCTGCACAAGACTAATACTTCATAGCATGCAAAATGATTTTAATAAATTACATTTTCATAAAATAAATCTGATATTTTTGTGTCCTCAGTTTTTAAATACTTCACATTTAAATATTATAAAAATAATTTCTGAGTGCAGGAAAAAACAGCAGTATCCACAACACACAGAGTTTATGTGCCAAGTTACTGTCTTCAACCTACAATATGTGGACTTACAAAGGCATTGCAATTAAGTAAGACAATACTGATTCTTTAGTCTCCCAGAAGTATCCCAGACCTACTGTGGAATTTGCTTATTTATTTTCTGAAGGACAGTCAATGTATACGGCTTCCTTTGCTTAATGCTGCTAACCTGTAGTGTTGGCTATTATTTCTCATCATGCTCTGTTTTTTAAAACTATTAATTTCTGAGGATGAAAATGATGTTATTAATCTGTAAACTGCGTAGTTATGAACACAGACAGCAGAAAAAGACAGCAAATGTTCCATTGTAATATGCGATACTCCAAGATAATTTTCAAATACTTCTGTAAATTCAGTTGAATCCAGTATTTCATGGAAAAAAAGATATGGGAAGTATCAAACAGGGACAGACCAAAAATTGTGCTAGTGGTCAAAGCTTCTAAAGAAACCATAACCCAAAGGTATGGTAGTTTTCAAAATTCAGTTTTAAGGATTCCTGAAAGCACTACACAGCTCTGGGATGAAGTCTGGACATTTTCTTCCCTTCAAGATCGTGACTGACAGAGACCTGCAAAACCTTCTGGCATTTGACACACAACCCCTTGAAACCTAGTAGACAAAGGTAAAAAGATCATTAAACAATGCTCTTTATAAAGAAAATTTAAAAATAGGTATACATCATTTCACCATTTCGAATTAGGTATTTTCTGAAATCAAGAATGTTCTTTCCTGATAAAACACTTTAAAAGTGTATTACATCAGGTAACCATGCGCAGAACCTAGAAGGGACTTTCTTTCTGTTGTGAGAAAAAATTATTGCTCCTCATTATGACTATCTATTGGTTTGCATCTTTTCTCTGGCACAGAAGGGCAGGAGAATTGAACAGAGGCCTGAACAATCACCCTTTAGCAGAAATTAACTACACTCTGCTCTGCAAGTGTCTGGCATAAAGAAATCTCACACCATATTGGATCCCACTGAAGTCTATCAGATCCAAGGCTGCATTGCAACAATTTACTTTTTTCATATTTTGATTGTGATCTGACGCTTTAAACCACTTTTCATTTATTCTAAACATTTTCTTGTGTGTTATTCTTGAATGTTTAATCACTAACATGGCTGTAAATCACATAAAATTGTTCATTAAAGAGCAGAGTTGCCTGTAGACCTTTCAGAGAGGACCGAAAGGCCAGAATTACTCCAATTTAGGTAATTGTTTGGATCTTCCCTAAAATAAGGCCAATAGAGCTAGACAAGCTCTTTCTCTACTATTGAAGAAACCTGTGACAGTTAATCTATTATGTAGTAATGTAGCAGCAGGATGCAATCTCTCCGGACCAGAAATAACAGGCAGTGAGATGCAAACTCTACTACACTACCACCACCTCAGGGAAATCATAATGCTAGTTAAGTAAATGTAATCTGCAGCTGTGTCTCCACATAAATTCACTAATCAAAAGTGTAAGGAGAAATGCAAAAACTAATGAGTTTAAAAAAATATGATTAGGGCACAAATACCCAAAATGTTTACAAATGCATACATGAAATATGTTACCAAAGTGCAATTATGTTTTGCTAGTCTTTGCATTCAGCACTAAATGGATTGTTCATGAATGTCTGATGTAGATCAGGGTATTTTTATGAGTTGCAAATGCATATTCATAGAGACAGGCATTTATTTAGCCTTGGTATTATCTAACGTGGTTATTCCTATATGTATTTTAATCCAAAAAATCTTGCATTACCAACAGCGATCCTCATATGCGTTACAGAGAACCTTCAACACACCGAGTATACTGTGTGTGACACAAATCAACATCACATCCCAACCAGACACCATGAGGGGTCAGTCTTGGTATCATGACAGGTTTCAGAAAATTTTTTTCCAGCCATAGTCTTTCTGCTGGCTAGCTGCATGCAGTGTTGTCTGCATGTCGACTTTGCAAGCACAGAAGCTTTCAAATGTAGCTGTTTACAGAAGGCACAAATCAGCACCATGTGTATGCAGAACAGACCAAAGCTCTCCTAAAATCCTAAACCTATTGAAATCAGTAGTAAAATTCTTGCTGACTCCAGTACAGCCAAAATTTCACCCTCATTTTGCTGCTGTTTAGACCAACTACTTGGTCCTCTGAAGAGGAAAGGAATGATGACACTGATCAACACAGTGATGATTGTTTAAACAATTCTGTTGACTTTTTTCACAACGAAAAATCACATTTAATAAATTGTGCAATCTGTTAAAAGAAAAATATAACCTTTTGGTTTAAAGAAATGACATTTTGAAAAAAGACCTATACAAGAAAATGTGTTGCATTTTAGACAAAATCTATATAATTAGAATGTACATTGTTTTTCCACATGGTGATTAAGAACCTTTCAAGGCAAAAAGAGTATGGGCAATTAGAGATGCCAGGTAGTAATCTATTCAGTTATAATTTTACTTGTTAATCATAAGCCATGAAAGGCATTTATACTAACTGGTTGTGCTGATTATCAGCACCATTGCCTACAGCTGAAAAGAACTGCCAAGTATCATCAACTGTGAGCCTCTTCACCACTGCATCTGAGACTTCCAAACTAGTGTCCCTAATAATGGCACCACTGTTTTGCACTGTTTAAAAAATCTGTAGAAGTCCTTAAACTGTCAATGACATCAGAAAGAGTCTGAAAATAAAGCATCTGTACCTGAGACTTAAAAGGGAAAAACAAAACCAGTACTTTAATCATTTTAAGAAATAACGAAATACCTACTGATAATGGTTTTGAAGACATCCTAGTAAGAACATATTAGTAAGAAATATTGATAGTGTGAAATTATGTCAATTTTTCACATAGATTCTTCTATAGGGCCAGCTGCATCACTAGGCTATTTAGGTAATTTTAAAAGATAGAGACCCTGACAGCCACATGTGAATTCACTGTGGTCAAACCCCATGTTTTGTTACCACAGCACTGAGCTCAGAAAGTTGTTGCTTTCCTGCCTGTATGGCTCATTGCCTTGCTTTCAAGATGTTGATATTGCTCCTCAATGACTTTCAAACAGCAAATTCACATTTAGCAAGGTGCAGCTGAGGCATAGCAAATGTGTGCAGAGATTACTGACTCGACTCAATAGCGGGCACCACCACCAAAAAAATTAACTTGCAGTGTAATGGATCCAAGTTTAAGAGTTTCTCCACAGCTCTTATTTCATTAAACAAATAGAAACTCTGGTTCCATTTAGTGGGAGTTTTGCCACTGATTTCACTACCAGTTTTGCATTCAAAAAAGACGAAAAACCCTTACGGCTACTGCATAAAACCTCAAAACTTCCTCCTGGTTTCACAGTTGTAATTTGAAGGCTATTGCTTGAATACCTGAACAGACTTGGGATTTTATTTGCTGCTGTCAGCATATATTAATTTCTAAGTTTCTAGGGCTGCTGACAGACTAGTAAGAGTTGGTAACTATGACAAAAATAAATATAACATAATCCTACAATATACTGTACATAGCAGAGAGTATCTTTTTTATAATTTATAGCAACACCTGGAAGTCAAGTAAGACCATGCAAACAAACCTTATGAAGTTCTGCAAAGCCAAGTGCAAGGTCTTGTGTTGCACCAGTCCCAGGCACACCACAAGCTGAGTGGAGAAGGGACTTAGAGGAGGGGCTGCAGAGAAGGAATTCAGAGTGGTGGTTGATTAAAAACTCAGCATGAGCCATGAGTGTGCAGTCACAGCCCAGAAAGCCAAGGGAATCCTGTGCTGCACTAAAAGGAGTATGGCCAGCAAACTGAAGATTATTCTCCTTCTCTACTCTGATCTTGTGAGAGCCCACCTGAGTGCTGCATCCAGCTCCAGTGCCCCCAACATGAGAAGGACATAGAGCTGTAGGACATAAGTCTAGAGGAGGGCCACAAGGTTAAAAAGAGGACTGGAGCAACTCTCCTATGATGACAGCTGAGATAGTTGGGGCTGTTCAGCCCCCGGAGAAGAGATGGTTGTATGCAGACTCATAGGAAACTTCCAGTCTCTCAAGAGAGGCTACAGGGAAGCTGGAGAGTGACTTTTTGTCAGGAATTGTAGTAATGGGAGAAGCAGTAATGGGCACAAACTGAAAGAGGGGAAATTATGTTAGACATTAGGAAGAAATCATTTTCCATGAGGGTGATGAGATACTGGAACTGGTTGCCCAGGGAGGCTGTGAATGCTCAAACCCTGAAGGGTTCAAGGCCAAGTTGGATAAGGCCTTGAACACCCTGCTCTCTTGTAGCCTCCTTTAGATACCGGAAGGCTGCTATGAGCTCTCCCCAGAGCCTTCTCTTCTTCAGGCTGAATAACCACAGGTCTCAGCCCTTCTGAGCATGTTCGTGGCCTTCCTCTGGACTTATTCCAGCAGGTCCATGTCCTTCTTATGCTGGGAGTCCCAGAGCTGATGGTCATGATTAAATTGATTTTTTTGTAAGACATGACACAGTATGGTCAGCAGCTGCCATTACCATTACTATGGTAATGTAGTTTAATGTTCTGTTTAAAAAAAAACTTCATTACAACTTCAACGAGTATTTTGAAATCAGCCTGTAACTTGAGCTGTGAAAAAATTTCTAAAAAAAAAAAAAAAAATTACATTGAACCCTAACGTTCCAAGTTGATAAGGGAACTTACAATAAGAGCAGACTTCCCACCAAACCTGAAGGCATTGAATTTGCAATTTAAAATGGTATCAAAACTGTTGTTTAAGCCTCAGAACATAGAAATAAACCAAAACCTCATTAAACCTTCAAACTTTACAAGGAACTGACTTTCTTATACATGCTGAGAAGAATAAAATATATAAAAAACATAGAAAAGAATTTGTTTTTATTATCTTCCAGATACCAGAAATTAAATTTGTGAATTTTGCTGTTTGTGCCTCAAGGTATGTTATACTGCATTTGGGATACATCTATTAAACAAGGAAGTAAGTGTGTAGACTCCTAAATATAATCATAACTTAGTAATCAAATTAAAATAATGCCTACTCACCTAGAATAGCATTTCACTTGGAAAGGACCTACAACAGTGCAGCTGCCTGACCAGTTCAGGGCTGACCATAACCCAACACATGTTGTTAAAGGCATTGTCCAAATGCCTCTTAAACACTGACAGGATCGTCAACCACCCCTTTAGGAAGGCTGTTCCAGTGTTTGACCACCTTCTCAGTTACAAAATGCTACCACATCTAACCCTCCTGTGGCACAGCTCTGAAGCATTCCCATGTGTCCTATCCCTGGATACCAGGGAGAAGAGCTCAGCACCTCCCTCTCCATCTCCTCAGGGAGCTGTAGAGGCCAATGAAGTCACCCTTCAGCCTCCCTCTCTCTAAACCAAATTCTCATCCTCTCCTCACAGAACACTGTTTCTATCCATGCCACCAGTTTCACTGGCCTCCTCTGGATGCATCCAAGGACCATCACATCCTTCTTGACATGTGGGGCCCAGAACTGCACAGAGCACTGAGGGTGAGGCCCCCCAAGGCTGTCACCTCTGTTGGTTGTCTGCTCGTGCTGTGCTTGGTGCCCCCCAGGATGGGGTTTGGCCCTCTGGGTTCCAGGGCACGCCTGCTGACCCACACTGAGCTGCTGCAGACCAGCACCCCCAGATCCCTCTTGGCAGGGCTGTCTCCAGCCACTCCTCTCTCAGTTTAGACTTGTGCCCAGAATTACTCAGTAATACTGTTTATTTCAACAGGAGTCAGCATGAGGGAGCTGTGACCAAATAGTATCAATGTACAACACCTGGTCCACTGAACTCAAAACCACTCCTGCTACCACCATGAAAAACAGCTGAGCAAAATAAATTAAATGAATACTGAATGTCTAGTCACTATCTAGACAAGGGAGCCAAGCACTCGCCTGGTGGGCACAAAACTATGCTCTCAAGCCAAAGATGTAATTAAAGAATCATCATCTCCTTGCGATTCACATTTTTTCTTCCTCTTTTTCCCCATTCTAGGCAGTTTCTTTCTTTAGTCCCTCACATTTCCAAGTGTCAAGAGCTAATGAACCACATATTATTTGTATTTTATTGGACAACATATAGTCAAGGCGTCCCATTTAATCACTTGGTGTTAAAAAGTTTCCTGTGAAATCAAGTATTTGTCACTCAGCGCATATTTCTGTAACAAAATATCTTTTATCATTACCATACTGTCACTGAATGATTTTTTTTCCTGGAGAAAATAATAGCTATTTTTTTTTTTGAAAAACACTGCTTTGTAAAACTTTTTTTTTTTTTTTCAGAAAGGTAAGATGCTGAACATTTTCATCTAAATTAACTGATTGATATTTATCCAATCACTACGAAGAAATGCAGGTATGTGTAATTTTTGAGTCTACATACAACCCTTTTCTTTTATAGGATTGAAAGAAGTAAGGAAATTGTCTTCAGGGAAACGTTCATTTTTTTGTACAGCCTGATATTGCACAGATAAAGCAAAATCAAAACTTTAAAAAAATAAAATGATGCAGCCTAACACTGAGACACTGATAGCAAAGAGACCTCTGTAAAGACTGCAATAGACAGATATACTTTGTTTTCACAGTTACTGTGTGGCTTCCATTGCAAAAGAAATTTCTCGTCATTCAAAATAATACTAATAAGCATTTATAATGCTTGATAAGGATTTTATATTCCATTTTGATTTATGTAACAGAATGACCCAATGTCCACATGATACTCAAACAAATTGCTCAATCACACAGGAAGAGAGTTCCCACATTTCAACTTTCTAGAATGCTGTTCTTAACCTACCCCAAAACTCTGGAAATCAAAAGGAAATTCAGATTGTATCAGAACAAGAGCAGAAGCCCTGACCAGACCATTTCACGTTCAGCTGTCCCAGTAGAGTGTACCATACAAGTTTCAGGCCATTAAGCTGCAAGCCTCCAGGACACACCAGATTCACAGCATGTGCCGTGCAGGCAATCTGCACATAGGGACTGGTGGTTTGCCTGCTGCTTAACAAACACATGCCAACACCATCAATCTCTTTGCAAACACCTTCTTAATGGATATATTCATTTCTATTTCCATTAGGTAAGCACTTTAACAGCAGAGGGGCTTTCTTTCAGTCTGAAGAAATCTTGCTTTGAGGTAGAGCAATAGAAAAAAAGGAATAGTAGATTGTGCAATTATTCCATGACCTCTGTGGTAATGAAATTCAGTACAATTTTATTTTTATGCTGTATATAGTTAACTTACTTCTATTTTATTACATATAAATATAAATATATATAGGAATTTAAAAATTACTTTCAAGGCTCCTTGTGTCCTTTGTCCAAATGTCAAGAATAAATCATCACCCATTAAAAAGCTTATTTCAGATTGAATTGAATGTTACATCACTGTACCTGAAGCAGATGGAAAACAAAGGCTGTTTTGCAGGCTTTATGATTTGCAAACACTTTTTATGAGTTCGTGTTCTGTAAAATATGTTGGGTTTCTAGACTACAGCTACTACCTCTGGTCATAGTTTTCAGTGTGTCTTGTACATAAGTATGTTACGCTCCAAAAAAATCCACTCGGTTCACACAGACTACTTTCAATGCTCTAAATGCCTCACATAGATATAAACTATGTTTCATATATACATGTATATATGAAGTATTACAACATGTGCGCTGTGTGGGAAAACAATATTTTTTTCTAAGAGCTTTCTCTTAACATAAGTTAGTATATAAATCTAGAATCACTCTAAACTGTACAAAGTTAGCTAGGAAATTAATGGATTTGTATCACCACTAAAATGACAAAGGATTTTTTGTCATAAATGTATTTTGAGCTATAAATCACATTTTCATGAGTATATTTCATGCTATATGTTAAGTGACACATTTCTCAACTTGCTCCTCAAACACTTGAGGTCAGACTGTATTTCTTTCTCTATATTTTGGCTAAAAAAGAAAAATATGCATTTGCACACAGAATCAAGGGTAGTATTTCTTAATATACAGACATGTGCTATAGTTCTCAGACCATTTTAAAAACTTTTTCTCTTTCACAGGTCTTCACCACTAACCAAAATTGTCTCACTAATTGCCATGAAAAGTGACAAAATCACTCATGAGGTTCTATTATGATAGACAATTTTGGTTAGCTAATTGTAATGTGGACCTTTTTGCTTTACATTCTGTGCATCAAAAGAATTTCACATGATGAAATGTTGGAAGTGCTTGGGCCATTTTCGCTGGAGAAAAAAACAATGGGATCTTATAAATGTGAATAAATACCTGGAGGGAGGACAAAAACAGGACCAAGCTCTTTTCAGTGGTTCCCTGTGGCTGGGCAAGAAGCAATGGGCACAAAGTGAAACAGGAGGTTTCTGCTGAACTTGAGGAAAGAGTTGTTTGCTGTGAGAGTGACTGAGTTGTCCAGAGAGGTTGTAGAGGCTCCACCCTCAGAGACAGTTTACAGTCGTCTGTACATGTTCTTGAGCAACCTCTTCTAGGTGGCCGTTCTTGAGCAGGGAGTTGGAGCAAGAGCACCTCCAGAGGTCACTTTCAAACTCAACCATTCTGCTAGTTTGTGATTCTGTAATACTGGTGTGCAGGCTGGCAAAAGGTTGGTAGCAGAAGTATCTTACTGATTATTTTAAACATCTCAACAAAAATCAATTCAAGTGATGGTATAATTCAATTCTTCATTTACTGGATCTTTATTCAGATTCTCTGTGCTAGTTTCCCAGATTATTTTGGGGGAAAAAGGATACTCCTTTCTTTCTCCTTTTACACTAAGCAAAGTTTTCCACCTCCCCTCCACCTCCAAGCTTATTTCTATATTTGTTTCTGGTTTTGAAAAGAGAAATAGAGCAAATCAAAGCCTGGTCCCATTGTCATATTGAAGTCTGTTCTTACAAAACACAACTGATTTAAAATCTGTCCCAATACACTGGAGGAATTTAGAAACAGATTTAAAGGAAAAATCTTTATGACACTGGGTATCACTTATGCAAAAAACTGAATTAATTTCAAATAAACTGAAATAGCAAATGAAACAGTTTAAGACAAATGAGTAACTAACTGCTTATCATTCACTCTAACTCTCCTATCCTAACTTACAAGGACTAATACCTTAGACTTATCACTTGCAGAGTGAAGTGTTAAGTGCTATGTGCAAAAATAGTACCAAGTGGCCTAGAGGGAGGAAAAAAGACAAAAAGTAGTAATATATAGTTCTTCAATGTAAGAAAATCAGGATGTTCTCTGGAAAAGGAATATACTTCAGCTAGAAAGCTGAATTACCATATTTACTCTGTACTGAGTGCTACATTCCTGCCACTGCTGAGAACCTTTTTCAAGAAACTAAAGAAATTGGTTCCCTGTCATCACTCAGTGACATCAGTGAACTTCTAACAATCCCCTATGCAATGCAGGAAAAACATCCTGACATACTGGCATCTTACAGGATGAGATTCATGTTGCCCAAAAATGAACTCTACAGAGATGCTGGCTCTAACAGGTGCAGGTTGCTAATCCTTACAGTCAGTGAGAGCTCTCACTAATAATTAAAAGACCATCTGGATGAACTATGGACATGGTAAATCAGTGCTTTCATGACAAAATCTACCTTTAACCCTAGTGAATGAAATTCTAGTGACATCAAGAAATAAACACATGTACACAATAACCTTGTGAATAACTGCATTGATCTCTATATTGATCTCTATCTTTCTTTTCCTAAGCAGCAAACTGTCACAGATGCTTGTCTCTGACAACTGTCTGCATCCTTTAGCCTTGACACACTAGATACTGTTGGCCATTGCCAGCTTTTGACTCAGAAGGCTTTAAGCTATCAATCAGTTATCTTTAAAGCTGGTGAACAGCTCTTCTAAATTATTCCAATCTGTAGTAATTTTCTGTTAAACTTGCTTTCCTAATGTTATGTATCTCTTTTCTATGAAGTCTAGTTATGATTCAATGGTCAATTAAATGGTCAGAAACATCCCAACTGACTTGGATATATTTGTACAAACTCTCTTTTTTACTCATTAGTAGATGTAATCAGCGTGAAACACAAAACCAGTAAGTATTACTACTTTCTTTGTTTTTCTGAGCTGCAGCAGTATTTTATTTTGCTAAAAATACACCCTCTTGTTTTCCTTTTCCAACACTAAATCTTCAGAAAGCAGGTAGCTATATAATACTAGTGATTTAGTGCTCTCTATCTTCAACGTATCTTTTAACCCTCTTAAACTGTACATACAGAAGTACCACAGAGGTTGGTCAGCTTCAAGTACCGACCTTTAAGACAAAACTAGACCAAAAAGATCAGATTCCTACGAGACACAGTATACTTTCTTAAAACCTTCAACCACACCTGAATTCAAGACAATCCTGCTGAAGAAACCAAACAGAACAAAACTGTCTTAATTACTTAGTTTCCACTTAAATTGGCTTTACGACTTCCTTTTTAAATGTTTTGTGCTCTACTATTGTTCTCAGTATTCTAACCAACCTCTACTAAAAAGAGGATAAATAGTGCAAAAAATTATTGACAGGAATTATCACTGAGAATGAATCAATCCAGGATTTCTTAAGACTTGTACTCTTTGAAATATAAGATTTGTTTGCTAGTTTTTTTTTTTTCCTACAAAAACATACTTCAGTACTAGTAAATCACAATATAAAGCCATTTAATTTTAGGGGGTAGTTATGTTTTAAAGGTGCCACCATGCTAATGAGCCAAAGCTTAACAATTTGACAAAACTGAACAAATGCTGATGCCTGCATGTGAGGTGGCTGTAGCACTTGATGTTGCAGTATCAGCAGAACAGTTAAAACAGATGCCACAGCTAATTTCATGGGTCATGGTGCCTTCAGGAAAGAAGTTGGGTTTTTCATTTTCCATGAAGACTTTAATGTTTTATTTAGAGAATTTCTGACATATAAAGTAATCTACATCTGTGATATAAAATAAAGATATCAAGAAAAAATAAAATAAGTATTGTATTTTGTGATGCAGATAAAAAGCAACACAGTTGGGTAATTACTATACTTTGAGGCAAAAAGGATTGATCTAATAATTTTATTAATACATGTTTTCATAATGCCGAATCATCAAGAATACAAAAGAAATCTGTATTTGCAAATACAATACCTGCTTGCTTGGCAGCAAACACCTTCAAGATATAAAAATGTATCACTTGAAATAGATTTAGATCATGTTGACACTAGTACAATATTCTTACCAAGACTAAGTAAACCTGTAGTAACCTACATAAAGACTCAAAGCTAGCAGGACTATTCTGCATGCAAAATAAGGATGGGGAGTGTTTGAAAATACATCTTTCTCTTGCTTAAAGACACTCAGAAGCATGTAAAAATTGTCTTGGAGAGTTATTGTTAAATAACTTTCTTCTAATAATGTAGAATTTATTTCCAACACTGCATCATCATTTCAAACTTTCAGAAATTATCACAGCTAGAAATGAGTGACATGAACATGGCCTACGTGTCATCATACCTTCAAAGCACAGACAGACACTTTCAGAGTATCAGTGAATACACACAACCACATTAAAATGTTCATTAGTGCCTCAAAACTTTACACCAACCAAGAGAACAATGGTTCTCAACTGTGAAAGTATGTTCAAACATTTATGTGAGAAAAGCAGAAGTGAAACAGTAAATCAATACTGTTCTTCTGTCTGTATGCTCAGGAGAGGTGAGAAACATGGTTTTAGAGAAAACTTGTACTTTTATGTGTAAGAACTGATCTTATATTTACTACTGACAGAAAGAGGATATTGTGTAACCAAGTAAGGATATAATGATACCACATAAACTTTCTTCCTTATCTAATAACTTACTGGAATATTTGCTTAAAATTAGCTCAAGTAGAAACTAGTTACCATGGCAGAGGTCATCTTCAAAGGATAAATGAGATACAATATATATGTAAAAAAAAAATAAATTGAAAGGGCCACCATATCACCAGGATATTAACAAATTTCTGTCAATTTCAGTGTAGCAGCTGCAGAAACATCAGCAATAGCTGCCATAGACAGACATTTCAATTCCTGTCTTCTAAAGAACTTTGATATTTTAAAGAAAATACTAAAATTCTGGCAGCTATTAGAACAGTCACTTCAGAAAAGTGATACTGCAACGATTTAAGAGGGAGCACAGATAGCACAGTTGAAGTACTAAAGTAAATAGGATATTGAAGTACTAAAGACTCAATTAATATTATTGAGAAGTGGTTGCCAAAAGGTTATCACATGTTCTTTAAATACCACTCAGCTTATATCCTACTCGAAGAGGACTCCATGAATCTCATTGATCCACCTTCAGAACACTACTGAACCATCATCAGTCCATTCCTGAGCTTCCTAAGAATCTCAAGTAGCTTCACTGTTCATTAATAAACTGACATACTTACAGAAAAAATAAATCAGAATTAGGTTATGCAATTAGCACCACATGTTTATTCTTCAATAAATAAGAAGGAGGAGCAAATTAAGTAATTTTAAGTAATTACCTGATTTACAAAAAAAACCCTGATTTTTCTAGCAGTTATCTTCCACTGTTGAGTAATGAAAGACTTCTAAATATTACTGCATATTGATAGTATAAAAATAGTATCAGTAAAAAATATTACCATCACATCAGTAATTGAGACACAAACATAAAGGCATCCTTAGCTTATTTGTATATTGCATGAACAGAAAGATAATGCTGATCCAGATACTCAGCATATGATCTGCATTTCTTTGGTTATTTATTCTCAATACAACTACTGTGACACACTTGTAAAGCCTTTAATGTACCATAAGATTGGCAAGGCCCTTTCATTTACATAATTAAGGCAATTATAGCCATTATAATCAAATGCAGCACCATTTTAATGGTCTGGACTATATTTAAGCTTCCGCTTTATAATCCATGGAAGCTGGTTGGCAAAGTGCAAAAGAAAATAATGAAGATATCCTAAAAAAGCATGCTCTCATGACTACCTAAAATAGTTTAATAGAGTTTGTGGTGCTACACAGACTAAACTTTCCAAATAATTTACATGTTTTGGGGACTCTAGAACTGAATTTGTTCATTAATTGTTTCAAGATCTATGTTAAAATTAATGCTTATAAAACCTAAAATGAAAACAGCATTAATTATCTTCTTTCATCCTTACAGCTTGCCTAACTCTCTTAAAATTGCAGGAACACACACAAAACCACAGGCTGATACACTTGTAGATAACCTTTTCGCCTCTAAAGGGCTATTCACCATTGGGTTCATTGGAGCTTCCCCTCCTACTAAAACACAAGGGGAAAGGAAGTAAAGAAATCAACCAAGCTAATCAAAATTTTAATAATAAATCATTTTAAACCAACCTCCTATAGAACAATCTTTTCCCCTGTGCAAAATATATGAATACTTTGTAGTAGTAAGAACACAACTCGGAATGACTGATTACTCATCTTGTGTATATCAAGTCTTTACCTAAAAAGAAGCAGTGTATAAACAGCCCTGAGTATTGGAACAGCCCCACAGAAATCAAGGAGTACAAAAAAAGCAATGCATTCTAAGCATTCACCCCATGTGTATTAGCTCACTCCCACATACTTAGAATGAGCCAGCTAGCTTTGCTTGAGATGAAGTTTGGGGAGTTCACCCTGAATTGCTCCCTACACACAGGATGGACAAGGGGTCCCACGCTGTGCCCAGCTCCTCAAACATGCACGCCTGTTTTCTAAGCCACAGCTTGCACAGGACATACATGCTCTCAGTGTCCTGTGATAAAAATTAATCACACAGTGAGCAGAGATGCAACACTGGCATTATTTTAGAAATCAAAAATGATTACACAACTATTTTTAACACAAGGCCAGATCTGCTGGTTCAACACTCGCTTGCTGGTAACAAGAAACAGGAGAAGCAAATTCTCCAAGTGCAGTCCACCACAGTAGGATAGAACTGCTTTCCACACCACTGAGACCTTAGGAATTTTCCATTTAAAAGTAAACTTGTGGATGTGACACACATACCGGGATTTGACAGAACTGTACAGATTTGAGTACCTAAAAGCTTCCAAAAGCAGCCATAAAAAGTGGAATGACTTGGAAATAAACGGGCCAAACGAAGAGCAAAGACAAGGTGGTTCTAGAGAAGATTGCTGTTGCAAAGGTGCTTGGAACTGTGAACAAAGAGCTGTTTCCAGTAATGGGAATATGTAATATTCCCATCTTCCCTTTAGTGTCATAGCTCTTTGCAATATTGACAACAAGCACTCAGCTAACAATCCTTTCTCAGTATTACACTTTATCCTAGAAACAATAAAATGCTCTTCTTTCAAAGCATTCTCAAGTATGTTCTGCAGCGTTATGGGGATCATTTTTCATAAACACAGCATTTAGACACTCACAGCCTTTTTTACATAAACAGTATTATTATGGAACAGACAACCTCCCCTTAATCTTTCACTTCCTTTTAACAGTCAAACTCAATCGAATTTTAATTCATTCTGCAATTATGACTTAATTGCAGAGAACATCAAAAATATAGATCACTGCTGAAGCACATTCTACCTTTTCACTTTTTTTTTTACACTATCAGCTCCACTTTCATCTGAATTACTAGTATTCTTTTTACTGGAGTGTCTCTGCCTCATTGCTCTACCTGCATCTGTGGTATCACTTATTTTCTGCACAACACATACTTCTACTGCTTGTTCCCAAATATAATCCCTGTAAGAACAGAAAGAAAAAGCAAAACTTTTTTAGCCAAAAGGTCATCTTCCAGTATACTAACCAATTCTAGTTATCCTTTTCAAACTATAAAGGTGTTTTAAATGAAGTGAACACACACTATTCCTTGCAGGAGAAGTTTAATATTATAGGAGAAACAGAAGCATAACTGAGTCACTTCTAGAGCCTAACAGTTTACATGGCTGCATCTCCAATTCTCCAGTCCTTCAAACACAGCCATGGGCCTGTCATCACTTCCACATCATACATGGAGAAACCTGGCAAGCAGCCTATAAGACTGCTTTCCAATCTTTCCCAGCTTCCACAGGAAGGACGCCCAGGTATATGGGTGTGCTCTGGCTAAGCCCAGGCTAGTTGACAAGAGACTGTCAACTACTGTCAGCCAGGGACTGTGGGCACACAGGTCAGCTCACTCTCATCCCCAACACATCCTCTGTCATTCTACACCACATTAGATTACTACTGATTACACTACATTGGATTACTACTAATTATGATGGAGAAGTCTCTTTTTAGAAAGCCTTAGCATGGAGTTTGATTAATGAAAAGAAGATTTTCAATTCAATGTTACTTGGCCCAGTGTCACTTGAGAAAAAAAGATAGTTTAAACACTTAAAAGACTCATGCAAAAAATTATATTAGTATTGAAGAAACAACCAATAAAATTAGCTCCACTGAGTTTGTTATCACACAAATACAGTAATAAATCCTAAATAAATGCAGTATTTTACAAATACAATAACATAGTCTTTTTCTGCTAGCAAAGTCCATCTCTATCATAGAAATGGAAATAATTTACATATTCAAATGAATTGTTGCAAAGATTATTAGCCTGCTATCTCAGACATAACCTACCATTTATAGAATATCTAGTAAAGCTTTAAAATCTGGTAAAACAATAGTACTTCTTATTAAAGATCAAGTAAAGAACGGTCTATCATTCACCTTATATATAACAGAGAAGAAAAGGATATTCCTAATGAATTAGGCTGACCAAGTATCAAAGCATAAAAATGCACAATGCATCAATTTTCACTTTATCTTCAAATCATAAATAATGTATACTTACAGCTCACCATTACTGTAAATGCATGCAATAAAGTATAAAAGGTGAAAAACAGTAGCTTGGATGCTTGGACAAGTACAGCTCTAAGATTAATAGCATTGAGATTGAGAAGTAAAAACTACGTACTCTAGTAAAAAAAGCAATAAAAGGAAAACGAACATTTACTTGCAAGTCAATACACTCTGAAGAACTACAACGTATATACAATAATACGTTTTAGTCTCATAGCACCTTTAAAATCAAAAGGTTTCAGAAACAGTAATAAAATAGCGTTCAGAAACACCGGTAGAGTAAGAAGGTTTACCTACAGATAATGTCTTTTCCTCTAACAAGGAAACTGAGTAACAATGTTATAGCCTATTTACATTTAAATCAATAGCATGATTCACACTGATGTCAGCAGTAAAGGCAAGAGCAGAAATATTAGCCCAGATTCAATTTTTGTTGAGAGCCCACAATGACACCAAGCTCAAGCAGTACAGATAAGACAAACTCCTGGATTTCAGTGCTCCCACTGATACCACTTATCATTATGCTCTTGTATTTCAGGTGTCATCTAAAGACTATATTGAGAAAAATTAGCAAAATTTTCTTATGAAAATTAAGCAACTAAAAAAGCATAGAGAATTTTATTGTTGCAGTCTATAGAAATGTAGTAGGAATTACATTAAAAAACTTACTGAATATAAATGTATGGCTAAGAAGAAGAATAAACTAGAAGGCTGACAATTACCTAGTGCAAACTTAACTCACATATGTTGCTACCACCTATACTCCCAGACTACTGAGACCACTTCCTTCCATTCACTGTGCATGTTCCTCTGAGAGAGAAAGTTAACTCAGAGCAGTTTGCCCACGATGAGACCCAGCACATTTCCCTTTGTGCTGCTTTTTATAGGCCGGTCACTTTACCTTCTGTAACAAGCATGACAGTGTGAAATTAAATGTTACAATTAGATCTTAAAAAAAAAAATAAAACATACTACCATATTTGTAAATAAAGTCCAAACAGCACTATACCATAACATCAATTTTCTTTGGTGGGTTATTTTTGTCACATTTCAAGCTTGAATGTTAAATTTTATCCTCAACCACACAGCAGGAACCTCTTCAACTTACAGACAGGAATTTTGCTCACTGTCTCATACAAATGGCCTCTTCTGGCAACCCCATAACTGGTCACTGATAATATCAGGCCCAATTGGCCTAGGACATGCTGGTTTGAACATAGATTTTTATTCTATTTATGTCCTGCAATTGCTTTTTCAAAAGAGAAAAAGGGAATTACAAAACAGTAGCACCTGTCATTGAAAGGCAGAAATACAAAGTAGAGATTAAGGAGTTAACAGTGTGGTATTTTTGGCCCTCAATCTCTTTATTTGTGAAGTCTGGAAACCAGTCAGTGTTCTCTCTGAATGTAAACAAAACAAAAACTCTTTTTTGGCATCTATACCTGTACTATATGAAGAGTAGCGGAGGTCATGTACTGAAAAGATGATGCTATGCAAATTAAATCAGAGGATTTGGGAGAGTGCTGCTTGGTTGTTTGTCCCTCTATTTGTTTTTCAAACACTGATGCACACAGAACAAAATCCCCATCTCTACAAAGCAATTAACAATTCCTCAGTATTCAGTATAAAACAGGATGCAGCTGAGAGAGCAGTCATATTCTGTCATTGAAGTCTTTCAGATATGCTAACTGAAAATACTTTGAGCATGCAATGTTGCTTTTTCACCTTCTTCTGGAAAAGCTCAAAGAGTATGACACGTTTAAGAGCTTCCTTGTTACCTACACAGACCTCCTCAAATGCTGAAAGAAAGAGAAGTCCATTTTTTCCTTCCATGAATGTAAGCCTAAATCTCTTATTTCAGTGAAAATACCAAGTGAGCTCTCAGGATTTATTAGAGATTAACTCAAAAATTACTGAGAATGAATTCTTCTGTTTCAATCGCTAATAAAAATGAATATTCAGTATTTTACCAACAGTGATACAGCTTTTTCCATTTAAACTGCAGGGCCTTCAATTGGCCCTGAGCTTTTGGGTGTGACTGCATGTCCCAGCTGAATCTTGACCCGGTGTCAGGGCAGAAACGCGGCCTTATTTCTATGATGAAAATATCCAGAGACATAATCAAGAAGGATGTTGTACACATCAACCAAATCCTTGAAATAGACTGTTTGGGAGACCAGGATCCTGGGCATGTCACAGCTCACATTTGTCAGAATATTAGTACAGCTCAACAAGGAAATAAAACAAAGCACTTTGTAAAGATTTTTAGTTTTAAGAATAATTAAACTTTCCCAATGTATGTACTCAGGAGTAGAGAAAATTTAAGATAACTGAAAATAGACGCTATCCTTAGATACCTTTGAAGGTCTTTAACCACAGCTATGAGCTGTCAGCCATACACTCACCTGCTGGCAAAATTTCTGCAGAAACGCCTGTGGTCTTCATTGACCACACTTTGCATCATGTGCCTTTGTTCTTACCCATCAGACTGAAGAGCAGGACAAGCAAGGGACAGGGCTCACTACATCTCAAAGAAAAAGGACCATGACCACTATCTGAAAGAAAAAACTGTGCCCAGACACTGCCAAGGGGGCAAAAGACTCCTCGGTTTTGTAAAAACGTGCAGTGCACAGAATCCTTCCGAACTTCTGGTTCCACATAAACGCTCAGAAGTGCTTTAGGAAAATAAAGATCTGCAGATTCCAGCTCAATGAAATCCTTTAATTCACAGCTGTGCAACTCAGTATGATCTGGATACCCCAAATCTTGGCACGTACTTGAAAAGGGTATTGGGGCAAAAGCAGGACGTGAGGCAATGGCTATGCTTGGAAAACAAGATGCTCCCTCACGTGTCTCTGATCTAACACATCCGTCACAAGCGGTGGTGCTTCCCCTTCATTCTGCTTTACCTTCTTTTCTCATTGTGCTTCTACACAACTTCCTAAGCCCTCCTTTCTTCTGTACTCTTCATATGCATTTATTTCTAACTTTGTGTTCCCCTAATACTGCCTCTAATGCTCCACAGATGTCTCCCTCTCATTTGTCATCCTGAGTTTGTCTTTTCTGTCTCTATTTAAAAATTACTGGAGTACCTATTGTTATAGTTTACATTATATCCATTGCTTTACCTAAATTACATTCAAAACAAAGATGGTTAAATTTTTATCTTATTGTGGGCTTTTTTGTTGTGGGGTTTCGTTTTTGTTGTTTTTATTTTTTGTTTGCAACTTTTGTTTTTCTGAACACGTACAAATCTAGATCCAGATCAAGCAAGTTCTTAGCCCTTTCATTTATGGATTTAACATAAGAGACCCCCCCCCCCTACATCAACGGGATTCAATGTTTCTAAATGTATCATTAAAATGAGACAGCCTTCACAAAAGCCTAGTTTCCCTCACCTGCCTCAAGCATTTATCAGAGCTAAGGATTAGGCAGACTTCATTGTTCACTTCCAACTAAAAGGATCCTATGATTTCATTACTAACTTCACATACATTTTTAGAAGAAAATATATTTTTCTGAATATTGGTTAAACTTTGCTCTCCAGAGGAGTATAGGGATCCACAACAAGATTTTGGGCAACTTCATAGACATCGTTTGCTCTCCAGAGACACCCCAAAAAAATCAGTAATTTCAATCTGAAAAGATTGTCCTAAACAGCCTAGGTAGGGGATGTATTTTAGGAAACACTTAAGCTATCCCTGAAAAAGGAACAGTAACCTTACTTTGCCTGTTTGGCTTCATCAAATTTGTAAGCAACTGACGTATGTATATGCAGCTTAGCATCATGGAACCATAGAAACATTTAATTTGGAAAAGATCTCAAAGATCAAGTCGATCCACTACAACACTTTACAGAGCTCCATTTAAAGACCAAAACTGTATTCTTGTAACTTTTGTTAGAAGAACTTCTGTTGTAAGAAATTTCGTATTCTGTCACAATAAAAGCTGAAATTTCACTAATGATACTCAGCTCACTTTCATGTTTCTCAAGTTTCCTGGCTTTTGGCCTTGTAAAGAAAATATATTAACAAATTTCAGCATTGCAACAAAATGTAGCATTTGGAAAAGCCCTGTATTTTGCTTGCCCTGACAATCTGTCAGGACAGGATTAGTGTTAATTCCTATACCCATGATAGCTTCTTTCCTTCTCTTTTACATAACTAGGGACAAGCAAACTTGACTCCTTGGAAACTTAAATCATCAAGAAGAGTTACTTCTTAATTTTTAAAAATTCTAATTTCTGAAGCAAAGAAAAAAATGTCTCTAGATTTTTTTCAGTGTTTTAGCACAGGAGCATGAAAAAGTAAATATGCCTGAAAGAATACACACAAGTACAAGGATAACTGCATCAGGTGAAACAGCTTCCAGCAGAGAAAATGCTGATATTATTTTGGTAAAAACTAAGGGCAATGACAGCATATTAAAAGACTAACACTGGAGTATGGTAGGCCTGCTACTCACAGAGAGATGCTTTTCGCCTCATTATCTTAATTTCACTTCATACCCACTGTTGAGCAAATATTCCCATATCCATCCTGGAGACACAGAAATTATTGCTAGAGGATGCTGCAATCACATTAAGGTTACACTCACTGTATCTTATCAGGGGGACCACATTAGCCACATGATGCTGCGTCTTCCAGTACTTTTCATTTCATTCAACAATGCAAGAAGATGACATATTTATCTATTATTTTTAAGATACTACATGAAATTGTAAATTAAGGCTTTAAAAAAGTTAAGACTATCATTTTGCAGAGGGGTTACAGCACAGGGACTATTTAATTACACATATTCCATTAATATTTAATTAGACAATCAATTATATTGCCAAAGATGAAAAAAGGACCTAAAGAAGTGTTTCAGAGCAGTTTTTAATTGACTTGTATGCCCACACATGGTTTAATCTTTATAGTGGTCATCTTCATTCATTGTTAAAAGAACATTAATTTGTTTTTTAAACTAGGAAAAAAATCCTTTTGGCAGTAGCTACAGCTTATAATGGAAAGTAAGACTATCCAGCACAATAAATCCAGAATAGTGCTTCAAACTATAACGAAATATCAACGTTAATGCAGGAAGGCAATATTTGTTTCTTTTGTTGTTATAAGGTTGCTACATGAAAAAACCCATCATCTTTAAAACTAATTTTGCTGTATTTTCAATGCATTTTACTTGTCAAAAGTGTTACTATACAGAAAGAACAAAAAGAGGCATCTAATGGAGATCAGTCTAAATAAACTTTAAAAATGCAGACCTCCAATGCTTTTCTTGACAGATTCAGGTCCACGGCACCTACAACCTCAAGACAGCTCCCTATTCAGAAGCACCAAAGACAGTATCATGTTTTGTTTAACAACCGCCTGCCATAATCACCTGGGAGCCACTGAAATACAAATATGCTCAGCCACCATTTTTTTTCTCCAGTTTGTTCCAGTTGCACCAATGGCTAAGAAGCACTGCAAAGCAACTTCATTTTCCAGCAGTGTTATCTCATTCATGGTCCAAAAAGAAGCTGATTTACTCCTATCTAGCATTTTTCAAATGAACTTGCTTATATAATACAGTCACTACTGACAGATCTGTAGCTCAACTGCTCACTCCTATGACCAGCAACAAGGACGTCCTTTCTATCACACTTCGTTTTCCTGAATTTTCAACTAAATACACTGACGAGCAAGGAATTATTTTCTTGTCTAAAATACACCTATAAGCATCTCAAGGAGTATTAAATAGCAAATGAAATAAAGAACAGCAGTAACTCATACTACAATAGCTCATTTGAAAAATACCATGGTATTTTACTATAGGTACAATTTCAAAACCCTTGGCAAAGAAACAACCTTGAACAAAATAAAGCTATTTTTATTCAAGAATAATGAGTGTTTCTGATAACTGTAATATTCCATGTGAAAATCTCCTTTCCTTCTGGAAATGAATATTAAAAACATCACACAAATTACCATCACTCACCTCTCCTGTCATTTCTGCCTGCATTTGTGGATTTGTCAGAAGGGCAAGGGCAACGTCCTTCACATTTCACTGAAATCTGTTTTCCTGAGACACAGGCTTGATAGTCTAATTTGCACTGTAAGGAGACAGAATGGCTATCATTAATATAAACATATCTTATTAAAAATAATTCCAGTTCTAAGAAATTTGAAGCAATCTTTCATGAAATGCTTAAATCTTTGCAGACAGGTACAAAGAAAAGTCTTCTACAGTATATGCTACTTTCATAACAGAAATTAGATTAAGAAAAGGTACAAAGTTTTTGGTTCCTAGCCTGGCTACAGTTTCAGACTCCATTCAAGCATGAAGACACTTGTGGTGTGAAACTAATTTGAATATCCATGCTAAATGGAAGTAGACGGCACTGGTTTTATCTGTATTCTATGAGCAAATAAACACAGCAACAACATTCATTATTGAAAGGAGCAATAAGCAGTCAATTTTCATAGAATTTTTACAGAATTTCTATCTTTAAGATGACAGTATCCTGGTAAAAAGCATTAGTGAATAAAATGAAAAACTGTGCCTAATGTAATTCTGCATAGTGCCTATCTTTTCTGATACAGAAACAGATTAATTTGTGAGGTTCTGATCTGTGTACTTACAGCTCCAATCCAGAAACCACATAAAAGCTAACTATATCTGAGAACCAAAACTGTTGTTTCAAGTGCATAAAAATAACGTAGCTAAAAGCCACATATAGAGAAAATAATATCATTGTAAGCCACTGTCACACTTACTGAAAAGCTAAACTTTTCTTCCAATAAAACAGTTCTTTGCATAGAGATCTTTCTCTGGGATGTTTTTGCAAGGTATTATCAGGAAAAACATAAACAAAAAACCAAGGGAGGGAAGCATCTACAAAGAGTGCTTTCAAAAAGCGAAAGAAGAAAGATTGTTATGGAGAACACATCATCCTTGAACAAAAGATGCCAAATGTCTCTTTAAATAGGTAAAGGACACAGAAGCATATGAGTCAGAAAACCAGTTCAAGTAACAAATAAAAATATGAAGTGTTTTCTATGCATCACAACACTTCAGAACAATCTCACCAGAATGCGTATCTTTTATTCCCTGAGTCGTATTTTATTAGGGTACATAACTTCACTGTAATGAAGTTCCATTATATGATTCTCAGGATTTCAAGAGAATGCTAAAGTCAAAGTTTCTCTTTCTCTTCCCTAAAAATATGTAAGGGGTGGGAGCACTGCAGCTATGTAAGAAAGAATCAAGAAGCCTCCTGAAAGACTGCACTTGAGGTTCCCACTAGTATGCAGATGTAAGCACTGTGAATTTACAGAACTTTATTAACTTTTTAAGCAGTCAGACTTCTAGTCTTGTCACACTCTCATGCAGTTCTCTATCTGGCATAACCTGAAGTGCATCACTATATCAAAATAGTACATTTTTGCACCATTGCCAGTACTAAAAAGACAGAAATTATTACCTCAAATTTTGTGTACATTAAGTCATTATTGTATTTCAGTTTTGAATGTGTCACCTTTTGCCAAAAAGGCGTGGTTAAAGGAAAATGACACTAATAGAACCTTTTAATTCTCCCATAAAAACCCAACGTAACTGTTCCAATTGAAAGCTATACAGCACTAATATCTCATAAAGGACTAGAAAATGGAAGCAAAGCAAACATCTGCCCATGCTGATTTTGAAACAACTGAATACTACTTCTATCTCAATTATCCTGGCTGTACAGGAGAGTGCTTGCATTACTATGATGTCCACCAGCCCTCTCTCCAGAAAGTACATAAGCTAATTCACATTTTAATGTTCAAACCAATATTTGGAGTTCATGGAATGGATTATCACTCAAATTTAATACTCATCTCTGTTAAAAAGATATGTCTTTCCTCTTTTAAGATCTGAGAGTTTTTATTATTCGAACTTAGTAGTTTAAGGATTCAAACCTACAGAGAGTTGCGCTATAGGCTATGATTACTCTAATTGGTGAGACCACCACTTAATATTTGACATATAAACCTATTCCAGGTTTGATTCACTAAGAAACAGTATGAAGAGTGAAGGAAAAAAAGTAGTGCTTTTATTTAATTTCTTAGGATTTCTTTAATCCTTCCTTTGAGAGATTATTTTTTTACAGACTCCAATGCTCCTAACTTTGATTCACAGGAATGTTGCTGAAGAGACTAGTAAATACATCATAGGTGCTACAGCTGAGTTCATCATGAGTTGCCTGTTTAGTCTTTTTAGTTTATTTTCCTTTGAAAAAGGAGGTCTACTCAGTCATATTTGCAAATAATACTATCCTTTTAAACACTAAACAAACTTAATGCTCAACACCTGGCACAGGCAGAGATACATGAGATACTGAGTGCAAGGTCACGACACAACACTTCCAAACCAGTACTCCCATTCACAGGTATGATAAAATTTTACCCTCACTGAATTCATTTTAAGGACAGGCAGGCAGCAGAGATATATTCATTGTTTTCAGAAACAAAGCAACATCACGGTGCTTGCATAAGCTGAAAATGAATTAAGGCAGTTCTGACAATTTCCTATTAGCAGCTAACGACACGAGGAACAGAACCCTGGTGCAAACCTCTTGACATCATTCCCGAGATTAACAGTCAAACTTCCTTCAATGTTACTCTTAAACTGGTAGAAGAGCAAGCAACATACCTGAAAAACTCCACAGAAAAAGAAATCAGTGACATGAAGGCTATGAGGACACAATGAGAAATATTGGCCAAAAAGGAGGGGTGGTGTGAGGGGATTCATGCCAGGGTAGTACTCAAAGAGCTTCCTGATTTTCTAACCCCCCCCCTCTCACTGACTTTTCAATGGTCTTGGGAATCTGGAGAATTAAGAGAAAGCTGCCAAATGCTCACCCAGTCCTACTTCCACATCTAGTAAAATTATGGAGAAGATTATTCTGGGAGTTAAAGGAAGATATATGAAAGACAATGCAATCACTGGTTACAATCCTGGTTGGTCACAGGCAGGACAGCTTAACAAGAATGAATTCCAAATTGATAATTTCCTTTTACAACAAAGTTACCCACCTAGCTGACCAAGGGCAGCCAGGTGATAGAACCTTTTTTGAGTTCAGTAATGCTTCCAATACTGTCTCTCACAGTGCCCTCCCGGACAAAGTGTCCAGCAGACAGCAGGACAAGCCCATCACGCGATGGATGAGCTCCCGACTCGTGGGCTGGACACAGAGCACTGTGGGGTGAATGAGATAACATTAGGGGTACGTCAGGTTGGTGACCAGTTACTAATGGGGCTCCACACAGCTGCACTGTAGGGCCAGTGCTCTTCAAGGTCCTCAAACAACTTGGATGTAGGACTCAAAAGTATATGAAGTAAATTTGCCAATGATATTCAACTGGAAGGAGCTGATGACACCCTCCAAGGCAGAGTGGTCCTGCAGAGAGACCTAAATAAAGAGGAGGGGTGGGCAATCACCAACTGAATGAAGACCAATGAAGAAAGTACCAGATTCTGCACCTAGAATGGGGCAACCCTAGATGTACAGATGAACTGGGGAATGAGATGCTGAAAAGCAGTGCCATGGAAAGGAAACTGGGGGTCCTGGTTGATGGCCAAGTTGAATTTGAGTCATTGTGTCCCAGCAATCAGGCAGGCCAAGCATGTCCTGGCGGGGCATCAGGCCCAGCATCGCCAGCCAGGCAAGGAGGGGACTGTCCCCTCTGTTCTGCACTGGGGCGGCCTCACCTCAAGTGCTGGGGGCAGTTCTGGCTGCCACAACATAAAAAAGATATGAAGCTATTAGAGAGCCATGAGAATGGTGAAGGGCTTTGAGGGGAAGCCATATGAGGAGTGGCTGAGGTCACTTGGTCTGTTCAGTCTGGAGAAGACTGAGAGGAGACCTCACTGCAGCAAACAGCTTCCTCATGAGGGAAAAGGACAGGCAGGCACTGATCTCTCCTCTGTGGTGACCAGTGACAGGACCCAAGGGAATGGCCTGATGCTCTGTCAGGGGAACTTTAGGTTGGATATTAGGACAAGGTTCTCCACCCAGAGCCTCCCCAGGGAAGTGGTCACAGCACCAAGCCTGGCAGAGTTCAAGGCTCTCAGGCACAGGGTGTGACTCTTGGTGATGTCCTGTGCAGGCCAGGAGATGGACATGAAGATTCTTGTGGTACCTTCCAACTCAGGTTATTCTATGATTCTAGAGGGTTGGAAGATGAGCTAAAGGACATCCTATTAAACATGGAAGAGTTTTAGAAGATAGAAATATAATAAAAATAGTAGTAATTTAAAAATAGGCTAAAATATAAAGTAATTCAATAGAGAAAACTGCTGTGGTCTACTGTTACATAGACAAAATAATCAAGATATTAACAACAAGCTGGAGTAATCGGCTAGACATCCATTCTAAAGGAAAAATAGAAGTCTAGTGATCACTAAGAACAATTGAGTGGTGTTTAAAAACATTATACCAGGACATACAAATGCTAGTGCAACCTACAAAACAAGCAAGATAATTTCCCACAGCTCTAGCAGCACTGTGACAAGGTTTCAAACAAGAGAGGAATTAACTGAAAAAGGAGTAACAGGAATCATGAGAAACCTGAAAAATAGTCACCAAAAAGAGGCTGAAGGTCTTAAGATGATTCATATAACAGCTGTCAAATAGGCAAAAGACATCTGAAAGGTACCTGAAAAGAATACCACGATGAATGCTACAAGAAATAATTGTCTTGAATTGCTGCAGAGAAGTAATAAATTAGATACTAGGCAGGGCAGGCTTTTTAAGAACGGTAGTGACATCTTAAAACAAATCCTTGGAGAAACTTTTTGAATCTTTGTAATTGTCTTTACGACCAGGCTTAGATAAATCCATCAGGAATTACACCTGTGAAGCTTATCTTGCTTTGAGAACATGGGTGGATCAGATGGCATAAAGCTTATTCAGCTGGGAAGTACAGTACAGACCCACTACAGGAATGAACCAGTGTCAAGAGATTACTGCTTGCATAAATCTTGTTCATTTACTGAAGAGTTTGAAAGATGTGTAATGAATGAACTGGGAGACAGCACAAAAGGAAAGAAAAGTAATGTTTGTACTGGTCTATTGATCCTAGATAATTTCAGCAAAATTCTGTTTGGTACTGAGTGTGTTTGTGCTCTCCTGAGCTCTTGAAAACCTGACATATTATTTGAGAACATGGTAAATATTTTTAGATAAACTAAAACAAAAATTAATTGAATATATAAATGCTTTGCAATGTGAAATATGAACAAAAAAATCCTTAAATTGGATATTCACATCTCACATATAATTTATTTGCTTTCCTTTGCAGAACATCATCTATCTGTAAAAAGACATATCACACAGAGGGACAGTCTGTGAGACAGCTGTAAATTAGTTGCTATTTGCAGACTTCTCAAAATGTACAGGGAATAAAGACACATTCAAGTATATGAGAAATTTACTTTAACTGTCTGGCTACCATATAATAAAAGACCTAAGAGTGTACTGACAACAATTTCCTGATTAGATAAAAGGGAGTAATGTCCATTCCGTGTGTTATGTGAGTGAAGAGCCCTCTGGAAAAAGCAACAGAATTAGGATTGCATTGTAAGTCTACCCAAAAGGAAAGATAAAGTCCTTGTGAAGCACTGAGTCTGCCATTTCCTTTAATGTTATCAATCTGCTTCTTCTCACAGACTTAATTCTGTTTGTTTTTGAGAATGCTACAACCTCAGCACAAGTTTTTCCACAACAGTAGTGTCTTGACAGGAACATCTAGTGACTTTTAAAAAAAACTAACTAACACTAAGTAATGAGGATACCTGTGACTTCTCTAGCAAGTAAAGAACAGGAGCTCATGAACAGAAGCCTTGAGGTACAATCTGAAGACACCCCCCTCCAGTCCCTCTTTTTCATCTGTATAAACCCTGGCAGCTGGAAGCAGATCTGGTACACCCTTACAGCACACAAGTCAGCAGAAATTAGCTGCCAAGTATCTTTTTTAACTCAGTGGTAAAAAAAATGGTGGGTAGGGTGAGTGTTGATCAGGTATGTTCCAGGTCCAGTTCAGCGCAGACCATTCATATTACCTGATACAGAACATGGAAGAGAAGTAAAGGACTGCTTCATGCAATCACTTCAGGTTGGCTTAAAATGATGGTGAAAATATAGCCAAAGTTAGTGATGTGGTAAACCTAATTTTGAAAATTTTATGTAATTTTGAATTTCTTTACAAAAAGCAGCCAAGAAGGTATAGAGTTTCAAGCCAAATGCATCTAGGCATAATGCCAAGAGACCACATTTTCAACTAATTCAACCTTAAGAAAGAAAATATTAATGGGCAAATCTATCCATGAAGCATCTACAGATCTACATCCTGGATCTACAGATGCCTTTTTTAGCACGTGTATTAGTCACCTAAAAATAAGAGCTTGGATAAAAAAAATTTCAGCAAAAAAGTCCTACTTAAAATGAAAACAACTGTTGAATATATTAACCATAAAGACATGCAACTAGCACTTTGATCAGAGAAAAACAGGCAATATGTCTATTCATATTGTCAATGAACCAAGACCCTGAGCAAAGAAAACCTTCTGTGGTTGAAAGAAAACTGATGATACATTGTTTATGAAGCTACGAATTAGAGAATGCTATTTTCATGAAAAAATGAAAACCTGTATGAACAGTTTTCTTCCCATTTACCTTGTCTCTTTGCTTCAGCGCTCTGCAGTGCAATAGCATAAAATTAAAAGCTTGAAATCATTGAAATCAGGTCAACTGGTTATTCAGTCTTTTTCAGACACCCTAGAACACATATTAAGTCACAGAAATATGCCAATAGATGCCTACTGGGATTATTTAAATTAGGCACCTACTTATCTTTCCTTTCCTACTTAGAGGCTCTTAAAGACACATGATGCTTAGGAGCTTCTGCAAATCATTTGAAGAACTTATCTGCTTTTAAAATCAGCTGTCTGAATTTTTAGACACCTACTCAGTCTGGAATATATATACCTCACTATCTTATTCTATACATATTGCAAACAGGCTAACTAATATTTTATACCATCAAGAAAGAACACAAGCTTAATTAATGGTAAATCCCTATTTGAAATACACTATTTCTAGTAAATTAAGAACAATTAATAATAATGCTTTTAGTATTTGTGTAAAAAAGTAATATATCTCCTCATATCCAAATTAATATTTCAATATTCTTTGAATACAATAAATTGTGCAAAAAGATACTTCAAATAAAAAAATAAAATTATTGTGTTTTAAAAAACTTACTCACTAAAGGGCTAAAAACATATAACTGTGTAATATATTATACTGTGCTCTGACTTACTCCAAAAATATAAACATTGATGCAGTCTCAAAATTTACTAAAAGCTTCTAGTAAGCACGCTTATCACCAAAAAAAACCAAACCAAAACAAACAAGAAAACAAAAGCTCTTTCTGACATATACAAGCATATACTTAAATCCATAAATTCTGGCTCTTATTCAGAGCTCTTGCCTATATAGTCCAAACCTCAGCACTTCATCAGGCTCCTTGTTTCAAATTTCTCCATCATATTGATCCCGCCTGAGCTAGAGAGGCACAGAATGTGACTCAACACCGTTTGTATGTGAGATGCTTGGTGCACCCCATTGCTGGCATTCAGTATTTTGCAATTTGGAGAAATTTTCCTGAGAGACAGAAAAATAAATATTGCTCAGACAAAACAAACCTTACATTTTGAAGTTCCCACTACAAATTTGAAAATTAACGTTCAAAGAAAATTTTTAAAGGCGAACAACAACATTTCGTTCTCCTACACAACCATCTTAAAAATCGGTGACTATATTGGTTCAAACATCAGCAAGTAAAGCTCTTCACTGATTTACATCTGGCATGCAAATTTCTGAATAATGGCAATAGTAACATAGAAGTAATGGCAAAGCTGTAAAACCCTATAACAAGACACAAATGGCTTCTAAAAGTGTAGAATTTTTTGTTAAAACAATTTGCTTATTCCTTATTAGCATGCATTATCGCTGTATTTTTAATGTGATATGACTTCCTAAGCCATGCTGGCTGATTGCATTGCTAATTAAACAAGTTCAATTTATCCAATTATATCTAAGTTGAAATATTTATAAAGTTGTATCTGAGCTAAAATAGCATCTAAAGGGCATGCTCATTAGTTTCAATTACAGGAAAAATAATAAAAGTACTAACAGCAACATGCACAGACCTAGACAGTCCGTACTGAGGTATCCCATAAAAGTTTCAAAGACATTTAAACTATTCTTTGTCAACTGTGGTGAAAAAAAAAAAAAAAAGGAAAAATAAATTCTATATAGCTCATTACAAGTAGGTGAAACACCTAGGCACACTCAGTTTTCTTATCAGAGAGCCTGTACAGCTCTCTGCTTTTTCACTCACCTAAAAATATATGCTAATATTAATTTGAACTTCAAGTGCTTGATTTAATTTGTAAAACAGTCCAAAATACAAGGCTCCATGTGGTATCAGTGATAAAAATATTCATGAAAATCCACATTCATACTAGTTTTCACTCTGTCAGGAAAGAAACACGGTGTCGTACAAGTGGGAATTAACATTCCAAAGCACGACTGTTTTTCACTAGGTCACATATCTCTTCTTGAGCTTAAAAAAGATCGTTCTTGTAGAGGCACACAGAACCATGCCCAAGTCTTTCAACACGGGCTGTTAGTATTTGATTTCTAAAACATGCAAAAACTTTCCTTGTTCTGTGACAAACATATCGATTACAACCAGGACAACAAAAAGCCAAGTTTTCATATTTGATGTTTTGAATGAAGAACCAAAGTGACAAATTTTGCTACATCAATACTTATTTTTCTTTTCCAGGAAGTCTATGGTGGCCTAAGATGGTTTTTTTGCTGTTGTTGACACATTGCTATGATGCAATGAGGACCTACCTCTGAAACTCAGTCATATGTCTGAATTTGTTTTCAGTGAAATTACCATGTAGCAGCTGGCTCACATTTATAGTATTTCATTGTGAGCTTGCCAGAATTACAAATTTGAAAGAAAAAAACCCAAAACAACCCAAAATGTGATACTTGGAAGATGATTCTTTAATGTTACAGACACTTTTCCTCATTGGAATCTGACAAAAATAAAAGACTGAAGTTTCTCTTTTTCTCCAGGCCAATATGACTAGTTTATAGCACTATAGCATTGCTGGTCTAAATCTCTGTTATGGTGTCTGAAACCTAAATTTCACAGTATTTCAGCTTCTTTCAAAATGCAAATGTGGCCTGCATGAACACTACGTAAGAATATTTTTTAGAAGCTAAAAGCTTTTTTTTCTGTTTGATTACTAAATTTAATTACATGTTTTAAAAATTTTTATTTGAGTAATTTTTTCTAGTACTTTTCACTTTATTTGCAGTTCTGTAGCTAATTCCTACAGAATGCATTCACTGGGCCAAGATCTGAGTCAGTTCTCATTTGCCATTTGCTTGTTTCTATCTCGACTTCTTTAACCCCATACTTATCATACATTGCTACCATAAACTCTCAAAATCTGTTCCCTAGGTTGGCGTTATTTTGCTTCATGTCATTTTTAACCATTCTCTCGCCCTATTAAAAGCTTCTTTTCCATTTCTTTTAGAAATAAATGCCTAAACAGTAGCTTTCCAAGATCATAAGAATTCTCTAAACCCACCTATCTCTTGAATTATTAGCATCCTTTTCTTCTACTCCACTGAAACCATATGCTTTAATGAGCTTCCACTCAGTAAATTTGAAGCATTTGTGTCTCTTGATCTCCTTCTTGTAACTGACACAGCTCATCTCTAACTTCTACACTATCTTCTCAGTGCCTTAATGTTTCCAGCAACTAAAAGAACCTTACTAATTGTCTCAACATCCCAGACCCTTCTCTCTTGTTAGTTTCTTTACAGAACTGCTTTCTGCTCCACAAGGCTAACTATATGCAAATTCCTGTGTTCAGCTCCTATGCATTTCTGCCTGCATATGATGTGGATACATTTTTCCGGAAAAGAATTGCTGTGCCAAAATGATTTGGATTATTTTAGCTGTAATTCTAGTTACAACATTTTTAAAACTATTTTCAAAAGATTAACTTCTGACAGTTAAACCTCTCAGAGAAAGACTGTTCTCCACGCATGTATGTATGTCTCCAATGCAATCTAAAGTTTAAGAAATCTTAATCTTTAACTATAATCTCCTCTTTCAGAAGTGACTTCTCTTGTTTTACTAGCTGTCTCATCTAACAGTTAACACAACACAAATTTACATGCAGAATTTTGTATCCATATCCTACTGCTGTGACATAAGTGTCGTTTTGATTTTTTCAGCCTTCTGATGTTTACATTTTTGTACTGGAGCTCTTAAACATTGTAACATAAAGTGAATTGTTTTCCCATTCCTCTCTGTGATGGACTTTTGGTTTGACCAGTGGGGTCAGAGAGGCGTCAACCTCATGGCCCAATCGCTGATCAAACTCCAAAAGCTACTTAAACCCTAAACCCAAAATAAACTTCTTTTTTGCCCTGACACTGACTGTGTGGGCATCCTTCTTTTCGTGTCCGTCTGGCGACACATAAAAGTTCATTAATAAACACTGATACTTCTTTCAGTTACTTGTTTGTCCTATTCTTTTATTGATTTTTCCTTACAGCCTAGATGCTTTCTATTCTAGAAAAAACATAAAACCATTTTAAAATAACACACACAGAATCACAGTATGACTCCATATTTGAGGGTTGGAAGGGACCATACAAGATCATCTATAGTAGTTCAGACTCTCCTGCCATGGGCAAATAAATCTACTTTTCTCAAAGCCCTTCCAAGCTAGCCTTGAACACCTCCAGGGATGAGGCATCCACATCATCTCTGGGCAACCTGTGCTAGCAACCTATCACCTATACAGTAAAGAATTTTTTCCCAATATATAACCTAAATCTACCCATGGTCTGTTTAAAAGTGTTCTCCCTTACCATATCACTACATGCATTTGCAGAAAGTTTCTCTCCAGCTCTCTTGTAGGTCCCCTTTCTTGGCTCCTCTTATCACTTGGAGAATGAATTTCCTATGAATATATTCCAGGAACCCCCTGGAATGCTTATACCCTGCTATGTTGTCCCTCCAACACGGCAGCTGAAGTCCCCCATGAAGATCGGGACTTGTGAAAGTGAGGCTGCTCCTATCTGTCTACAGAAGCCCTCATTCACTTGTTTTTCCTGGTGGAGTGGCCTGTAGCAGTCCCCCACTTAAATGTCACCTGTCCCCCTTTAATCCTGACCCTTAAGCTGTTGGTCAGCATCTCATCCATTCTGAGGTGTACCTCCATTTAAAGGAATTACATAGATTAAGCCTTTGGAAAATACTTTCCAGTCCATAAAGTTGCATTTTCTTATTTTTATTGAAGTATTAAAGTTTAGGTATCTCTTAATGCAAATTCAATATATAATTTTATATTAAAGGAATATGATATTCTGGAAATGAAAAAGGGAATCAAATTCAACTCTCACTTGTATAAATACATCATCCCAGTCTAAGAAATACTGAGTTGCTCAGAATTTCAAAGTATTAAAGTTTTGGTAAAGCATTTTTTATTCAAGCTATTGCCTTCTTTCTCTACAGCTTTAGCATCTATTTTGAATGCAGTAGATAAAAAGGAGATCAGTTATGTATAATTTGATATAATTTGGAATTTTTGGTACATCAGCCCATTTAAAAATCTGGATTAAATAAAGTTAGTCACCCTTATGATATTTCTCTGTTTTTTTTTTTGAATACCACATCCTATCAAATATAAAGATTCCACATAAAATTCCAGGCCTTACTGGCTTTTACCCATTCATGTCTGATTTTCCAGCTTTGGCCAATCTCCTTTCTTTTTTTCTTTTTTTTTCCCACCGTTTGCCTTTTTTAAGCATTTAAACAACAAACAACCAGTTTCTACTATTTCTGTAAAGACCCAAAGTATACACCAGGATCAATCAAGCATGATACATTTTATTTTTCTCATTGTCTATTCGTCATCTCACAGTCTCATTCAAGAAAAGTTTTTTTACAGGGTTTGCATTGTGGAGTTTCTTAAGGGAAGAGAATAGGGCAGGCTGGCCGTGGTCTGTTGGCTTTTTTTGAGGTTGTTCCCCCCCCCATCTACAAACAACATTTTTTTATCAGCCACACATTCATTATAACAGTACCACCCAGATTTGGTCTGTAAGAGGTTTTAAATTTTTCCACTTAGAGCAGAGTGATTTTTGCTGGGTGTTGCTTGGGCTAGAGACACAAATCTCAATTTTGAGACACCCCATTTGACAAAATCTACTTTTATTAGACAAACAAATCAGCGCTGGTAGAGCACCTGAAAGAACCTGCTTCTTCCAGCTGCAGAAGTAAAATACCTGTATGCTGTCAAACAATTTATTTCGGAGAGATTACATTATTTTATTGCTAAAGGTGACAGGCAATGATTTAACCTTATTATTTTTGGCTGCGTTTCAACTGACAGTTAAGTCTACAGCAGATTGCTTAGTAACAAGGCAGATAAAAATGGAAAGGAATAGTGGATTAGCCCAATTTAAGAAGTAAGACTGACATACATTGAATCAGGCTTGTGAAAAATACTTTCATTTACTATGTAATAGCAGTTCTGTTTCTAGCAATCTCTCCTGAAGCAGAAAAGAACTTTCAACAGCTCAGGCATATGACCTGAAAGCTCACAATACGCTAATTAACAGATTTAAATCAATTTAAGTTACATCAAATCACAGTCCTTAAAATAACAACAAAGATTAAAAATGCCAATATGTATTTTTTTGTTTCTTCCCAACAAGCTGTCTTACACCAAACACACTGCTAAGTTAATAGATACAGATGATTAAGTTAAAATTTTAAAGATACCTGAAATGAATAAAGATAGCAAAGATTTTAAAAAGAAAAATGTTAAGTATGGAATGCCCTGAGAATAAAAAATCTATTTCAGATTCATGCAAAATTATAAACAAAACTCGAATGGAATATTAAACTCACTCCTTCACACAGTGCAATTTTATCCCCCACTCTTTTAAACCTCCTCACAGAAAGGAATGGTAATTTGGGAAACTGAGGAAAGTATGTCAATATTTAAAATATCTAAATCTACACACCTGTCTATCTGCAGAGTCTTTCAAGATTTGTATCCTCTTTTCTGACTGCTTTTCTATATAGGTTGCATCTAAGTCTGAGAAGCTAGTTTAGACACATTACTGTTGAAAGACACAATTTTTATTATTATTTATACATACAGAGTTGTCATCAATAACATGAACCTTTCATAGGTAGGAGAAAATAAATTTCATTAAAAAATTACTATCAGTATGAAGCCATCTTGAGCAAATTGCTGCTAACAATAGAACTGCCAAAGAGATTCCAGCATGAAAACATGGGGCAATGGGCATAATTTAAAGATTAAGTTATCTCTGCTGTGTTTTCAAAATACTACGAGCACTGTTTATTGATCCTATTTATGGTTAGATTTTGCTGAAGTGGGACTAATTGTAAACTGCATTCAACTTAAAGAGTGAAAACTTCAGCCTAATATACCAAATACCAGAGCTGAAATAAGAATACACAAAATCCACTCAAAACAAAATTCATCTGCAAGACCGTATTTTTTTTTTTTTTCCTCTGGGACATTTTCCTGGAACTCTGGTTACAATACAGTGCAACATAGGAGAATTGTTCCAACAGAAGCATCCAAGCCTGAGCATCACCATCTCACCCCAGGTACCCCAACTTTACAGTGTGCTGCACAGCACTGAGTTGCCTCCCCGGGTGAAAGAATGGCAGCAGCTGGGTTGCTGCCTCAAAACAACCCATCTGAGGTGTTCCTCATGTCCTTTTATTTTCCTATTAATCCCAGGAAAGATGAAGCTACAAACAGGCAGTGTTTTTCATGGAGAATGTCAAGTATATAGGGGTACTAAAGCCTTATGAGACAGCACTCCTTTAGAATTCATAGTGTAAAAATTCGTACTGCACTTTCAATTGCCAAATTTTAGAGACATGCATAACGTAAAAACAGACCAACTATAGACACATGCAGTATTATTTAAAGGCCATTAAAGGCAAGTAAAAATTGTACCACCATCATGCCAAGGAAATGGCAGGATCTCTTTATACTGGATTTCTTCTCAGATAATGATTAATATTCACTTTGATTACTCAACATTTCAGCACGTAATATTTTTGTTTCAACGTTTTTGTAATGTTAGGAACAAATATCTTACACCTGCTACTTTTCTTTTACACTGACCTTGTGAGACTAATTGTGAGCTAATCGTGAGGAAACAAAATATCTTTACCTGACTCTGGAAAAGCCCAATTTAGGAGATAACTTTTCTTTCTAGATAGTCCACCTGTTATATCATCTTTTTTTGCTTTCCAAAACAAAACACATCCATGAAATAGCTATAATTACATAACTTAATTCAAGCACTTCATGGGCCTGTCCTGATAAGCAAGGATATACTCCCAAAATGAGCATCCATCTGACAAATGTCAACTGCCTGGCTATGTTCTACAATACTATTACTATTTAATGACTTATTTTCAGAAAATGTATAACATAATTTTCCAGAGTCATTGATGAATGCTTTCTAAATACAAGAAAAGTGCCGTATAAACTCCTACTGGAGCTTAATGACACAATGAAACCAACTTAGCCTGGAGTACAGGAACACAAATATTTGTCTTTAGTCAATTTTTAAAAACATTGCTCTTGAAATAACCTGGCAAGGACTTCTGTTTTGATGCAACTGACAGAATATGAAATCCTCACATCATTGGAAAGAAATAAAAATGTTTATAGGCCAATATAGATAATTCTGTGGCAATAAACATTTTAGCATTTTTGTTCAGTAAGCTGAGATTTGAAATCTACCATTACAAGGTAGTGGAAGACATAAGTCCAGCCCTGTAGAATATCTCTGATGGCATGTAACTCCTGCATTGTTTGCATGCAAGGGATATTGAGGTTGGCTGACACGTACTGCTGCACTGACAATGCACGGGGAGCACAGTGTGTCTATTGAATCCACTCATTTCTCATCATTCCCTTCGAACAGCTGCACCTTTAATGCATGAACTGGTTTAAAAATATCTGCATCTTATCAATATTTTATAGACTTTTGTACACCTACTCCAGACCAGACAGGTCACTTCTACCTAGGGAGCTATTTAGAACACCGCATTCCTATATGGTAAAATAGGAAATAAGCAATGAGGTTAAAGGGGCTGATCTTTGTATTACATTAGGAAGAACACAGGGAGAGATTGCAATAAATTAAGTATACAGTACATAAAAATTAAAAAAGTTCCTCATCCAGTATTAACTATGTTAACTTATCTACCTCATCTATTTAAATCGCAAAATTGTAGAGACTACCATCTGCATTTTATCTGTGTGCAGCCTGGACTTGAGAATTAAAGACTGCCTGAACTTTGAATTGCAAGGCAAAGTAAATACTAAATGACAGCATTACCTAACATCTAGTAAGATGCACACTTTTAGCTCATAAAAAAACATAGGCAAGAGATTACAGTTAATGAAAATCAGAATACTTTTCAAATTCCTAAATTAAAGCCATAGTGCCAATGAAAGGAACTGTTTTTCTATGCCAAAGAGTCCAGAATTCATTTGCAGGGCCTCAGATAACCTGGTGTAAGCATTAGAATTTTTTAATTGCTTTCTTTAAAGGAAAAACTAGGATTCGAGGCCAAATCCCTATACTTAAATATTCAAGTAAGTAGAAAAAACATTTTCTAATGTAAGATTTAGGATAAAAGCCTAAGTATTGTCAGGGTTTAGGAAGCACAAGTTAAATCTGATGATTTATTTTATCAAGAAAAAAATATCCTTGGAGAAGATACTTGGTGTTCAATCCAACACCCAGTCCCTCCTGGAAACTAATTCTTTTTTGTAAACTTCGCATGTGACTACAGATGTGTAAACTTCAGATGTGGATAATTTGTGACTACATAAAAAAAAACCCCAAAAATTATGGAAACTCTAAAAATCTTTAGATACTAGGAAATATCCCTAAAATATTTCATTTAAAATGTGATATGGTATTTTTTCTTCATAAGTAAAAACCACAGAGCTTTTTCATCTCCATCAATTTAATCTATTATTATACTTCTCTTGAAGCACTGGATATTATCTACTAATGAAACAATTTTTTAGTGTAAGGACACAGTGTCAGTAAGACAGAATACAGTAGCTGCTTTCACACTGCTGAATTACATGCTGTTTCTGAGAAAAATGGGTTTATCAAGAGCCCACAGTTTTTTCTATTAAAGATAACTCAGTTGTTAATGATGGCTGAGCATTCTTCTGCTCCAAGTTTTAATAAAGGATGCTAAATAAGTAAATCTGTTTTCAGCATTATGAAGTCCCTCCATCTCAGAATTTCACCTCTGCACCGTACTAATGGAGTCCCAGGATTTTTTGCACTTCAACAGGAGCAGCACAAAATATTGCATCTAAACGAGACTGGGTAAACTCACAGTGACATTTTAAAATTATTATTGTATCTCCAGATATGGATGAAAGAAAAGACAGGAGGATTAAGGACTAGAAAAGGAAGATTTCATTATGATCTTAAAACTCATAATACACTGCTGCAAATAAAGATATTCAACAATCACTTACATTATTACATTTTTTCTGGTTATGTTACATCTATGTCTAAGAGCCTGGAATTTCAAGGACACTTTCAATGCTCAACTGGGAAATCTGACTTAACATATCTATTCTATCTCTAGCTGGAGACACCCAACACTTTTTTGCTTACTCAGAATCCTGCCATGGTATCTTGTCCCACTGAGGAGCACTCTTACACTCTGCTGCTCCAGGTATTATTGGTTTATCCTGCTTCGGGTTTGCTACCATTTTGCTTTTACATCATACTAAATACTAGAATTGTTGTAGGTTGCATTGTGTAATACATATTTTAGCCAATACAAATAAATACTGGTTTGTGTTACAATACATTATTTTATTCCCAAGAGCTGGAATTGAATGGAACAACGAAAGATTAATTTAGTGCTTTATTCAGTTCTTACCTGAGAAGAATATGTGTGACCATCTGATCCACAAACAGGATTGGTATAAACTACTGGACACTGCTTGCAGTTTGATGAAATGGGACCACCCCTCCACTGTTTATGGCCTAAACCAGCCTCTTTCATACTGTAAGTAAACAAAAAGTATGTAATTCTGATAAGCAGTTGTAAAAATAGAACATATTCAGGGTATTTTAATAAGCCTTTACAAACAGTAAACCACACATAACTTGAACCATAAAGTTTTCTTCTACATAAAGAGCTGCTAATGTCTTTGGCACAAAGTTCTCCACCTTCATACTTTACTCTCTGTAATGATATTTGATGCCTGCATAATATTTCACTAAGACATACGAGTAGAAAAAGATGATGCTTTGGGGACTGTTATACTTATTGATCAGTGAAAGATGTTGGAATTCCGTGGCTCTTACTCTTTTTGTTATTAAACAGTATGAATAGAACTATTGTATCAAGACCGGTATTTTATGAGGCAACATTTAGGTTTTAGAAAACTGTATCATAAATACTTAAAAACCAGGGAGGTGGTCCTACTATCTGCCACACTTTGAACACTGTCCTTCACTGTTTACAATTTGCAAACAGTGAAATCTACACTCAATACAAAAGTTCAAAGGGAAAAAAACAAGTTAGTCCACTGGAGCACAGACTCAACCTACACAAGCATATCTGTGAATCCTCATATAAACATATATAGAGCTAGATGAACTATTTAAAGCCTTAGGAAAAGGCTGTGCTGGGTCAGACTAAAAATCTAAAATAAGTTATGGTGCTTCTTTGCAATACTTTTGTAGCTTTCAGTTTGTGGTATACAGCCATCTTCAGTAAGACATGCTTTTTCTCTGTAACTCTCAATTAATTCTTATTAATTTTTCCAATTTTTTTCTCCAACTACAAAAGCATTTAGAAGCCATGGTATCCTGAAACAGCTTCTTTATGACCTAAAAATACATGAAAAAGTTACTTCTTGCATATAAATAAAAAAAATAAACAATAATGTATGATTTTTATACTGTTTTTTCCCTTCTTGGGATCTTAATGAGGAACCTAAAAATGATTACACTTAGAATACAGCAATGACTTATCAGGATGCACACATGTTGAACCTTGTAGAATCTCAAATCAAATATTCTTTAATGGAGCATAACTCTCAGAACTCTTTCACCTACAGATAATCAAGAACTATTTTGCTAGTAATGAATCACTGTTTGAGAAGAGCTTGTCTGGTGTAATAAAAAGAAACATGAGAAAATAAACTCCTCATCCTCTGGATGAGCAGGGTAAAAGGCTAAAAGCTCACACTTAACAGTAAACTGGTGATGACAAAAAACAAAAGCCCATTTCCAAGCCATGCTAATGTTTATATGCCGTGAATAATTTTAGCTGTAAACATGGTCTTTTAGATGGAAAAAAAATTAAAACTCACAGAATCATAGAAGTTTACATTCAGGTTATGCTGGGTAATGAAATTTTGAACTGCACAGATTTTTTTAGTTTCAACAGGAACCAGAGATGCTGTACACAGAAGCTGTCAGTTACTGGCTTAAAAAAGCCAGAAATAGCTTTAGTTATATGTAACATAATAAGTAATAAATTATCAATACAGGAAGATTTTATGTCCACCAGGAAGTACTAAAAAGGAAACAATTCAAACATACCACCCTAACTAACAAGTAACAATCCTTTCTGATGAGTTGCATAATTTGAAGACAAAGTAAAAACCATCTCATTTCTATTATAGTAAAAAGAAGCTGAATTTTATCTTTGCTTATGTACAATATGTAGTAATAATCAGACTACTGCTACTCCTTTTACTTGACTGAGAGTTTTCCAATCATTCACATGAGTTCCAGCATCATTAGATTATATAGATGGTTGCATCTTTCTCTAACTTCTTGTTACTTTTATAGCTCACAATTATCCAGAAGAGCCCCAGTAGCCTGAGGCTATTGACAGGACCAGCGTCCCAACTATCAACCTAATGCAATTTCTGTTTATCAGAGTAACTTTAAAATGCCGTACAAATGAACTGCAAAAAACATTGACAGACAGAAGCTCATTGGCAAAAATTAAAACCAGACTGGAACTAGAGTTTGTGAGACACACAGGGGGACTTGGTGTACATGCCTAAAATATATCAAAGAAAGGACTAGTGGTGCTTAGTGGTTTAGCATATATACACCTTTGTGCATGCCCTTGATGAAGACAAGAAAAGACAGAAAGGAAAAAAAACACACCTCCTTTTAGATGAAGAGAAGTAAAATCACATGAAGGAAAAGAGGTGTCTCAGAGGAAGGATTGCAAGGACAATGGAAGCTAGAACAAGCTCAGAACATAGAAATTGCAGTTCTGTGATGAGTGGAGAGGTATGAAGAAAACAGAAAATATTTGATATAGTCAGATAAATTACCTTCCTCAAGTAACCTCTGCTTTGTTATGTCCCAGGGCACTCATTTAAGCTGAAGAGTGTCAAATTTCCTCTTTTACACAGAACTCCTCTGAGGCCTTCAACAAATCACTGTTACCAAAACTGGCTTCTATATAACTAATAATATTTTTGTAAGAGACAGATAGATCTGTATTTTTTCCAGAATTGTAATGAAAGGCACAATAATAAAGAAATATTAAAAAATGATACTTTGCAGGTATCAATCCAGAGACCTGGTCATGGGAATGGTTTCTGTGGATATCTATTCAGAAGCTTTAGTACAATGATGCTGAAAGTGGACTGTATTAGCAAAGCTGCTGAACAGCTCTTTTTAACTGTCAGTCACTGACAGACAAATATGAGAAGTCAATTAAAAATACTTTTAATGCTAGTTATGGTAGACACAAGAATATCAAAAAATAGCTGAATAAATGCATTTTACTTACATTCTCAAACTTTTTCTTTCACCATTATTTAGCTGCATCAGATTTGTTTCTGTTGACTTTTTCTCCGTAACCAAGTGTTGGAGTTATGTTTTTTACAGCTAGGCAATGATCACACACACAAACTATTGACACGGAAATAACTGAGAAACTACTGTGATGATAAAAATTATCTTGAGATATGATCATTGATGTATGTCAACAATACCCTGAAATAGGCACAAAACTATAACACATAATTAGTTATTATTTATGTGAACTATGTAGATAAAACAACATATATTTACGTTTTAAAATGTTATGATATTAAAAAATAGCAAACAAGGCAGTTATTTCACTTTAATAAATCACTTGCTTCTTCCTTGCATTTATTATAATTCAATATGCAAGAAGAAGAGCCAGATAACTGCAACCTGCAGCTAATAAAATTTTGTCATTTAATTTTGTGGTTCTACTGCAATCACTATAAATGTTCTTGCACTTGTTGTTATGTTGTCACATTAAACATACGATGTCATGAGAAAGTCAACCTCTTCCACCAAAAATTTCTTGAAAAGTCTTTGGTACCTGTCTTGTAATAAAATAACTACTACTGAATGCAAGCTCCACCTTACCTGATATTGTTGACACCTAAAGGGTAAAATTAAATATATGGGCTTAATTTACCAGCAGTGCTTCTGATTGCATTAATTTGCATACACCAAACTGTGCATGCCTGCCTAGAAACATAATTAGCCAATCTGCCCAATTACTCTAGCCTATGTACCTGTTTGCATACATAAACTTACCTTCCCGTATACACAGTGATTGTGCCTGCAAATACTTCAAGAATACTTAATGTAACCAGTTTAAAATTTAGCTTTAAGATTTCTTTGGCAACATGACTTATTTAATGTTATCTATAAAATGCATGAGCGCCCAATTCAATTGAAAAATTGTATTTTATAGCTAGATTTGATAATCTTCAAACACATTTTTTCAAATAAACACTGGTTGAAAAAAGTCTTAGTTACTAAAAACCAATCTTTGAAAGAAGTCTTGTAATTCTTCCCTGATAACTACATTTGCATCTTTAGGAGATTTTAGAGTGATTCCAATTTAGACAGTCGGCCTGATTATGTTTTGCCATGGCCTTTGGGGGACACAATCAGGCTGTGTCAGATTAACATAATCAGAAAAAACACTTATATCATAAAATCTAAATTGCTTTCTTTAGAGTTGCCTGAATTTCCTTCAAAGTTGCCTTTTCATGTAAAAGCCTCCTAGAAGGAAACTATAGCTGTCAATATACTATTAAGATGTTCTTTCAAATGTCAAAACCTCTCAATTCATTACCGCCAGTCTTTTTGAGTATATTATTTTAACTTGATTCTTTACTTTGCGTTATTTCTAACAAATAGAAGAAAAATCCATCTGAATAAACTAATAACAACGGAATTAAACTGAGATAAATAGAAAAAAAATTAGCGAGATTGATGTAACATTAATAAAATGTATTTTAGCAACTTATAAATTAACATTGTTGGTAAGACATTTGTATTTATTGATAGCCAATCTTAGTGTAGATTGAATGAGTTAGCAATCGTACCATTTTTTCATAAGACAGAAAAACAAAGATGGAACCCCAACACAGAAATCACAGAATCATAGAACCTTCTAGGCTTGAAGGAACCTTAAAGATCATTTCATTCCAAACCCCCTGCCATGGGCAGGGACACCTTACCCTACACCAGGTTACTCAGAGCCCCATCCAGCCTGGCCTTGAACATTGCCAGGGATGGAACATCCACAAGTGCTCTGGGCAACCTTTTTCTGTGCCTCATTGTCCTCACAGGCAAGAATTCTTTGCTAGTATCTAATCTACATCTACTATTTTTCAGTCCCATCACTAAATGCTCTTGTAAAAAGTCCCTCTCCAGATCTCTTGCAGGCCCCCTTTAGGGGGTACTACAAGGTTTCCCCAGAGCCTTCTCTTCTCCTGAATGGGCTGAACAACCTCCATCTCTCTCAGCCTGTCTCTATTGGAGAGGTGCTCCAGCCCTCTGAGTATCTTTGCAGTCCTCCTGTGAATCTGCTCCATCCCATCTACATCCTTACGTTGGAGGCCCCACAGCTGGATGGAGCACTCCATGTGGGGTCAAACATGAATGGAGCGGAGGGGGAGAATCACCTCCCTCAACTACTGGCTATGCTGCTAGGGATGCAGCCCAGGATACAGCTGGATTTCTGGGCTGAGAGTGCACACTGCCAGCTCATGCCCAGCATCCCCAAGTCCTTCTGGGCAGGGCTGCCGTCGATCTGTCCATCTCCCGGCCTGTGCTGGTATCACCTCAACCCAGGTGCAGCACCTTGCACTTGGCCTTGTTAAATCTCATGAGATTCCCATGGGCCCACTTCTAGAATTTGTCCAGGACCCTCTGGGTAGCACCCTGTCCTTCAGGAGTGTCAACAGTACCACACAGCTCGGTGTCATCTGCAAGTTTACTGAGATCCATTCAGGTGGAACTTCCTGTCCAACATTATTCACAGATATGCCTACTACAGATCTGACTTAGTTTCCATGCATTTCCTATATATAACTAGAAATGGACATATACATATAGTTGAAGCAGATTTTGCTTAGCAAATGCCAGAGATGTGGAAGGCAATCCTGTATGTAACAGACCTCATTTTCTGTCAGAGAAACCATGCACTCATATTTTTCTAAAGACAGAGGTGCAAGTTGACCCTTAACATGTGTAATAACTCTATTACAATATCTGTTTGAATTAGCAGATCGATAAAATTACTTCAAGAGAAACTAGCGAGGCACACTTTAAACAATACCTAGACAAAGACTATTAAACAAATTAGTATTTAACATTTTTACCCCACACTTTCATTTGCTGTATGACTTCTGTGAATGCTTTTCCTTTTGTTCCTACCTACTCTACAAATCTCACTATGAAGTCCTGAGCTACAGATGCTGTCAAAACTTTAGACTCACCCACTAAAGGTAAGAGTTGAGTATAAACCATATTCTCACTGTCTCTAAGAAATCTAGGCATGCTGGTCAATGAAGCATCAAAGCACACTCCATCACCCCACAAGTATCTGCAGTTCAGACCATAAGAATAGGGAAGAATGGCATTTATTTCCCAGTTAGCTCACAGCTAAGTGCCTAGCCTTCCTCCTAAGGACTGAGGTTTTAATAGGGCATGGATGAATAACCTTGGCACACACTACTAAGAAAACTACTAAATTGTGAGATAGAACTATCAGAAATTAGGTAGTGCAGAACCATGCAATGTAAGAAAGGTAAAACTGCAGACAGAACAAGGATTGTTGAACAAGGTCAGTCAGCAGTAGAGGGAAAACAAGCCACAAGTATGAAAAGTTACAAAATCATAAAAGCAAAAACAGAGAAGTTTAAACAACACTGAGGATCAGTCCATTTCAATGAGCCATGGAAGTCAACAGATTACACTTGGAACTGTCTAGCCAGCAAAGACCCACTGAGTATCTGGAAAGAGGTGGAGAGTATCATCAGCACTGTCTAACAGCAAATTAGTCCCAGCTAAATGTTATGTCCATTGGGCAATAATTTTATACTTTTAGGTAGCATGTATTCCGCCTAGAGAGCTTTTGTGCTCTGTAAAACAACTTGAATAAAGTGGACCAGAGAGCAAAGATTACAACAATATTTTCACAATTTAAGCAGAAGCTGGAAGGAAACCTTGGATGAAGCAGGTGTTCACACATGGCAGAATGATCCACCTATCACAGGATGTCTAATTTGGCTCATCAACACAGCTATTTTGGCCTCCAACATAGGAGTTGGAGAACAGTAAAGTTACAGAAAAAGGTCTTTCAATTATTTTGAAACTGTATGAAAATTTATCATCATTTAAATATAAAGATGCTTCCTTTACTAGATATCGTTTTCAAATATTAGAGATCATACAAAATTACCATTGGCTTCATAGTTTTTAAGCTGATCAACTCACCCACTGTTTTTCCTAATTCAAGTTTTTACAGGACTTCCTGTACTTCATATAAAAACTGACCTAAACATGACTTCTTTCTTTCAATGGATATATGCACTTTTACTCATTCAACAGATGGTAAGAAACTAAGGATCTCCTAACTTAAAAAGTTACTGAAGTGTTACTAAAAAAATAAAAGAGGCTTTATTTTAATCTAAAAAATCTTAAACATTACATGACATATCTCACTAATAATCAAGTTAAATTTTTCACCACACGAACTAATAGAAATAAAGTTGCTAAGATTTGAATAGCTTCAGTGACTACATGGAATGCTCATAATTTTAAGTCATTCCAGAATTGAAGCCTCAAAAATTTAATATACATTTTCGTTGATATAACATATACGCAATATTACAAAAGAAACTGAGACTCATACACACACACCCCCCACTTCGGTAAAGCAATTATGTATTATTTTAGAAGGATTTTCAATAGCGTATATTAACTTATGAACTTAGACTTCACCTTTTGATCATTAAGATATGCAAATGTCTTTCATAAAGGCTTTTTATGCTAATCTAAGTACTTGACCTTGTCACAATGCAGTGTTTTAATAATTTCTTAAGAAATATTTATTATCTTTTCTCAGAACTGTTTTCATTTTATAAAGCCAAAAGAATTACTAAACACACTTCAAACCTATCATTTTCTACTTTGCAAGACAGACAGAACGTGATACATATTTTGTGTGTGTACTCAGCCTTGCAGGGTTTACCTCCTTGAATATAAATATATTCACTATGTATTAGCTCTACTGGAAAAAGACAGCAATTTGTGTTGCAAAGGAAAGTAGACGTTTTCTAAAACAGGTAACACAGAAGCAGAAGTAATCCCTTTTTTTTCTTTTACACATTATTCAACAAAGCCGAAAACTTTTTTAAAGTTGCAAATAGTTCTCTTCCGTCAACAGACATAATTTTAAGGACTTCATCTAATAACCAGAGTGTTGTGTTACATCTTAAATTCTTAGTAGCTTGTGAACAGGAATCCAGAATTCCTTAATAGTAAGAAAAGCACAATAATTTCATTTGATTATCATCACTTAAATAGGGGTCCTATATCTCAGCATGTTTAGCAATTGCAAAACTGCAGGGTAAGGTATTGGTTTAAATTTTTCAATGATTATATATCTATTATTGAGAGTTATTAATTCAGAATCTGTTTTGCGTAATATGATGCTTTCTGTTACCTGCATTTGATAGTCCAATTAAAATCAGTTTTCATTAGAGAGTATCTTAATGCTTCTGATTTATAAGAAATGAGTGAATAAAAATAATTTAAACATAAAAAACAAAAATAAATGAAACAGTCAAATAACTAATAATCACTTCTACAACCCAAAGCTGACAAATCATAACAATATTTTGACTAATATTACAATGAGGATGTCTACTCCTACAACACTCACTACTTTATGCTGGACATAATTACAGAATATTTTTTCACTAGAAAATAGCTGCTTTTCCTATTGGCTCAAAACACTGTCTGCCACAAAAATGTTCTTTCACCACTATAAGAATAAACTGATACTCCACTCATCAGATTCAGAACCCTGCAGAGTGATTCTCATGCAATCTATCTTTCTCATTGCCCGGCAAGGGCAAGTTCCACCCCTGCTGCCCACGCTCACAGCTCTTTCTTCCCTCTTGCAGGATCAGTCACACTGTCTGCTTAAAAATAAAGACAGAAAAGAAGGAAGGAAAATCCATTTACAAACATGACAGTAATCAATATCTGAAAGAAGGATTTCCATTTTCTTCCTTTAATATTATCAATATACCTCTGCTCTGTCAATGACTTAAATTTATCTTCTCTATACTCAGCTCTTTAGGTAGGATTACAGGTGGAAAATATCAGTTATTGATCATCTTCAAATGAACATGTTTGGTTGTTTGTTTTTTTTTTTTCTTTCTGAATAGTAAGTATAGGAGGTAACTAAAGAAATACACTTTGAACAAAAATTGAAAAAATTAAGGAGAGACATAAGGAACTATGTGTCTCTTCAGATTGTATTTAACAACTCTGAGTTCCTCATTACGCCTGTGAGGAATAATAAGCCACTTCTACAAAGAATGCATTCAAAGCATTCCTGTTCAGGGATCTGAATATCCCTTAGTTGTGTAAGTTACTCAGGGCTGACTCAAGAGTCCCTTTATGGCACAAAACCTTGCAGCCATCCATTTTAGCCAATGTCCTTTGTGCTTTAGCACAGCTTTAGTGTGAGTGATACTTCCCTGCTCCCCAGCCCCTGCTTCAGCTTTTATTGTACAGTACTTAACTCCATTCATCACTGTGTCCATCTGTGTGCTTGATGCTGCACCCACCACCTACAGCTCAGCTTCTTAAACCTGTCAGGTTTAATTTACTGTTCTCTCCCCTCCTCCAGAAGTACCACAACTCATTTGCTTAAACAGTAAAAGTGGGATTTTTTACTTTAAACTGCTATATTACAGGCACTGTGTAATATAATTCTACCTACCCTGGACAGATTGAACAACTTTGAACTGGACTCATACTCTATCTAAATCAAGAATAATTCTGCTAAACAAGAAAACCATAATAGATGTAACAGACCTCTTTATGCATTATCTACTGCCTGGTGCTGAGGAGCAATACAGGGGGGCATGCAGAGATAGGACAAGGGGTAATGTGTTTACACGGAAAGAAGTTAGATTTAGATCAGATACAGAAAGAAATTCCTCACTATGAGGGTGGTGAGGCAGTGGAACAGGCTGCCCAGACGCTGGAAGTGTTCAAGGCCAGGCTGGATGGGGCTTTAAGAAACCTGGTCTAGTGGAAGGTGTTCCTGTCCATTGGGGGTGGGGGGGTGTGTACTACATGATTTTAAGGTTCTCTCCAACCCAAACCTTTTTATGAACAAGGCTTGAAATTGGCCAGCTGTTTTGATAATTCTAGTGCTAGTATTATTTGCCCTTAATTATACAGCCAAAACCATTTTAAAAGCATAAAGATAGTAACATATCTGTGGTTACATATTCTAAGACAGCGCACTCGGACAGAAAATTTTTGTTATGCAGTGGTGCTCACGATTACAAGTACCATCTACATGGTATTTAAATTAAAACTAAAGAACTATTATCTCAAACTAGTTTTGCTATTGTGGTTACTCTAGGTCACTTTTGACAAAGGCTGTGATGTTTTTAGACGGTGCTGTTAATCAGGTGCTGAAAGAACACTGCTTTACAGTTCATGAGTTTTTAAGAGAATTATCAATGTCTATGAATCAGTACCTCATAAAAGTTCTGTATTCTGGCACTGGTTAATAGCTATGCCATGTCTGTGAAAGAGAATTCCTTTAGATCATGTCAGAAGTAGACACCTGTCAGCTTACTGTACTGTAATCTTCCAAGTGCTCCTTAGAGAGATGGAAGAGCACCTATCAGCACCGATTTTCTCACTCCTGGAGAGGAAGAGGAGAAAAAATAAACAAAAAAGAGACAGAAAGGCTTTTCAGCTTGATATTATCTTTTCTGCCAGTATGATGTCTTCTGATCTTATGAATTATGTCTGATAAGATCAGAAAATGGGAAGATAGAGCTGACAAGCTTTTATCATGTAGAGGTCTGCTCAGACAAAACATATAGCAACAAATGTATAGTAAGATGATAAAGGAGCAAAAACGGGTTGTCAAACAATTAGCCATGGAGGATCATCTGCTGCAATACACTAACTTATTCTACTAATATTCTTTCATATTGAAAGAACATAGAACTTCTCCTTTTTTGTTTTTTTCTCATCACTTACTACTGAAGGTGAAGTTTGTCATTGGTCGGGAGTGTTTCTCCCCACATCTCAGAGAGCTAGCTCAGGGCAGAGCCTGCCTAGGCAATGACATCCATGGTAGGCCCAAGCCATGTGCAAGTACCATTTCTATTACACACTCACTGTGCAACAGGTCTGTACACTGTGGTCACCTACACTGGCAAATATGCAGAAATTCATTGAACAAGTATGAAAATCTGTTTAGAAAAGCTTCACGGGAGAAGAGGGCAAAAATCTGATAAAATACAAAACCAGTTCACTAAAGCATTGCACCAGCTAAATGTACTAAAAGAAAGAGCAACACCTACACAGCCTCCATTTTGGTGCATACTGCTTGTGTTTGCTCTTCAAAACTCAACAATATTTTGCAATACATTACAAAATGTTGCAAATGTTACCTAAATGCTAGTTTTAATTTGTAATACTCTTTTACCTCTGACCAAATCCAAGGATTGTCAACAGACATTCACTGGGAGAAACGTTCCCTTAACAAGTAGGAAGCAATTTAGCTTTTTATATATATAGCCAGTAATTATTTTAACAGTTTGAAAATATTCAAATTTTAAATAATATATAGTTTGTTTTACTTATTAATCTGCTTTTGCCATAGAAATATTAAACCCACAGAGATAGATAGTTATTGCTGTATTGAAAATAAACCAAACAGTTTAAAGCAAAACTTTGCTACTTTCATTGCCATCTATAAATGAAGGTATTTTTAAAACATTAAAGATTATTTGTGCTATTGCTCAGGGCAAGAAAATCAAAGAGATATAAAGAGTGAGGTTTTCTAGTCTGATAATTCACACATATAAATAGATCATTTTAAAGATGAAAATTTAATACAAAACAGACATATTCATGATGAAATATGTGCACCAGAATATCAATGAAAGACAAATTGTCAATAATATTGCCAAAAGTAGTTTTACTAACTACTGTAATGTTATTTCACATTATTTAGCCTAGCATGAAAGAAGCTCTCTTTTATTATTTATGTTGGCATTATATTTCCCCTTACGTCTGTAAGAAAAAAAAAACAAACAAACTTCAACTTGATTCCATAAAATAATCAGACAGGCAAACAAATGGACGTAACTTCTTTTTCTGCCATTAAGAAGTCAGTAATGTTCCAATTTTAATATCTTTTCCTTTTCTGTTAATGCTCATGAACACCAACAGTATAAACTCTTCTTCCCTTTTTCCTTCTTCCTTCCTCAATTACTATAATGTGGGTCCCATAAAATAGTACCTACAGGAAAATACATAATCTATTTCTTCTCCACTCAAGCCACCCTAAAGCATCTCTTAGTAGATATGACTGCATAAAAAATAAGCCATGCTGAGTGAAAACACTAAGTAGTGTGATGAAGAAAAGTAATATAGAAAAATAGAGAAGAGTTATTTGAAGAGTGAGAAGAACAGTAAACAAAACTACAACAAAAATGCTAAAAGAGAATTCTTAAATAAAAAAAAGCATGTTACAAAAGGTAAAACAGCAATAATCAATATTTCTGGGATAGTAACACAAAGGGAACTGCAGGTCAGCTTTCAGGGCTCTGTACTTTGGTATCTACATCCTGCAGCACACAAAATTTGAAACTTTTATGATATTTCAAGAATTATTTCCAACTGCTCAGAAAAACTGAAAAATCAGATACCTAAGGCTTCACCTTTTCCTCTGCTTAATGACTCCTAGAGGGTCTACATTTTCATACAACCACAGCCTTTGCTGGTGCCTCACAGCTGGACATCCCTGGTACTCTGCACACCATAACACTGTATTGATCTGATTTAGCTGCCTAACTTCATCTTCAAAGTCATGACTCTGCAAAACAAAAAATTCACCACTCAGCCTCACAGCTGAACATGTTTCCAAATACTTTGCTTTAGAAGACCAACCACATATTCAGCTTTGAAGTCCCAAAATCAGAAAATAGAAAGAGTGATAAAAATGTTGTGGTTACACGGAAAAAATAAAAAATAATCTATTGAGAGATGAGAACTGGAAATAGATGTTTTCTGCCCTCACTGCAGGGCAAAAAAAAAAAAATCGTAATTTGCTTGAGAAAGCATCTACTTTCATAAGAGAAGGATTTTTTTAATTTTAGAAGTCCTGAAAGCAGACAGTGCTACTTTGGCCAGTGGCATTTTTCCTTCTCTACTTCACAATTTAGCTCAACTTTTATTTTTATTGAAGTTTTTATAGGTTCAGGCATATATGAATAACTGTATCTTTTCATATCTAAATTGCTTTGGTAAGACAGTAAATTATGGTCTCTAATTGGACTAGTGTCCAGTCTGTGGATCAAATATATAGAACCTCCTTGTAGAAAGCAGCTGGAAAGGAACAGTTAAAAGGAACTTAGGAGCAAAGTGACCAGAGGCAAAACTTACAACTCTATTGCAAAGAAGATTTGCAAAAAAACAGAAGGTTTGTCACATGCCAGGAAAATCAGTTGTCTTACGTACACGCTAGCTCAGAGAATTGCTCTAGCTCTTCACGCAGACATTTCTCTGTTGCAGCAGCCCACTTGTTAGAGGACAGAAATGAGCCAAGACACGGACTTCTTGTTTATCACAGCATGAAATGGGTCTTGGTTTATTCCTCTTTCAGCTTAGCCATCCTGACTCTCTAACTATTCACTGACTCTGGCTGCAGCAAGCTCCTACTGTAGGTTCCCCTTGCAGCCTCTGATTGCTGGTTATTTCCTGCTAAATTATGACTGCATGTATTAGTTTTCAGACTCTGAATGCAACCTTTTACCTGACTAGACTATGACTGCAGGTTCCAACAACACGCTCTAACTGCAGACCCAGACTGACCTCACAGCAGTGATTCTCTCTCCTCAGGGTCGTGCGTCATGATCCTCTCATTCCCTGCTCTGCAAGGTTCCTCCTCCTTCATGATCTCCCTCACCAGCCATCCCACTCCCTTTTATCCCACTTACCCTTATTGGATACAGCTGTGACTCATCAGGGGCAAGGTCACCTGTATGCCCTTCTCCTACATTTGTCAACCTTCCTTTTAACCACAATGTGGACCAAGAGCTCTGTCGCAGTAGTGTCTTTCAAAATTAAACAGTTTCTTAAAATTTGTTTGGAATCTGCTGCCCCACGTATTTTTCCCTTTCCTTTATTATGAGAGTAAATTAAAGTAACTGAGCAATGATTACAGAAATAAAATCCTGTCAATAGTCATTCTTACTAAGTTAGCATTAACTTAAGTGCCCATTTTCCAGTGTCTTCATCCAAATGTCTCTTTAGGTCTTTGATCCTATTTTCAACAGGTCAGAAGTATTTCTGTTTCTGGTATGTGTCATTTATCAAAGTGGCCATAGATAGCAGGGCTATTAAATAAATTGTGAGACCTTACTCAAAACAATTTCTTAACATTTAAAGACTCTTTACCATTCTTTACAAATATCCATTGTTTTCTTTGCTTTTATAACTACTGTATCTGCCTAAATTTTCCAAGTTCTTCATAACAACCCTTTGTGTTTGCTTCTCAGCTGAACATACAAGCAATTACTGATCTATGAGAAATTATCTTGTTTTACAAATTTGGAAGATAGAAAAGGTGAATTAGAGTATGACAAAAATATTTCAGTGTAGACAAAAAAAACCCCAGCATTTGTACTTTGAAGTAAAAAGTTCTATGATGTCATATAACTTCTAGGTATCTGTACACATCTAAAATATGAAAGCAACTCAGTTTTCTAGTCATTTCAAATATGTACAAAAAAAAGCTGAAGTTACCCTAGAAATGTTAGTATTGTGAGTTTTCTGTGAGAGAACTGTAGAAAGGTAAATAGTTCAGAGGTCTCTAATGTTCACTGTAATAATGAATAAGGGAACAGCAAGCCCTCCCCTCCTACTTCCTACCATGTATGTTTGTTTTATCATATCTAAGATCATCCAGAGGATCTTGGTGGTATCTTCATACCTTTTAGAGCATATTCCAAATATGAAAAATATCCTTATGTAGTCTTAGGTTTATCACCCTACTCCCCAGCTTAAATCTCCTCTCAGACAGTCTTTTCTACTCTTTGCTTCTACCCTGCACCAATGAGTTTGGGGTTGAAGAGGAAATGATGTCTGGCATTATCTTTAAGAAGAAGGCCCAACAGACAAAGCTTGGAACGTAATTTGTGTAGAATTATGAATCAAAACTTAAAATCAGCTTTTGTAAGTATGCAAATCTTTGTACTACAAACATTCATTGGCAATTAATGTGCAAATGATGAAGGCAAAGTCAAGGGGAATGCATTCTTCAATATGTGCAAATGTTTTCAGAAACATTTAGGTGCCCAGATCTTCAGCTGATCAGGAAATGAAGTAATCCCTAAATTACAGTAATTATCTTAAATGCTGACACATATGAAACTCTCTGACAAGAAAAAGCCCACATAGGTATATTTCTCTGTGAAACATCTTTCCCAGAGGCATTATTTCTAAGATTCAAAAGGTTGTATTTTACAACGGTTGTTTTTTTAGACTCTGAACTAAAATAATCTACAGTTAAGGGAAAAGGAATAATAATTAGAAAGCAGAAGAGAAAAATTATGTCTCATACACAGTCATGCTCAAAACCACAAAGAACTAAATAATTTTAAATCAGTGAAAAAATTTAGCATTGATGAGTACATATCCTCCAAAATGATAATTTTGGTTGGCTTGATCCATGGGTGCTATGAACCAGTTTAGTGGTCTCTTAATCCTTCTACTCCATTAGTTATTGGAGAAAAGTTGTCCTGAATAAAGGAGAGGATTGATGCTTTTTTGGTGTGTAATTTTGTTAGTTTGGTTTGGGGTGATTTTGTTAGTTTGCTTTTTATTGCTTTATGGAACAGTCTAGGTATCGCAAGTCTGCGTCCATTAGGAAAGTGATATACTGTTAAGCATTGTTGCTATTGCATCTGCAACTTCAGGCAACACTCAGTCTATTAGTCTATCCTAAAATTAGGATAATCCTGAATGTTTTGTACTTTTGCAATCTTGTAAAAACACCACACTCTACTATTATAAAATGCTTATATAAATTTTACCCCCAAAGTGTACCTGTGCTTGAATGTTCAAATGTATCACTGAAGGTCTGTACTTGAAAGAAGTATCCCTCAAAGGAATGGAATTAGAATACACTGGAGTCACAGCTACTCTGAGTTCAGGTTTCCTCAGGTGTAATCTCTCCTTTGCCTCCCTCAAGAGTTCTGTTTAGACAGATTTTGAGTATTTCCTTGACATTTCTGAACACAGCATCTACGGTGCCACACACCATGTGGATAGCCTATGCATGTACAATAAACCCAAAACAACTCTTGTAACCACTGGACTGATTTAAAGCAGTGGATCCCACAGATTTTGGAAGCTTTAGATTCAGCCTTAACTGTACTGTGATTATAAGAATTTTTCATCATCATTATTATTACTACTAATACAGAAGATGCATAGGAGTTTTAAGAGAAGTATTTGTGGGGTTTAAACATTCCAGTATGTAAATTTTGAGATTTAAAAAAAAAAAAAAAGATACTTTTTTTAGGTAATAAGGATCTAATATAAAGGATATAGTAGTCTGTCACAAAAGCCACACACCTGAATAAAAGACTTCTGTTCTGTAGCAGACTACAGAATTTTGTAAAGCAAACCTACTTCAGACAATCTGGATACATGAAAAGGGTTTGGGCATTTGTTTTTAATCAAAAGATAAAAATACTGTCAGACACAAAACTCTCTTATATTGACCATGTAACAAACATGAACATTTAGAGACTCCTGACATGCCTTTAGCATGCTGAGTACACTATTTGATTTCCAAACGCAGCAATACATTTTACTGTCAAGTAGCAATACATGCACATACTTCACTCGATGATGAAAAACACGTCCAGCTACTACACTTAATGTATTTCTCAACATTGGAAACCTTACATGTACTGTTTTACATAAATGGAAATTAGTACAATGCCTTCTATTCCCTTAACAGTACTCCTACTCGGTTTCACGCACTATCCTTTTCCCACCACTGGTACATAAGCAAAACAACAGATGTATTCAGAGCCTATAAACACAACTTATGAACCACAACTTTCATATAAAATGAAATGCATAAGAACTGATGCTAGGTAGTAATAAAAGCACCTCATTACAACCAAAATCAAATTTTAAAACCTGTGAAAGAACCCTCCATATCCAAGCATCCTGAAGTTCTATTGTGCTCCATTACCCAGTATTACACTATTTCAGTAACAGTGGAAAAAAAAAACAAACCTCTGAACACACAACCCACAAAGAAACTCCAAATTAAGCATTAACTGATTAAAAATGTTTGCATCAGCTATTTTAGAATTGATAATATTTTCTAATAAAGTACACTGAAAACTGATTCTGACACCTAATTTTTAAAGCACCATAAAACATACACAAGCTTAACAGGTATTTTTAGGAAGGGGCATTGAACTGTTCCTGAATTCACTTTGCCTACCTTCTCTAATAAAGAAATATTCAAAGATTTTATTCTTGTAATTTTGTATTATTTCAATGTTTACAGTTGTACACACTGAGTCTTATTGCTGTGGGCTGCAATCACGACTTCATAATTAAGTGCAGAGAAGTAATTTGAAAGCACTGTCTTCATCATCCTTCCTGATCTTTTTAACAAAAAAGCCATCTTTTAAAGTGACTCCTCAGGAATACTGTAAGGAAAAAGACTATTTTAAAACAACAAAAGCTAACACACCATTTTTTACAAACAGGACAGTACATTAACATCCCCCAGGATTAGTCAAAATTTTACACACTTAACAGCAAAGCTTTCCTAGATAGTCACATTTCCTAGTCACATTCTTTCCTGTTACCTAGTTTACGAACAGCAGTGTCCTAATTCACTGCTTTTTAGGAGATAGTACAACTGATTGTGCCTTCAGCTTCAGCAAGACAGAAAGAAATACAGCATGCTCAAATCCATCTTCCTGAAAAGAATTCCAATCCTAATTTATAATCTCATTGCAGAATTTCTAAGCAGAGCTCTCATAATCACAAAAATATTCATCGTGTGCACTGATTATCCAGTGCACTCTCTCACTCCTACAGCCAACTGAGAAACTGAACAAGCTTCTTGCTGGAGCAGGCATAAAATGAGTAGGGCCAGGACTTACTAAGTTAACTGAAGTCCATATGATTTAGTCTAGCATAGGGCTCCACATTTTCCTTAAAAAAAGGCATATCACAGATTTTTAAATTGGGAAACTATAGTGGACAACTCCTGTTCTAACAAATAGAAAAACAAAGGCTCTGTTTAGGTCTTTTTTATTTAACATCTGCTTTACATACTACCAAAAAAAAAATCCAAACATTAAAAAAATTAACATTTTCAATTTTTAGAGACACAGTTTGAGAAGTCCAGGGGTTGAATAAGTTTGGTTTGGTTTTTTTTTTTTTTTTCCATAAGCACAGCAATTTCTGAGTTTTGAAGCTGGACAGCAAGAAGTATAAATACTGTATGGCTTAGCAAAAACCTTAATAAACTGTAAGGCTGATATGGACAACACTGAGACTTCAATATAAAATGCAATCAATAGAGGTGTCTTCCACTAGTGTTAGCAAAAGCTCCACAGAGAGAGAGAAGGAATTCCATCAGAGGATCTTGTTTTCCTCTAGCTGCGTACCCATAATTCCTACTAACATGAATGGGGGAAACACAAGCTCACCAAGGAATTATTAACAGGCCTTCACAACACATGCAGAATGTATGATGTACAGTGTTAGTTGCCTTTTTTTCCTCCCTCATGCGATGAAATGGAGAGTAAAAAAAGAAGCTTCATTTTCTTGCTTTAATAAATTAAATTGCACAGCATATAAAAATCTCCAACATATTCAAATTTTCACCTCTCTTAAGCACATAAAAGTCCAAATTATTTTCTCAGCAAGTTCAATTAAGCTAAGGCTAAGCAAATTTCCTTTTCAGTACTCTGCAGAGTGAAAGTATGATCACAATGGCATAGTTACACAATAATTGGTCTAATCAAAGCTATATAATGTTAGTATTGTGAATGAAGTAGTGTTGCTCATTAGCCTATTACAAAAGAATTACTGTAAATTCAGCCTACGTGCAGCATCACTTCCTGTGCAAACAAACACAGATAATGCAACAAGCTTGAAACACTGCCAAGCTGGCAGACTGGCAGCACAAATTATGCAAAGAACCAGAAAGCCTCCAGTAGATTCAATAGAGCTTGGAGGATAAGAATGATTAAGTGTTTCTGTGTACAACTACAAATCACAGTAATGAATCAGACTAAAATTTCCAATAAGGGACTTAACTGCACCAGCTGGCCTTCTTCAGCAGCATTATAATGTGAAATGATGACATCCTAAGTAGTGGTGTTTGCAACTTTCACAAAATCTGCCCAAAGAAAGCCTTTTGTTTTCCTTCAGTTTTTCAAAAGCTTGTTTTTTATATTGGGTTGTTTTTTGGGTTTTTTTTTAATAATAAAATATTGCAGCACCTAAAATTACAGGAGAGCTACAAAGCTGTACTGTTCCTTCTTCTCTGGTACTTTTCCTTTTTTTCTAACCAAATGAGAAAATCTTCCATATCAGCTCTAATAGATTAGCTTTCAAAACCGCTCAGACTACTTAATGCAACTACAGACTTGCAATTACATCCTTTTTCTGTTTTTAATCAAAAATTTAGTCTAAATTAAAAGTCTAAATTAAAACCCCTCTTTCCTTTGTTGCAAAGGAGGGGAGATAGCAAAATATCTCAGGTTCAAAAGTATGTTTTGGAAATCTGGGATGCGTGTATCCATACAATATAAACAAAAAGAATACATATGAATGTGTACCTACTCATTCATGTATTTGTATGTGAACATATGTATATACACATACACATTATAAATGTGTGTGCATTTTTCTCACATACAGGCACAAATAAGCCTCTCATATATTTGGACTTCTTCATTCTTTCAGCTTGGGAGCATTATCTCAGCTGTGCAGTACCCACATGAATAGAAACAGAAAAGGTTTTGGCTTTCTTTCACAGTGTTACTCTCAGCTTCTGTCACATCATCTAGGTTAATCCACATCATGCTCCAAGGCCAAAAGACTCATCACTTTCAAGCTAAGATGGAACATTTTCCTCAAGTTAAAATACTAATGTGACCAAACACAGCGAAGAACTTTTGGTAATCTACCTAATTTAAACTGTATTTAGACTGATTTTACACATTCTTCAGAAAACTGGAAGAGGACAGAGTCCAGGACAAGATAATGGTCTAGATGACCAATGATTTAACCAAATGAGCACTTCAAAATGTCATTTAAACCAAAACCATGAAGGAAGTTGTAACACGATTAAATGCTACCACAAAATGTACGAAGCTATCCAACTCCTCTACCTTAATAAACTGGATAACTTAATAAACTGGATGCAACATCTTTACCACTATCAGCCTCTGTGAGTCTGTAATAAAGTGATACTCTTTAATATGTTTTGATAGTGAAACTGTCATAACTTGAAGACTGCACCCATAGGCAGAAATAGTATAAAATTTTTATTCATCCCCAAATTCAGATACTTCTCCACACAGGGCTGGAGCAGGGAACCATTGCCACTAAATCTAATTCCATTTCACAGAACTCTGAAGAGTCGCTAATTCTTAGAGAGTGAATTCTGTACTGCTCACCTTCTGTACTGTTCACCTCTACCCAGCTGCGCACCTTAAGGACATCCAGCCTGCACACTGCTCTGGAACCTGCCTTGTGGAGCTCTAATAGAAAAAGAGGCACTATATTTTTTTATTTCTTACTTTTAACTTTGAAAAATGCTTTCTTATTGTGACTCTGTTCATGACTGGTGAACTCTAATTATTTTCCAAGTGATCAACATCTTTAACTGAAATGTTTTTACCATGAAAAAGTCACCACTCCTACCTTAACCTTTACTTTAATAAAATGGGGTGAGGCTTTTTTTAGAATTGCTAGTATCATCAGAATCTGTGGCTTAGGTAATATTTACTGAGAGCCAGTTACTACTGCTCCCTACTCTGAAACCTAAGAATAAATGATTGGAGTAGGTAAAAAACGCAAAGAAATAAGGAGTTTGGTATCATTACACAAGTAAGTGCTGTCAGGTCTTTAAACATTGTTATTCCATCTTAACATGCTATGGCAGAGACAAATGCAATCTATTTCTGCCATAGCAGGGAACTGTTGTGTCGATCTGCACAATTCACATAAACAAACTCATAGGAGCATAGCAGGACTTTCACAGTGGGGGCAGGGGGTATTATGTCTTGTGGGGAATTCTTAAGAGACAGATCTACATCTGACTAGAAAAACTGCACACACCTTCAAAGCACTGAATAATTTAATGCCTCCAAGCATTGATTGATTAAATGTATCCAATCAATTTTACACAGTACTTTTCTTCTACTTATAGAAGAAGAAAAAGAGACCAGTTTTTATCAGATTCCACTAGGATCAATAAGTAAGTACAAGATTAGTCACTGGGTTCTAATATATCAAAGACACTGAAATTTACTTGAAACATGATTTTTGGCCCAAAACTTTCACAATTTCCTAATTTTCAAAACTTGTAGACAAATCATGTTGACAGAGTTTTCACTGTTTTCCAGCTGTAAGCAGTCAAATCTTGAAATGGGCTGTACAATAAGTAGGTCTCAACTGAATTCATCTCCTCTATAAATTGTCTCTTGCAGTGGATTTGAAATAAAAGCAAATAGAAGCATTTGAAGAAAACAGAGGCCACACCTCTTCTTTCTTTCACCTTTAAGTGTTAAGACTTAAATATTTTTGACAAACATGGAGTACAAAAAGGATTCCAATGAAAGTAATTCACCTGAAACCACAGGCACTGCCCCATGTTACTGTTATGCTTACATTAAAATTCTCTGCTGGGTAGAAACGCTTCCCTGGTTTGAGTTTTCTTGCTCTTCTGCAGCTAATCTACTGGCTTAGAACTTCACCTATACATACACTGCTTAGTTTAGTACTGCAGCCTCTTATTCACAGAATGTCAGTCTTAGTGAAAATTACAGTATGTGTCAATATCATAATTGTCTGTTTCAAATCTAAAAGAAAGTTAACACACTATTCTCAGGACCTATAAATCTAGGATAGGTCACCGCTGGACTAACTTTTCCAGTTTTCTGAGCCCGGTTAGTTACCAGCTTGCATGGCCTTAAAGAGCTCCTATATGTCATGGTGTCTGCACATATCCTTTCTTCCCTTTCTCAAAGTGGCAACAAGAAGTACATGGAGATTTGAGGATTTATCTCTACCACCTGCTGTGCTAAACATACAAAAAGCATACATTCCATTGCTGGCATTATGAAATGTCCATTACCACCTACAGCCCTCTCCTCTGACTCATCCCTTTTTATTCCTCTCCAGCTGTCTTCTGGCAGAACACTCACATAACTTCTTTCCTCTTCCCCAAGCTCCCAGGGGTGAACACATAGTTGCCAGAGATTCTTAGTACTGCAGATGCAAGTAACTAAATCTCCTGAGAGTGAAGAGATTGGAAACTAAATTGAGTAGATGATTCCTCTTAGCGTGATGAATATCCTGCCTGTCACTGTAACGCTCACAATCAACACATCACAGTATAAGCAATATTGTATTCCATATTCTGCAAGTTGTATTTGTAACTGAATAAGGCATACTCCAAAGCATTTCATATCATGTAAAGACCCTTTACAGGTTTTTTCCCCATAAAGCCCTTTCACTTAACCAATAAAGATAAACTGGAAAGCACAATGGGATGTCAAAACACCATTCAGCCAAAAGGAAAAGTTAATGACAAATTGCCAAATTTCAAAGATTCAATGAAAATTCTATTTTACACCACAGTTTGAATTACCTGTTTATGATGCATTCAGGTGCTGGCAGATACTCCCTTTCCACAGCAATCCACATGGGAATAATATGAACAATATTTATATACATAGCCTGCATGATTTCCCCTCAAGTACATTATCTTTTTTTCACAGCACAGAGCTAAGCATGTAGCACAAAGAACACAACTTCCAACATAGAGCCAGCAGAGATGCAAATGCTGTTATCTGCTACCAACAAAAACCTTGCTCCTTTAAGCACGTCCCTGTGTTTTCAAAGTCCTGGTACTTCCAACTATTCTCGTGACCAGTGATCTACAACACGTATTTCATCTTTTTGTCAAATGCTATTCAGTCTTTCCAGGACAGTGCATAAAGGAAGCCCTTGTGCTGTGGCCCTGCAGGAGTGTGCTAGAAGAGGACTTGCCATCCTGGCAGTCTACCAGAAAAGGAAATGAGCCTTGAGAGGAGACAGGGGAGACCATGATCCCAGCTGCCATGGAAACTGAGGAAAGAGCAAAACCATAGGCTTGCCTGACCCACAACTCCATGAAAAGGACAGTGAGACATAGTAGCTGGTTTTGAAACCATAAAAATGCAAGCACACTGCAGCAAGATCACAATGCCGAGATCCCCAAGCTAATAGAAATTTTAGTACTTCTGAAAGAACAGGTAGAATCATCACTAAAGTGTGCTGTCACATTAATTAATCCTGTTGGGACCTTGTCATGTCACTACCACATCATGTCACTACCAGCCTTGCAGGCGGCTGGGATATCCACCCATGCTTCACTGGGTGCTGCTGAGGGGCTCTCAGAAATCCAAACTGGGTTACAATAGTTTGGAGATTGTACTGTACAGAGAAGAATACCTAGGACAGCACGGACTGAATAACAATGTCTACGCCTATCTGTTTTTTCTGCAAGTTAATTTCTTACAAACAACAAAAGAAATTACTAAATTGAGTCCTCCATTTGATACAATTATCAGTCTTCACTGATTAGCAACTTCTCTGTTTATGCTATTACCTAAAGAAAGCAACAGAATTTATAAACAGAAATTTATGAACTAGGTAATAGGGCTGCTTGGGAATGCTGCTTCCAGTAATAGAGAATTCAACTATAAATCAGTGTATTTCAACTTGATGACTAGAGAAAAATCTATTCAGCTGTAACTGTATTTCATGCCTCTTTCCCCAGGGATAGCCCAAAGGTGCCCATAAACTTTATTTATCTTGAAAGTGTGCAAAGTCTCCTCTTCCCTGACAGTCTCTCAGGGATCATCTTTGCCACTGTATCAATTCATATACTTTAAACTACTTTTCCTGTGCAAGAGTCTTGGGAAAAATCTCTGGAACATCTATGGATCTATCCAGCAAATATGTGCAAATTAAAATCTATGGGCAAGTTCTTTACAAAGAGTTCCCAGTAGTTCATGAAAAAGGTCTCAATTATTTTTTCAGAAAACATCCCCAACTGCCTTTTCTTACTTATTTGTTATCCAATCGTAGAAGAATACCACATGTGCACACACACAAACTAAGCAAAAGGAAAGATTACTGGGATGAAATTTTGTAAATGTTTATTCACAACAGATTACACGGAAATGATATATTAAAAATGGATACTGGTAGATAGGTTATATTATCAACTGCCAAGTTATGCTTTCTCATCTAATTTTTACCAACACTCATATAGAGTGGACTAGTCCTTTGGGAACTCTGGTAAACAGATGGACCTACTGATAATCAGTATGCAAACTGTAGATAGAAGTGAAGGAATAACATGTTGGGCAAAGAAGATCAGTAGTGGTAAACAGACCCAGCAGATATGATTGCTTGTGTTTATGATATCCATACTTTAATCCCACCATGTTACAAAAAGGTCAGAAACTGCATGAATAAAAACCTTTTTAGAAAGAAAGCACAAAGCAAATTACTTCTCCTTGTATGCAGCAATCTGGGGGAATAGGAAGATGTAAGCATGGGAAAACCCAGCCCTGGCTCAGCACACGTAGGTAGAAAATTGGTTCATCTACTTTACAAGACTAGATTTACAGCTCTTTTTACAATCATCAAGTTGCTGCTATTCTAAAGTTTCCCATTATTGACTGCATTATATTCAGGCAAGTTTGTCTTTTAAAATATTACCTTTCTAAAAGAGTACTAAGAACTGTGGGAGGAATAATACAGGGATGAACGCTGATGTCAAAAAGTTTTTTAATTCAACAAGAGCATGCATCTTCATCTAATCTAAAAGCGTTTTCAGTCATCACCTACTGCATGTATACTTAACTAGGAAATGTCATTATTGTCTTTGCTTTCCATGACAAGTAATACCCCTTAAAAATTTTGAATTATTATGTTGTCTCTTCACAATTAACACTCATATATTCCTGCCACTTCACATGCAGTTGACATCAGGCTACCTACCTTTGTCTGATAATAATTCTTGCACCATATATAGTACCTTATCAAACTAAAATGTCTAGCACTACACTGAAATTGTTTAATATAAACAGTGTAACTTCACAAATACTGTTGAGTTTTTTTATTAATTAAGTACAGCTGCAGATCGAGAACAGTTCAAACTTTTCTTTTCACTATGTACTGTCTTGCTCGTTTGAAAAGCTCCAGATGGATGTATTTAACATAACTAGACACTCGAAGAACATTCCTTGTAACATTCAGAAAACTGTACTTGAAATGATCCACCTCCAACACACAAGGAAGTCTCATTTTCCTCAGCTCTTTTCAGCCCCTACTGAGCAAAGCACTTTAACAGACACTTATTTAAATCAATTTATTGAAATTCAGCCATTCTACTGTGCCCTGTTTTCCACAATGAAGTGGGAGAAAAAAGAACAACCTCAAGTCGAAAATGCAATTTGACTCCCTCTCCTTAGCACGCAACAGTCATGACTCAACTAAGTGTATGGTTCAGGTCCTACATATTCATTTTCTGCCTCAGATAAAGCTACAAAAAATACATTAATTTATTATATATTTTCTCCTTACATTTAACCAGTCCAGAATGCAAAAAAAATCAGAATGCACAGGAGAAAAAGAAGAGGGGAAAAAACCCCCACTAATCTCAAAACATTTACAGTCTATCAGGCTGATAGCTACACTTCAGCAGGTAGTTTTGAGTTCTCTGACTTCATATATGAACTGATGATGTTGAAGTAATGTACAGCAGTAGGATACCATCACAATAGTTTTATTTATTTGGTACTGGCACAGTGAGTATTTCCCTAAGTGTGTTTGTACCAGCAGCTTGCAATATTTAAATATGTATACCTTCTAGTTTAAAAAAAAATCAAATAGTAAACATTATAGTCAAGCTATGTATACACAATGACTTCTAAAACCCACCTCTACTCTGCACATATGTTGTTAAGTAATTAAACTAATTATAATGGATTTATAGTTTACAAGTCAGTCATGAACACTACAAAATGTGTATAGGATTAACTCTTTACCTGTGCGTAAGCCTTCGGTGACTGATGCAAACTGCAGTTTGTTGATCCTGTGCAACACAGACTTTATGGCGACTACATTTCATCTTCAAACATGGATCTTTAGCCGGATCTAAAGCTGAAAATAGTTTAGGAAGTTGTTAACAGTTATCTAGAACATGAAATGAAGGCAAGAAACACCACACATAAAAGCCACCCAGTATGTGGAGGGGGTTGGCCTGCTGCTTGTACAGTGCTGCACTGAAAGGAACCAGGAAAAAATACAGTGGTTTTGTAGGTAAGCAAATACTCCCTGCTATATTCTTTATACAATCACCACTCTCTGACTGCCCAACCCCCAAATAATGGTATTGCCACCTTGAAATCAGTTTCCCTTAAGTGCTTACTAAGACACAAATGGGTTCTTCCTACTCAAGGTTAAGTGGTGAACAATGACGCTGAATTTACTGAGAAATTATAACTCAGATCAGATTTCAATAAAAGAAAAAGTAAACTAAAATACGCAGGTGAGTGATTTGCAAGACTCCATCTTTAAACATAAATTCTACCCCCTTCCAGGTTTCTATTTCTGCTTTGTGGTTTGGTTTTTGTTTTGTTTTAGCTGGTCCTTTAGTCATTATCCATAGTCATTTCTGAAGTACAACACCAACTATGAACAGTGATTTCTGGCTATAATAATACTGGAAGGACCAAATAATGGGGTTTGTTTCCTACTACTAAATTTGCATTTTTCTGAAGTAGCCATGCCTACATGGCTATAATATAGAAAAACGTCTGCCAATTTAAGCTCTCACAAGAGACAGTCAACTTCTCCCTTCTCCGATCTCCATGGTGTCCTTTCAAGTAATCTAAGTACTCCAAAACTGATTTTTTTTACCCCTATTGGTATCCTTTTTTTTAATTAATAAAGCTATGAACACAACTGGAACTCAGTTTTCCTGTGTTCTTCTTTACATTAGCACATTACTGTCCAGCATTCAATCATATTTCAGAAATGCTCTTTCCCCATTTCTTGCATCTGCTTATAAAATATCAGAGAATCACAGAATATTCCGATTTGGAAGGGACGCACAAGGACCATCAAGTCCAGCTCTTGGCCCAGCACAGGACATTCCAAACAACCACACCATGGGCCTGAGAGCACACATTTGCAGAAATATTTTCTGAAAGAAATTTCTTCTGTTCTTCACAATCAAAATAATCTTTTAACCACATCTTTATGTGACCTGACAGAGGACATTAACCCAGGCCTGCTAACCATGCATGTTAACCAGAAAACAAGAATGGAGCTGATCATTAGTTGCAGTTCTGACACAAGATGTTGTAGTGCTAAGTGTGATTAAATATAGTCTAAGCAGTGACTTTTTCAGTTTTCTCTTATAATAGTACATTCAGCTATGCAAAACAAATACATCATATTATCATCAAAGCAAAAAAGTGATGGAATCATTAGTATAATAATTATTCAATGCCAACAGAAAAGAAGTATTTTGTTAATTGCAGCAAAAGTCATATGAAAAGATGTATTCTTCTTCCACATATTTTCGTTTCTACAGCAAACAAGCCATAAAACCACCACAAGCAACCCAGAATACATGTGATTACAACAATTCTATATGAATGGGAAGCAACTGTAGCAAAAAAAATGACTAAACTAGGGTTACAGAGTTGGAGTCAAAATTAAGGAGAGCATAACCTTCTCCAATTTATTTCAGATTTTAGATTCCATTCAAAATATTTTCTCTGCTTTAAGTCAGGCAGAATGTAATGCCAGCTACTAGTATCATTTAAGGTAATGATCCAAGTACCTCTTCCCAGAATGTTCCCTAATGGAGACACTAAGGTAGCAACACTGGAATATGGTCTATCTTTAGATAACTCTTCTGTAAAATAGAATAGCTAATGAAATTTAAAAAACCCATGAGTAACATAAACCTGGAATCATATAGGGATGCTGAGTTTACTACCAAGTAGGAAACAGGTTTCAGGAAAAAGGATGAACATGGGAGAACATGTAACCATACCCAATGAAATGGTTACTTAATTTCTAAAGTTCTTGGGACTCTGAAGGTATGTTTTGAAAATTCCACCAAATTTAGCTAGCCATAAAATATGGTTTTGGCAATATGTTACATATTGGCAAAATATTACAGGCAGAAACCAAATTTACAAGGAAGAAATGGTAATTTCCCACTTTGTCTTTACGACAACATGAAGATGGGTATCAAATGGAAACCAGGACTTTCAGTATTTACTGATGTAAGTAATATAATCTTTTACTATTTGCTGACTCAGTGGTTATCATGCTTTGTATGTAACCCCTTATCACCTCAGGTGAGCTATATACTCACTAGGCAAGGTAAGCCAGCAGAGCCGTGGGTGCTGAAATCACAAGACCATTTTTATATTCAAAAGCATGTTCAGCACCCGGGGTCTTTCCACTGACACTAAATCACATTATCACTCCGTGACCTGCTGAACTTGTTCTCTGTCAGCCGTAAGCTCCCTGTAGAACTGTTTTTTCCTCACCTTACATGTGACACATGGCCTCCCTTTTCCCAGTACTTTTGCACAAAACTTTCTTACTTTTTGGCGCAGAAGTCAGAGAAAAATGTATATCATTGGAAACATTTTTTTTTTAAACAGCAAGGGTGAGATCAGATAAATAACTGATTAAAAAAATGCAGATTTTTGGAATGCAAAAAAGTGGACTAATCAAAGGGTTAATGTCTGCCTGGATTAGCAACATGCCAGAGGATAAAACAACAAACAACAAAGAAAGAAATGTTGCTAGAAACCATGAAAACCACTATGACTCTTCCTCTTTTTTCTCTCTCTGAACATCAAATGCTCTAGTCAATCCTACATTATAAAGTACATAGCATCCACATCAGATTGCATTAGTGATTTTGCCAGCTTTGAAAGGACTAAAAAAATTAGATATTTACAAAAGCATGGAAATGGCTTGCCTTTCTTTTGAGTCTGTTTTATTTGATACTTGGAACTGACAAATTAATAATTTTCATGAGAAATAAAGGCTAAACCACAAGAAAAACAGTTTTCAGAACCAGGATCTGAAGCTCTTCATGCTGGGGAAGAACTGTAATCCCCTTACAACACAGGGACACGTCTGACTATGTGTCTGGTCTCTACAAGGAGCCATCCTAGGTATCTTAAACTACTATGAAAATGTATAAATTTACACCAGGAAAAGTATCATAGATTTCCACTAAGCACGTAACTCATTTACATCACGAAATGCATGGCACTAAGTCTTTACTTCTTCAGTCCATCTTCTAGCTATCCCTAACAAAACATTCCTGGCATTCCCCCACCTCATTCAGACTATGCAAACTGGCACAGACAATACTGCATGTTTCTTTCCATTTCTGCCAAAATAAGCAACTTTGGAAAAGTGCAATATTCACACCTCAATCATCATAAGCATCAAAATCCTCCAGTGGGACTGATGTATTCCTCACAGCTATTGTCTTCAACATGAAATAGGTATCAATCCAAGTTTTTATCCAATTAAAATTTACTAAAATATCATCATGTTTATGACACATAGAGGCTTCCCCCCCCCCGCCCCAATAATTGAAGTGAAAACATCAATTGTACAGCAAAATTACACTGCTATTAAAAACCGGTAAAGGTTTGCACTACAGAGAGGAGACTCTAGATGTAACAAATATATTTATGTAAGTCTTGTCAGAAATCATCTCTTTACTGTTATTTCAGTACATTTACTGATTTCCTACAATGTCACATACAACGAGCTTCTAAAGATGCAGGCCTGATCTTAGCTTTAGCAACTTGATAATATTCAGCTTTACACAGCTTCTAATATTCAGAAACGTTTACTTGCTATAGGTTATTTCTCTGCATGCCTACTTTTCATTTATCCATGTATCTGGCTACAATACCACAAAATGTCATGTTAACTAAATTTCAACAAGCAGAAAAATATTACTGTCAGAAAAAGCATATCAAAGATATGAAATGTTTTTAATATCTACTCTTTCTCTAAGAACTTACATTGTAAATGACAAGTCACTCTGCCATTAGGAACTTCTGCTGACTTTCATAGATTAGTATGGATTTGTTCTTCTCACATGGTAAGGAAGCAACTAATATTTGAAAACTTGATTCAATTATTACTAATGGATCTATTTATTTATAAATCAAATTTGGTAAAGCAATTAAGAAAAGTTTCCAGTCATCCTTTCTGTAAGATAATTTACAGCTAGCACTCCCGAAAACTGACATTAGTCAGAACAGCATTTATATAGAGAATATAATAGGAAATAAAGACTAGCAGGCCATAACATAGGAATATTCTTAATGGTAGCAGTGGTGCAGAAACCAGAGTAAATTATCATTATTCCACAATCTTTTGAGTGCATTCTAACATGTTCCTTACTTTCCACTCCAAGTAAAATGAAAGGTGAAAAAAGATTAAGGACAAAGTTTTCAGACTTAAAGTCTATTTTCTTCCTCCAATGTTCTGATTCATTTCTGATGAGCAAAATAAAAAGCAACTACATACTTTGTTTTCATTTACCAAAACTTCAGCTATGCTTTGTGCATCCCATGAGTCATTTAATTCCACTACTTTAAAAGGCAAGCCTTGACTTTTTTGTCTACTAAGTTTTCTTGTTTGACAATGCAGGGAGAAAAAAAAAATTAAGTTATCAGAAAGTTTTAACTAAAATGTTAATAATCAGGTCAAATGCCTACGTTATAACCCAAGGCACACAGAGCTGTAGAAGGGAATGACTCATATTGCCTCCTTGATAAATCACACAATTCCTGAAGGTACCTAAAGACTATGAGTATCTTTACTTCTCCATTTTAAAAGATGACAATTTCTCATCTGCTATAGCAGGATTTCTCACTGACAAGTGTTGTGGGTCTATAGAATGTCAGAATCCCAGCACCACAATTTCCAGTAACAGTAGGGAGGATAGCAAGGCAGAACACAAACACTCAGTTGATACTGTCAGCTAAGAGGATGTCCAGATAAATGTTTAATTAAAAATTAATATGGGTAATGGTGATCTTTTGCCTAAATTGTACAGTGATCAGCATTCAAAATTTGCATGTGCACATACAGACCCTCCTCAGTCACAGATGGTTTGAACCCACACTGCTGTGGATTCATAACAAGAAAAGCCCATCTTACTATGCAACACATCTACTGAGAAAAAACACTTTTTAACTTCAACATGAAAATGAATCACTGTGCAACTAGAAATCTGAAATTTATAAATAAAACTAGAGAGAGAATAAACAAGAAATAGCCTACACCTCAGTAACTTGATGGGAGCATTCTGAAAAAGAAGAATCTTAAATTTTTGTTTCTTTTCCCAGGGACTATATTTGTCATGTAAGATTCACCATATAGCATAAAAAGCAGAATGGGTAACTACAGCTGGATGTTCACAAGAGGAATCTTCCTGAATGCTAGTTCCATCTGGACACATGAATCTACAACTTCACTAAGAAGGCTAGGTGGCCAAAGAAGTAATTAAAAGTTTAGATTCAAATCCCTGAACATCACTGGCTGTCTAGTCAGGTTTCTAACTTGTGAGCAAGTGCTTCAATAATTAAGGAGGCTACGTGTATGGAGGTAGCTTCTACCCAAGAAATTCTCCTCTCATGAGTGCTCAGAACTCTCCATACTGATGACTCAAGGACAATTGTGTAAAGTTTCTATCAAGCTTCTGTATAAAAGCACGAATGTTCCTAATCTTCTATATTACTAAGCTCTGATATGTCACCACCGAGTTTCTAGCTGCCCTGCAATGGTTGTGGTTATGCTACACAAAAGTTCTGCTAAACAAAGAAACATCTAATACCAATTTATAACCATCTAACACTAATTATAACCACCTGACATAAAGAACTGCATATTTCCATTTTGCTCACTGCTGCAAAAAAAGTTTTTTCTAAAAAGGACACGAAAATGCCGTAACACTGAATCATAACATGGTACCTGGTATTCTTGGTACTGATAATATAAGTTAAAATAAGTGCTAAAAATATAAAATTGAATCTGCCAGTCTCTGCTCTTCCTCTGGAACAAACTCACTAAAGCTTAATCTCTTTTTCAAAATTTCAAATACTTCACTCATTCTTTCTCCACTTCCTTTAAAACAGTCATCTTCTTTAAACAGTCATCTTCATTGAGTCACACTTTTCTAAGCCACTTGTGCAGTGACTAAATTATAATAAATTTTCCCCCTCTCAAATATTTATGATCTCTGCTTCAAAAACATTCCCATGTTTTTTGTTTTGTCTTTTGGGTATTATTTGAAAGTTCACAAGAGAAGAAGTTACACACAGCTCAAAAAGAGATGTAAATGAGAAATTCCATGTAGTCAGAGTCAAATGCCTCCCTTATCATTATCTGTGACAATTCAGAAATGATCCTGTTTATTTAAATTGCTGAAAAACATAGTTATTTTGGGCTCAGACTGGTGTAAGTGACAACAAAATTAAGACAATTACATTGAGTTTCTTCTATATATAATAAGGAACTCTCAAATATTCTGCATAGGAGAACATTCTGACAAGAAGAAATGCAAGTGCACACTTCCCTGGCATACTTTTAAAGTTTTCAACAGCTTTAGTAAAGCTCTTTTATTTTTATATCAAAATGTTCACTTTCTTGATTTGGCAGAAAAGAAATAACACCTTAAGACTACTTGAACATTCACAATAGTTAACATTGCACAACTGCAAACAGTTAAGCATTATATTATCCTTTCCTAAATACATTAAATCATAATTTAAGAGACATTCTGGCTGTGTTAGAACTGAATTCTGGGTTCTTCAAATTGGGCAACAAGGGCAAAGAAACATCTGCAGACCTGTAAGAACAGAAATGCATCTTCCTGAAAATTCTCCCACCTATTGTCTCACTTGCCAGGATGATTATTCTTGCAAAGCAAATGCTATAAGATACAGTGCTGGTGAAGCTGCACCTCAAATCCTCTGTTTAATTTTGGGGCCCTCTCTACACTGAGGTGCTGGAGCATGTCCAGAGAAGGGCAACACAACTGGGGAAGGGTCTGGATCACAGATCTGATGAGGAACATCTGAGGGAGCTGGGGTTGTTCAGCTTGGGGAAAAGGAAGCTCAGGGGAGACCTTATCACCCTTCACAGCTCCCTGAAAGGAGACTGTATTGAGGTGAGAGTTGGTCTTTTCTCCCAGTTAACAAGTGATAGGACAGAAAAGAAATGGCCTCAAGTTGCATCAGGGAAGTTTTAGATTGGATAGTAGGAATATTTTTTTCCCTGAAAGGCTTGCCAAGGATTGGAAGAGGCTGCCCAGGGAAGCGGTTGAGGCACTGTCCCTGGAGGTAGTTAAAAGATGTGTACATGTGGCACTCAGCAAAGTGGTTCAGTGGTGGGCTTGGAAGTGCTGGGTTAAAGATTGGACTCAATTATCTCAGAGGTCTTTTCCAACCTTAATGATTCTATTTTTGTCTCTTGGAGAACTCTAATTTCTGTATTTCATTATGTATTCTTAAGTTACATAGAGAATTTTATTCATAATTTCATTTTACTGTAATCAACTCCAGCTTTTAAATTTTTTAAACCAGCTAAACCAGAATCCAGTAGACTGTTCATATTAAGTATCTAATACATCAGAAATACAAATATATCGGCATTTTGAAGAAGTCTGGAATAACAATAATGACCAGGAAATGTACTTCTGGTAAAACTGAATGATAACCTCCACATAAAATAAATTCTGTAAAGAATATCTTAACAATTTTTGTATTTGTAATTTTAAAGATAAACAGGTCTTTAAACACAAGAAGTTAAATAGGTCAAAAAGGCAACTTCTAATATTCCAGGTTTCATTTTTCTATTTAAGTAAAACTATGTACAGCTCTTTTTTCTTCTTTACCATCTTTGCTTATTGTTTGGTTCTTTTTAAGTGATTTATTAAACTATTTCTTTTTCCCTCACCATTAAGCTGTAATGTTGTTTCCAATTTCATCTTCTTAATACATTCCTCTATTAGCTGCTTTACATGCCTTTGTGTTGAATTTCTGAGGCAAACATAAGCAAATCCGGCCTTTAGGTGAGCTTGTAAAGAAGAAGCAGTCCTAGACACACCAAAATATTTTCAGGTATGCAGTGCTCATGGACTTGACCACCGTCTGGGACGTGCCAGAGAGAAGCTGGACTTCTAAAGTGAGAGATTTGCAGGACTAAATTTTTGCAGGTTTGTAACTGCAAAGAAACAGTTCCACACACGCTTTTCTCAGCATGCCGCCAGCTCGAGAAGCTCTGGTGCTGTACACTGGACAGTCACTGTCACCCTGCAATGCATTTCCACTTTTCTGATATAATTATTTGTGGGTCTGAACAGCCACCTGAATCCAGGATTTGGCCATGTTAAAAACAAAAAAACCCCACTTCTAACTTTATCTTATAATAATCCTCGATATGATGACTCTAGACCTAACATCAGGGCAATAAAGCAAAGATGACAGGACAGCAGGAATAAAGGCTTAGACTGCTACTGAAGGCAAGCAAAATCTCTTATTATGGGTTCAGTGTAGCCTCAGAAAGAATTCTTTCTACAGCCTCTTTTAAAATTAGCTATAAAATTTAGAATCCATCTGATGATTCCACAAAAATAAACACTGAAACAATTTGCAAGGTGTAACTGAAGAAGCAGATGTGTATTATCCAGTGAACCTGATTTGGAGGCCAAGCCTGTGAATTGTACAGGACAAGGCACTTCTGTGATGTTACCACAATAGATAAATTTATAAAAGAGAAATAATACAAGAATCATTTAAACACAGAATCAGATAATTAAGAAAAAGCACCATGAAAGTCTTCCTCAGACATCTACAAGAGATCTTTCAGGCAAGGGCTAGCTGAAAATATCATAAAGCAGTGGGAATCTGTGTAACATAGGATTCAGTCTACTTCATAAGTGAGCAGGATTCCTAAACATACCTAAATACCTGAAACTGGAAACCACTCACCAGATTAAATATAGTTTAGTCTTAATAGTGAATAAGCATGAAGTATTTTAAAAATTTTTTCTGTTCTGCTCTTTTTGAAATTCGTATGTCCTCCTTTATCTGAGACAACATTTTAAAGTGCTATGTGATACATTTTAATTGTAAAGCACTGCACTTTATCTTGAAAGTGATGGATATATATTTCTAGTTTAAAAACATCAATAGCTCTACTCTAAAAACTAGATCATGACACATCAAATACAGCAAAGTTAATTCTACACAACTATTCTCAGTCTTCAACTAATGGATCTTCATTAAACTCCCTCATGACTTCCCAGGGCCTGCAAATGAGTGAATCAAATTATTTTATTGAATATGACTCTAAATTATTTCAGTTCACTGTACAGAAATATATTTGCAAATTATAGAGATATATTTGCATATATTTGTATATCCTTAGTTACCCAAATTATTACGGAACTAGGTAGATGAAATAGACAGAGCTAAAAGGCAAACATTAAACTAATGTAAGTGAAATAGTTTCAAAATCTGGTTTAGTTGTACAACAGTATCCACAAAATTCCTGCTGTAAAAAGACATCTAATATAACCTGATACTGCAAAAGCCAAAAATAATTCAATGGAATGGTCTACAAGAAATTTTATAAATACATCTACAAACCAACTATACCTTCAGGGTGTTCAACCTCTACAGAAATGTCACACTGCATTTTTTTCAGTTACATGAATATACTCTTCTTTTCCTCCAAGGTATTTCTATTGAGCAAAGGAAAACATCCTTTCCACTTCACAAAATTACACCAGTGTCTTTGTGTATGCAATTTCATTCAATAGTTACACCCTCCAAGCTCTGCTACCATATGTAGTCTAAAAATAAAATGTACCACAAGTATTCTGTACCTTTTCATCTAACGTAAAAGTAGTGTATGAAGAAAATGTGCCAGAAAATACTGTGTGTGTGTGTGGGGAGGTTAATTTGAGTAAGCATTGATAAAACATTGATAAAGCTACTAAAGTAGTCAACTTTGAAGAGTCCTAAACACAAAACATTCTACTTCCTTATTTCTAAAATCACTGAAAGAGCAAAACCCACCTTTTAGCAGTAACTAAATATGCTAATAGAACACTCAGATTTATTCCAACAGTAATACATGCCCCACATAATTGTTCATTAACAAGTTACATTGTGGCATTTCTAGAAAAACAAAAAACATTCAGGGGTGTGAACATATATACACACATATAAAATATACATTCAGAACATTTAAATATGTTTTTTCTATCTTACAGGGATATAAGCAAACAAGAATTCAATGAGAACAAGTTCTCTTTTTCAAACAAATGTCAGATGTTGCTTTAAGAAATGGTGTTTGTGGATTGCAATGCAAATCGCAGTATTTTTTCAATCTTTTAAAATAGATCTTGCAGTTTATTATGTATGATAAACAGCATTATACATTTTCATAGTAAGGGCTACCCTCCCAGTATGTTTGGACATGTATGTCCATATAGAAACTCTTATTAATAAAAGAGAATTACACAGATCTGTCTACATGAACAATCCTGAGATACTTTAAACCATTAACGTAAGAAGGCCTTTCAAAATGTGCCAAAGTATGGGAAGAATGAATTAAAACATTACTCATAGAATTATGAAATAGTTAAGGTTGGAAGGGATCTGAAATATCATCTAGTCCCCTGGCAGTGAACCTTCCACTAGACCACATCACGGAGAGCCCCGTCCAGCCTAGTCCTGAACAGCTCCAGGGAAGTTCACAGTCTCTCTGGGCAACTTGTTCCAGTGCCTCACCCCATCTTACAGTAAAGAATTTCTTCCTAATATCTAATTTAATCCTAGCCTCCTACTGCTTAAGGCTATTGCCTCTTTTCCTATCACATGTCCTTGTAAAAAGACCCCTCTCACCAGCTTTCATGAAGGCCCCTTTATGGACTGGAAGGCTTAAATTTAACAACACTCATTTTTTTATGATATGCACAACTACCAATTCCTTGAACCACAAATTTTTCTAATATTACAACAAAAAATATCCCTCACAAGTCAGTATCCATTGTGGAGAAAGTTACTGAAATTGAATAAACACTATCTTTACAACATATTTTTATCTTCATCTCTTGTTTACAAACCCCTGCATAATTTTCTTCATTGCATTTATGCCACTGGTGCTATCAGAAAAGACAAAATCCCTGAAGCATTTCTCAGAGCAATTAAAAAAAGCATAAAGATTCGCAGCAGTTTTAAAATGGCAGCAATACACTTTGAAACAACATACATGAGGGGGATTATATTGACAGTAAATATTAAGTTCCAATGCCTGGGGAGGGAACATGTAACGGGAATATTTGCTGCATTTGCTCATAGTATTCTCAGCCTAAAACTGTTGTATTGCAGCATTCTCAAAGCTCCAGCTGCGTTTTGCCTCAAGATAGAGCACTTACACATGACAGACTTCCAAATTTGGGTTTCTAGATCATCTTTTACCTGATGGATATAAAGAGAGATTCAAAATCCTAATAATTTTATTCTTGACTGCAAAAGGCATGTATTAGACTGCATGCCTGTTTTTTATCAGCTGTCCTATGAAAAGGCGTGAGTTCTTAACCTAAAGATACAAATAAAATCTTCCAAGCCTCATGTTTTTCCAAGGGAAATTTTAAGCTACTTTGGAGGTTTCTAATGCTCCCATCTTTTTCTCTAATCAATAAATGTTTGAAAAAAATCACAGACATAAATCAATGACTAGGCTGAATTTCTGGACCTCTTTAAGTCAATTATTTGAAGACAGAGAAAATTACACAAATTAACAGAATTCTGTTAGTATTCTAAAACAGGAGGATAATTACTAAATTATTTAATAATTACTTAAATTATTACTATCATTACACAAATATAATCCCACACAAGTACCCAGGAACGGAATCTTACCTTGATCAAATGGTTTACCCGGACTCCACGTGCGAAAATAATCATCCTGGAGGAGGAGAAAAAACCTAAGTTTAGTAAAACATAAGGAATCCATGAAAAGCTCATAGTATCATAAAAGACAGAAGAAGCATACCAACCTCTACTTCCTAGAAAAGGCAAGCAGGAAAATAAAATAAAAAAAAGGAGAGAAAAAGATTACAGTTATCATAATGGGACAAATTACTTATACAGAATAAAACAGTGTAATTCAGAGGCCATTTGCATCACTCGAAGTAAAAATGCTACACAAAAAAATGCTAGTTACTTACTAGCAATTAAAACAGAAAATGTTTTGCTCACAGTACTCACATAGGCAATGTTTCTAACATTGTTTTTAAAATGTTACAGTAGTTTTCCTGTACTTTAACTTCAAAAGATATTGAAAAACTTAATTATATGTTCAATGCATGATTTTTCAAAAATAAAGCTTCAAAGTCATCATCAATGAAATACAGCTATTTTAAACAATATGTGATTTTTAGAAAAATAAGTTTCTATGCAGTTTTAACCGCATCAGTAAGATCTTTCATTTAGTCAGTCTAGTTAGCTCTATTTGTTACAAATCATTTTTATAAACATAAAATATCTTCCTAATTATGTCATCAGCTGTATTAGGCTTCAATTCCAAGAAGGAAAAACTTGAATTAAATAAATAGCTTTCAAGATTATGAGAAATTAGATAACAATTTACAAATTCATAGCCAAGAAATAGATTGATCTGCACATCTCAGACAACAGGTGTCACAGAAAAATGGCTGGAATTAGTTACTATTATGTCTTAATCCAACTAACTATTCTCTAGAATAAAATATTTAGAAGATTGTACCAAACATTTTAAAGTCTGCATAAATTAAACTTAACAAAACAAAGTGGGTGTACTGCTAAATCCAGCAGTTCCATCCCACTTGCTAAAAGACCACTGAAAAAAGACATCAACTTATACAAATTTTAACTACTGAAAAATGTAAATCTCACACAGTTGTCAAAGTCACACAGTCAGAAGTTAAAAATGATCAAGCATCAAATACATCTTTGCAAGTACAGAACACTCATTGGATTTTTACCCCAAAAGAAAAAAAAGAAGTGGTTGCAGCCTAAACCATATTTGACTGATTATGTTTTATTAGTAAAAATTTTGTTATGAAAATTTTTGCTTTGAAACAGAAATGAGCAGAATCTGGAAGTGCAAAATGGAACTGTATTTCTGTACCAATACTTAATCATTCCTTTACTCTGGTGCTGCACAGATAAACAATCTACAAATCAGTATATGTGATTTGCCTTTTTAATTACTTATTTTTAAAGAAATAAAATACATGCAGGCACACCATTTTTTTAATCACACAGGAAGTAAGCAGAAATTACAATTATGACAGTATTTTTCAAATATTCCATTTAATAGTCACTATCATACTATTCCTACAGTGGTGTTCTGAACAGGTTTGAACCATCTAGAAGGCAATGCTGCTCCAGGAGTCACACCACAGTGGCAAAATTTAAAATTCTTGAGATAACATCAAAGTGGTAGATTCTCTTTCTATGTCTACTAAATTCAACAATGTTTGATTGAGCCCATGCAGAAAATTCTGTTGTTATTATTAAAATGGTGAAAACTCAGAATATCTAGAACATAAAGCTATTAGAACAAACGAAAAGTCATCTTGAATGTGACAAATATCCCCTCTAAGGCAAAGCATCCTGCATTTTGCTTAAGGAAGACTGTACAAGTGGGGCTTGTATAAATTACATGTTCTCAAGTTGGCCTCAAACCATCTGGAAGATAAATCAATTCTTGTTCATCTCTATACTGCAGACAACTTCACAGACACCAAATATAATATCCCTCAGGCATTGCTAGAAGTCTTGCTGACTTCTGTCTACAAAGCAACTCTGTACCTTTCTTGTTACCCTTCTGTGAATCTTTTCCAAGTCTGTTTTCTTGGCAACTAGAATTGTGCAGAGCATTCAAGACAAAGCAGTATTATGGATCTATACACAACACAACACTATTTTGTTCTGTATTCTCCCCAAGATGCCTACCCCTCTATTGTGTCTTTGTAAGTTGTGTCTGTGGCTTTGTTCTTTTTATTTGTATGATTTGAATGGTTTGCATGGAATTTGCTATCTTAAATCCAAAATATAAATACCCACAAACCATATATACCTATGCTGATTTTCTTAAAGAATTAATTTTGCTAATCAACTGATACTTAAATAAAATCCACTATTGGATATGTTAAACAAAATTCCTATGTGCCTCTACAAACAATAAAAATTGTTAATCAATTGTCAGATTAAGAAAAGAAGTTGCTTCAATAGATTATAGCTTCACAATTTTACAAATACTCCTGAAGCTGTTAAACCTTCTGCATAAGAACCTGGCTTCCTCTCACAGTCAGACCTTTCCTGATCTTCAGTCAATAACTTTGATTATAATAATGTTCAATATCCTCTGCAGAATGTAATCAAGACCATTATATAACATACAAAGCCTCATTTTCACAATCATAATATAAAAACAGAATGAAGGAATACACAGTTTACAGCAAAGGCATCAAAGCATCTCTAGGTAAAGTATCCTTTAACAATCTATAAATGCAAAAGTCAATGTCTCAGGATCTCAAGACAGAGCCTAAGTCTTCTGAATTTCTTTAGAGGTTTCTTTGCCTTTGTCCTGAGCATGTTAAAGGACAAGTTGTAAAAGCAGACAGAATAAAGTCACAGATTTGTAACATTAACCATACCACTTTTTCAACATCTCCCAGCTAAAAGTATTCATACATTTTAAACAGAAAATTCATCCTCACTGCTCTACTTGAAACTATGTGAAATGTCAGGATTTCTTTCAAGTGTCTCTTTGAAAGACACAAAGCACTTCTAATAGCCATGGATAACAGATTTCAATGAGTTTAATATCCATGCCTTAAAATTATGCATTTTTAAGCATTACGCTCATTCAGGGTCATAGTGATGAAGTGTTTCTAAGAACTTAAGCTCATGCTACAATTATATATGCACTTTGAGACTAATAATTTTTTCTTCCTGTAAATGTCCTACTATAAAAAAAAAATCTGTCATCTGAAAATCTGACAACTGTAAAAAAAAAAAAAAAAAACAAAACCAGCATCTTAATCAGAAAAGATATTTAAAAGTAGGAGAAAAAAATATTCTGCCTTGAACATTTTTCTTGCTTCTTTTTTGACTTCAATATTCTTCTACATGTATTCTCTCACTGTTAAAAAGGAGCTATTACATAAGTTATTTTAAAAATATACATTTAAGTATGGTAAGAGAGAAAAAAGCTCCATGGGAATAAAAATCAAACAGCAAAACATCAAACCCATACATGGCAATGTAGATATGCAACAGAAGTTTTCATCTTTCAATGGACACAGAACCTAAGATCCTATTACTTTTCTTGCCTCTGTAGCACATTTGTTACATTATTTAGCTGATCTCTCCTCTGCAACATTTTCTGTAGATGCTGCCATCACTTGAACAGAAATCTGTATTCTAAAGAACATAGTAATACATGGTTGATCAGATGAGTGACTCAGAGAACAGCAGGTGTCCACAAGCAAGGAAGGAAGTTTCCTCACAAATATTTTCAGACCAATGTTGGCCTGAAAAACTGGATAAAGAAAACTCAGCCCCTGTTTCGTATTCAACATTTTAGCTTTAGTATGGCCTATACAATAAAAACAAATATATTAAAATGAAAGCTGATTTGTAACAGAGAATCCACTAAAATTGAAGCAGTTTTCTGAATTTATAATTATCTTTATATTTTATTGAAATGCAATTTCACTTCTGCAGCATAGGGATACTGTTACTTATGTGACTTACAAACTACCACTTTTAGAAGAAGTGTAATAGGCAACTGCACAATGTCAGGCTTCATTTATATTAGCTTTCCAAGAAACAATACTTCTTAACAGTTATCAAAGCCGTAAAGCCAAGATTTCCTGAACACTGTTCAACAGTAAACTTAATTCTGCCTATACAAAATTCCACTCAGATTTTATATGACTTACCATAATGCAAAAAATACATTTTACTGCTGGCTTCCCTATACCTACAGAGGGATTGGTTTGTTTTTAACAAAGAAGAGTTACATACTTCAATACATAGAGGGACATGGAATTGCATCTGACAATTTTAGAAGCAAAAGCTTTTCTGGCTGCACGTGCTCCCAAAAACTTAAAACCTACAGTATTAGATTTTGATTTTTTCCTCACTGCCATTAGCTGTTTTTCTATTGAGTATTTCACTCGTTTTAATTTCAAGGAGTTCTTAATAGGCTTTCCATTCCAATTCTTCTATCTGCCTCTCAAGTACACACATCTGCTTCTCATCCGACACGAAAGCTCTTTACCTCTTTTAGGCTAGGTCTTTGGCAGCTATGCTATTTTCAGACTCCACTTCAACAAGCCCACTCAGTTCAGCCAACTGTCCCACACTGCAGCTCTCCCCCTGCCTCAAGCTCACTTCTGCAGCAAACTTGAGCTCACCAAGTATCTCCCCCTCGCATCTTTGCACCAGTCCAATAGCAGAGGATTTGGTTCATCTGCCCCAAACCTCCCCAGAAACTCTGTAACATGTATCTGTATCCTAAGTCTCACTGAAAGAGCTGGGGTAGGGTTGTCATCTGATACCTCTGCCCCAACCTCCTTCCAGGGCTGGAAGAAGAAGAAGGCCGAAATTTTTTTCTGCTTGTATTTTGCTCCAGGACCTTTGGTGTAAAATCAGTGAGACCGCCATTATCCTACAAAGCCTTAAATTGCTGGTCACATGGAGAATTGTTATAGGAATAAAAGGAGGAGACAATAACAAAGCTGCCATCATATGAGAAATCCAGCAGTCCCAGATACTGCAGTTTCCTTAAATAAATGGGGGCCACAAACAGCATACACAGAGGAACTATGACACACACATCTAATGAGAGTACTACCCCAAAACATAAACCATAACTGAGGGACTATAATTTGCACCAGGAAAATACACTATGCTTATGTACTGGAAAATTCCTGAAACCTGAGCCAGTCTGGAGTTCTCATCCAGGATGCAGGCATGCTGTTCAGCAGCATGTGGATACTCACTTGCCTATCAGCTGGTTTTCATCTCCGCTGACGTGCACAGACATCCAATCTATCATAAGACGTGTGAGCACTCTGCTGTACAAATGTGGAGTTTTATTTTAGCCCGTTAAATGCAGGAGAGAGCACACATGAGAATAAGGCAGATAATACACTTCCCAGAAGCCTATTGACTATCACAGTATGTCACATCTCAGAAAACCTGTGAAGGCAAGAAGCCAGGATGGACCATGCGCTCCTTAGCACATTTTTTACTAATTGTCCCAGATGCATTCAATAGGTTGTGCTTGATCTGTCAGACCTTATGTGATGTCATACAGCTACAGGCCTGCAGTAGAACTAGGAACAGAGTTCGTTTCAGGAGGGCAGGGACTTGTATCTAGCACAATTTTTGGCTCAATACATTCTTCTCAACAGGAAGAATTTTCTCACCAGCTGAAATACCTACTATGCTTCCCATAAAGTCACATTTAAGAACTGCATAGAGCAGGAGCCCTTCTTCATTGAATCAGTTTCCAAAAAAAAAAAAAAAAAAAATTACATTTATTGCACTTAGGAAATTAGAAGAATACAAGAAAACAAGTCCAGAAGGTATTTACAGGCTAGCAAAATGGTTACTTCTGCCAGCTTCGACTACAGATTAATTCTCCCATTAGAAACATAATTAGTTTAGCCAAAATCACCAGTACAGTGCTCAAAGTAGTCAGATACAAATAAAGGCAGTGGTCCGCCACATCAATACTTCTGAGAATCAAGGAGTCAAGATACCAGTTTAGTAACTCAAAGAACCAACATGAGAAAAACTCGAAAATAATAAACCACCCCAGAGGTAATATAATCATCATTCCTCTGGCAGAGAAACAATCACCTGCAAGCAAGACAGAGCCTTGCTGCAAAGCTCCTTTGCTGCTTGTCTGGCAGGCAGCCTCTACGAGCAGGGGGGCAGCACTGACAGGTGAAAGGACACGGCTTTGCTGCTCAGTGCCAGCCTCCAGGGAGCCTGATGTCAGCTTCCTCCGCAGCTCCAGCTCCAGGGCCATGCCCCCCTGAGGCCTGTATTCATAGGGCTGGCAAAGCACAACCAGAATCAATAGCTGCTTCCAGTGACTCTGGCATTCAGCTCCCCACATTTAATGTTTATCCTGCTCCCTTCCTTAGCCCCGTGTTTCTAGTACCATTGATGAAGCTGGGCTAGGAGCCACCATGTTTCAGCCCTCTCTGTTGCACAGCTCCCATTCAGTCAGATTTCTGTGGATGCTGTCTATTTGGTACTAACAGCAAGTTTGAATAGCACAGTATTTGAAATCACTTGTCAAGAAATACCAAATGCTCACTAAAGCATATATGCACAAATACGGAGAAAACACTGAAAAACATTTTGAAATGGATGGAATTCATATCAAAGCATAAATGCGATAACCTTCTAAATCCCAGTAAAATTTAAAACATTGTTTCCTTAAAAGTACATCTCATATTTCTCATCATGAATAAAAGAAATAATGAACCATTTTACACTACAAATACAAAAAGTTCTGGTCATACTCCTCCTGTTATGCTTTCCAGATTTAACTTGTGAAGAAGTTAAAATATATTTGCTAGACAATAGGAGGGAAAAAATGAAAGCAGATGACATGTGAGGTAAAAAAAACTATCCAGGAAACTTCCATATGCCTTCTGAGGCATTTCATACACCTGTTGCTGTTCCATTTCCTCAGGTACCACTTCACTAATGTACCAGCCCAAGGCAACAAGGGCAAAAATTACTCCCTGATCCTCTGCATACAGTTCCACAGACAGCCAAGAGTGGCAAAACAGCACCAGACTATACAGGGAGCTCAGATCACTGTGGGGCTGGAGGGAATTTACTTTGGTATGTTGAAAGAGAATGACAATATGATTGTGAGGCTATGGTTTGTGTCTAGAAAAAAAAATGGTGAACTGTATAAAGGAGATCTCCCTGGAAACTGGAATAAACAGCTCACATCTTAAAAAGTAAAAGCTAAGAAAGAAATACTCAGTGCAGCGACCCACCAAGGGTGCTTGACCAGACAGAGAGCCTTGTCCAATGAAGGAACAACTCTGTGCACAAGGAGACAATGGGGGGTGTGGCACACCTTCTGTACCAAATGCTGCACTATTCCACAAATGACAGGAGCTCATGTCATTTGTCTTTTCAAACTCTTGTCTCTCCCTCCACCCGCCTCTTTTATAAAAAATGAAAATTTGCATCATATTCAGAACAAAAATCCTGTAAGATGCGAAGGACACACAGAGGGCACAAGGGCAGTAACAGTCTAGGTTTTAAAGGTCTACTAAATGTCTAAGAAAGGATTTGAAAAGGCCTTGGCTCTTATGTGGCTTTTGGAAAACATTTTTTTCAACCATATCTGACCACAGCAAGAGGGGGGAAAAAAAGTGCTACTCATCAATTTTCATTCAGGAAGGTGAAAATTTGTCTTTTTAGCATGTCAGGGATAAAAACCTGGAATCATTTACAAAACAGATTCTATACTTTTGTTGACATTGTTTTTGTTTGCTTGTTTGTTTTTCAGCCTGGAGAAAATTGATTACAAAGATAATCATGAAATCGACCATATCATGCCAGTTGCAAGGACAGAATTTTGGGATGTTTCTCCCAGCAGAGGAGAAAAAAAAAAGTCTCTCACACTAAGGTTCAGAACAATGTTCTAGTCTACCTCTCATTGCCATGGAGACAAAGAACACCCTAGTGTGAAAACAGTCCAAAATGGAAGAAATTAAGGAATACAAAATATTATGAGAGAGGAAATACACTGTTATTGTCATTACAAGGCAAATAAGAACAGATGTGCCAACGGAAAATGTGATGGAAGGAAAACCACACATATACAACACGTTTGCAGCTTAATACAGGGAAGCAGTTAAAATTACTGGTCTCTGTTCAAGAGTGGATATTAAGAAATCAACTGGTATCTACAATTAAGGAATTTAAATAAGATGTCACGCAGTTTAACATCAATAAGAGAACAGGTATATAGACAAGGGAAAATAAAGTTGGTAAGAAAAAAAAAGAACTATATTCTAAGTAACTCAGTCATCCCTTTTGATTGGTAGGACACAAAGAAATTCCCACACTTCTTGCCAACATTAGAAAACTACAAACTTAGCACATAGAAGAAAAAGACAGAAGAAACACACAGATTTCAGGGCGTGATTTAGTACAGTAATGGTATTATATAATGTGATTTGGGAAAATACATATTCCAGCAAGCAATATATTTCTGAACTGGGCTTAATTATTAGATATATTTGGAAAAGATCAGCTGTCTTACTGAAAAGAAACAGTTGCTCTACAGATGAGAGGATTTCACTGGCATATCTTAGTCTGTTTAAATAGAACCAAGTCAGGGTTCATTTCTTAGAAAAATATTTGCAAGGCAAATGTCCCATGTGCTTAAGATGAAATTTAGGCTTTAGTTTATCTCCTTAAGATATGTACTTCACAACTACAACTTCTTTTCAAAAACATGCCAGTCTTTTTAGAAAGAAATAGCAAGATTTGTGCTCATTCAACTCATATTTAAAGTGAAATTTAAGTCTAAAAATACAATATTGCTATATTACTTACCTGCTCTGAACTTTGCCTAATCAGATACTTCCTTTCCAAGAAAAGCTCTGTTTATATTTAGTGGAGACTAATACAACACTACAATATCTCTCAGATAAAGAGAGGCTGCTGTCTCAAGAAGCTTTCTAATGCTCCAACTTCTCAAACACTAGTTCTAGCACGTCCACAATTTAAGTGGTTTTTCCGCATCCTTTAAGAAACACCTGTCTTGTCCATTTTTATTATTCTATCTGCACATCCTAAATAGCAAAAATGTTGACAACACTGCAAATTCCAATTATTTCTTCCCTTGACAAAAGCTATGCTAAGTTAAGGCAATAGAGTTGCAACAGTTCCAAGTAAAATGCATGATGCTGATACCAGGTGGATAAACAAGATAAACAAAGAAGTTCAGGCTGAATCCTACTGACAGTGAAGTTTAAGAGTCCCAAATAAAAGTAAATTAACTTTAAAGAAATCGCAGATTTTTTTTTTCCTTTTGTTTCCAGCAACTATGCCTGTGTTAAGGAGAGTTAAGATTGTTTCGATATCTTAACCATGTGTGGTGAAAAATATGTAAGAAACTCCCACATGAAGCAAATACTACCAGGATACTCTGTATCCTAATTCATCAACATGTATTAAAACTATTTTATTATACATTAGCTTTCCTAAAATACCAAGGAAGTCAGGATATGTTACAGAGAAACATGAGTCAAAATACCCTATTTACTGTACGCCTACAGAAAGGATAAAATAGCTGAGACACAGTGGCCTTCCTCTGTCTTTCAAACTACAGCTGTAGGGTTACTAAATGCAGGGGCAGCAGCAGCAAAAAGTGTTCAGACTGGTTCAGCTTCCCCTATTAATACTCCTAGATATAGCAAGAAATCTGTGTATGTGACGCATTTGCTTTGCCCTACTGATCCTTCATTTTTCAGAGAAGCTGATCTAGCCATAGCTTTAGTCCAAATGTTTGGGAATAGTTCTAAAGAAGTTTCTCTAAATCAGCTCCAGCGGTGCTCTTCTCTTAGGCATGTAAATGTACCAGACATCATCTGCTTGTTTACACACATCAAAGCTCAGCAAGCAAGGAAAAGAAAATGAGGGTTTCTCTTTCTCCTAAATATATATAGAGATACTACCCTTAACATCATCCCTAACATCTTTATTGAGCAGAGGTGACAATATGTACAAAACCACACTTTGGTGGGTTTTTTTAATGACTGTTTTTAATCATTTAATGTTATCTGTCAAATCTGCTGCATCAGAATAATCTTCCTCAGGGAAAATACTGAAGAACAATTCCCCTCCAAAATGGCTATCTTCCATTGGTTCTAAAGAAAATAAAGTCATTAGTCATTTTTGTTAAGATCAAAGGCTGGCTTCATTCTCATTGTAAATAACAGTGAAAAAAAAAAACAATTCAATAAGCAGGGCTCCTTAAGACAATATTATTTCTCAGACCCTAAAGCAGTAACTTTTACTGATGAAGCCTCAAGAATAAATAAAAGCATTCAAAAGATCAGTAAAGGAATCTACAGGATTTTAAGCTCAAGTGTAAGTTCAGAAATACCAGCATTATTCTTTTAATAAATCCACACAGGATAATGAACAAGTGTATCACCAAGTGCTCAATTTCTTGAAGGAATTATTATTACATACAACCTAAATTTAACTCAAAGTAATTGACCCAGTTCTTGTAGATCTTAGTGATGCATTATTCTGAAATACATTTTCATATGCAGTATACTATGTAGCTCCTGCTTTATACAAAAATCTCCAATTAACTTCAGCATGTGCCGCTGTAAGATGCTCTGCAATGCATCCCTTACAGAACAGCAAAACAAGGATCAAGAAGCAGCCCATTTCTAAATGGTTTCCAGTACATTGGTATAGATCCTCTGATAGCAGACATCCTGAACGTGAAACAGGACAGGACAAAGTTCTGCGCTAAGAAATGTCAGGAAAGACCAAGCATGAGTAAAGAAAGGCTCATTACCTGTGTTGGGAACTGATGAAAAAAAAAACCTACCCTAAACTTAAGACTAGAAACTTTTGAAAGAAAAAAGTCTATTGGCCAGTATCCCTGCTGCAGCAGCATCTTACACTGTGCACTAATGGACTCTGTCATAGTCTCCAAATTTCATTAACTAATCCCCTACCCTTTACTTTTAGTCTTTTTTTTTTTTTTTTTCCCACTGTTTTTTCTTTAAAAGTTACGTTTTCCTTATTTCAGTCTTCAGGGCTTCTCCAGATCTCAAGGACATCAGCAGAAATATTTTCAGACAAGGTAAATGTTTGAATGCTAACTCACTTTCATTGACTTGACTAAAGGACTAGTTTGCACACATCAAAAAGCTATGTTTATCACAATGTTTGAATCATAACTGCCAACTGCTAATACCAAATATCTGTGAACTATTACAATAAAATACCACGACCAAGACAAATTATTATTTAACAGTCAAAGAAATCACATCATGCTACTTTCACAACCTTACTGCACCTTTCCCATCTACAAGAGCATTCTGTTATCTCAGTCCCTCAGGTCTTATGTCAGGTTATTATGGACTTTAATCTCACACCTAGCAGATTCGGACCTTGCCAGGATGAGTGACAAAGGATAATCCCACTGGCTGCAGGAAACCCTGCTGATGCTTCAGTACGTGACACACCAAGTCCATGCTGAAGTCACAGAGGAGCAGTCATATTAGAAAGGACTATGCTGTTAGAAGCTTTTTTACTTCTGAGGGACTTAACACTGAAGACTTGATTATTTTACTTGGGCTAAATTCTTAGCAGCTGCAATTACAACTGACAAAACTCCTCACACCCACACACACCCCCTGGAAAGGAAGATGAGCCTTTTTGGTATCCAATTAGGAAATTGCATTCTGCATTCTTGAGTTTCCCCTGTGCTTCAAGAACAGTGAGAGCCTTCACTTTGCCTTAAAATAGAATTGTATTGCTGAGCACTAAAAATCTGCTGTATCCTGCTGCAGAGTGAGACTAATTTCAATGTTGCCAAAATGTTAATCATTTGCACAACATACAGTGCAATTTATTTTGGGATCATTCCAAATAGAAGGCAATTTGTGAACTTCAGCCTCTTCCTAATCTTTCTTTCACTCTTGGTTTCTGACTTAAGTCCTGGATGCAGTGCTCTATACTAAGGACGACATAACACAGAACTTTCTACTCCTTCTCACAAGAAGCTATTGTCTTTTCTGTTCAGAAATTTTCTGTAGTACTTTAATGAGACTTATCTTTGTTAAAAGGCTAAACTGAGCTAAAATGATAGAAGATCAAATTAAATGTTCTTTTTATAGTACTTCTAAACTCCAGTCTACATTCCTGTAAGAACCTCCACAGCCTTATGCTGTCAAAAAAAAAAAAAAAAAAATCCACTGCAAATCACCTCACCTCATTTTCCATTTTACTACATCAAGTTTCTAAGCCTAGATTTCAGGAACATTTCCCCACAGACTTTACCCAAAATCCACATACGCCCATTAAGGCTTTTCCAAATATTTTTCTCACCTTGGGACCAGGCTTCACCATTACTTTAACCACTATAAGAAGAAGAAAAAAAAAAGAAGTCACACAAAGTACACAGAAAATGAGACTTTGACGTATAACCAAATATAATAATTTGTTGAGTATATCCAGTCTGCCTGCTGTTGAATTTTTCATACTATCCTGAACTCTAACACAAAAAATAATTACTGATCTTTTAGTAGCTGGAAGAGTATGGAATTACTTGCCCTTATTTTTTGTTTAACACAGAGGATCTGTATTCAGAGCTTACTTCATGAGGAAATACCAAGTAGCATAACTTGCCTTATTAAAAGACCAACATTAAATAATACTTTTATCACCAATTAAACACATTCTCTTCTTTCCATATTACAGCAATGTTGCTATAGAAATGAAGTATTTTGCTAAACACAGTTTATTAAATATGGCACATTAAATTCAGCAAGGTACTACATGTGTCTGCCAGTAGAATCCCTGCCCAAGTAAAGCTTGGCACAGAGGAGACTGATCCAGTAAAAAACAGCTGAGACCTCCCATTTCCAAATAGGGAAACACGATTGCAAACAAAACATCATGGATAAGTATTCTGTTAATTTAATTCCATGTTGATTCTGAAAGAAGTACACTATGTAAGTGGAAGGAGAATCAGACTTGCATGTCCTCTTTGCCTGACATTTCCTTGAAATGTTGACGTTAATATTTGATTCCAATTTTTTGTGTAAAGAGCACAGGTTTTGTAGCTATCAAGTAGACTGAAAGAGTACAGCAACTAAAACCAGAAGCACTTTGGTAGTAAAAACAGCTACACTTACAGAGAATGACAGCTCAATGCAGCAGTTAGAGTGCTAATGACAATTTAAAAAACCCTGATCTACCACAAAACTAATCTCTAAAACACTGCACGTATCATTGCCTTTCTCTGTCATGTAGGTTTTGCAATAAAAAAGTCACATACCAAGACCTGGGATCAAATTTTTAGTGCCCTTACGGTGTGTTTACCTACAAACTCTGTATGTCAAGTTGTCTTAGTTACGGTGACAAACAAGCAGCAGCAGAATGTCATGGCTGTCAATGTGCTAGTTACAAAAAATAAAGCAACGTACCAAATCTCTGCAGTGAATTCAACAATAACAAGAACTACAGCTAACATTTAAGACTAGATGCCAACTCCCTTCTTCAGTCTATGGAAATGTTCAGTAGTAACACACTTTATATATAAATTGCATTCATAGCTGAAGACTATCTTTCATTATTCCTAATGGCCCAGATGTGCCACCTTCCTTCTGCTGAAAAGAGTAACAACGGCCTGAAAGGGCACTTCAGTAAATTAACATTTCAGTTCATTTCTTCTCAGTGATACTTTCAAGATAGATTGAGTTCCCATCCTCAACTAGTCGTATTTTGTCAGGATCAGGTGTAGTTCAGTTTCGTGATAGAAGTAAAAAAAGCAAAATGTTTTCCAGGTCAACAGCTATGACCTACTGCATTGAAACAACAATCTTCCCTCTTAAACACTTGAGAGAACCTGTCTGCTTTGGATTGTGGGGTCAGTTGGGATCTGAATCCTTGTGCCAAGCCTCTGCATGCAGACTCCAGTTTTCTCCATGGACCTCAAAACACTGTAGGAAAATCACGGTGCCTTTGAACAAATTACTTTTTGTCCTAAATCCTCTACTAGAGCATCTTTCTCAGATTTTAGGAGAGGTGGTCCAACCATGCTGTTAGATCCAAAAGTGGGTAACACTGCACCAGCCTCACTGGCCTGAGATTGTGTTTTCCTTCAGCCCCCACCTCTTGTCAGTATGGAGTGAAATTTAAAACGATGAAAAAAACCAAAAAGTGTTGCCTCAGCAGCACCAGTGCTAAAACATTTAAAAGGCTGAGGAGAAGTATGTCTCTAAGCTGTCCTGCTGAGTGATTCTAACAAAAACCTACTGATAAAAAGAAAGGAGGTAGAATTAGTCTACTCTTTGCTATTATGATCAACACAGAAACAGATGTATTTACTCCTATGACATAGGGAAATTACTAGACCAAAACCATTGTGCACCCAGATAAAGGGAGACAGTAAGACAACCACAACAGAAGAGGAAACTATCTCTGTAAGATATAAAAAATTTGTCCATCCTCCATTCTATATCCTTTTTAACTAGACTAGAAAGGAAGTTTCCTAGTCTGGTAGTGGCGCTTAGCAACAATTTCCAAATTTGTAAACAAGTGCACAGATCCATGTGTTTGTGGTAAGGTACACATAAATATACATAATTTTTCTCAAACATCCTTCAATTTAACTGCTGTAATTATGTATCATTTGTGTTACATCTAGAAAGATGTCTTTCCTGTACCCTGCTAAATAAATAAGCTAGAAAATAACGGGTAGTTGCACATTCTGACTTAGGAAAGAAGAGAACATCTTGTAAACTTCCTCAACAGAACAGTATCAAATCTAATACTTAAAGCTTGCAATTTACACTCACAAATTACACAAAGTACTATCACAAACTGTTTAGTGAGAAAGGTTTTAATTACTCACTTGTATTTCTTAAGTGTAGCAAAGTCTCTTATTTAATATTAATTTTTCCATATAATCATAAAATAAATCTAGGTTGTAAACAACCTCTGGAAGTCATCTAGTCTTAACCACTGCTTAAAGCACATCCAATTACAAAACGTTGCACAGTCATGCCCTGTCAAACTTTGAGTATCTCTAGGAACAGAGAATCCAACTCCTGCCCTGGGCAACCCATTCCACTATTTGTCTACTCTCACAAGAAAATGTTTCTATTTCACTTTATTAGGGTTTTCATGTTGCAATGTATCCTTTACCTCTAATCTCACCCCTGCCCATCAGTAAGGAGAACAACCTGGCTCTACCTTCTCTAAACTACCACAAAGGGCAGTTGAAAAGAGCAACAAAATCTGTCTTAGTTTTCACTACTTAAGATTATTTTCTCATCCTCCTCTTATGTAAACACTTTTCAAGGATGTTCTAAACATTTCTTGAGAGACAACAGGCAAAATCATGTAAGTCATGTTTTCTTATTCTAATGCGTTAGATATTCAGTATTACAACAGACTTCCAAATCTGGGATTAAAAAAAAATATCTGTAGCACATAAATGAGATCACAGCCTAAAATATCCACTTTTTACCCTCTACATATTGCTAAAAACAACCATCCTCCCCAAAATAAAATATAAAAAAAAAAAAAAATCCCAACCAAACAAAAAAATCATACCACCACACACACACACACACACAAAACAACCAACACAACCCCAAGATCTATTTTCTGCCTGTCAGGCCCTAGAATATAGTCAAGTCAGCTCTTCTTCGCCAGCATAGATTGAATACTGGAGCTGAGCCTATGAATATCCTGCCAATTTCCAAGTTGTTACAGTATATTAGCATCAACAAACCTTATTTTCAGCCACACACAACATTTTTAAGATGATTACAGCCCAACCATTTTTTCTAATGAAGTATTTCATGTGTGACGTTTTGTATGATAGCTGACATGCTTAGATAATAATAAAATGACCTATAAGAACAGAAGAACAACAAATACATCTCTAGTCATAAGACAAGGATTAATGGTTTTTAACAGATAAGAACACAAATACAGACTAGAGGTAAGGAAGAAGACTTTTGCGATGAGCGTAGTGAGACACTGGAACAGGTGGCCCAGAGAGGTGACAGATGACCTGTCTGAAAACATTCAAAGCCAGGTTGGATGGGACTCTGAGCAACCTGGTCTAGCTGAGGACATCCCTGCTTATGGAAGGAGGTTTGGACTGAAGGCCTTTAAAAGATCTCTTTAAGCCTAAATTATTCTATTATTCTATGAGTCTATAATTGATAATATTTAATCAAAAGACCAAAACTACAAGAACTGTTCAGCAATGCTAACCATATCTTTATTTCAAATCTCTACTCAGTACATGGCAAGGTTTTGATTGCCTTGTATGATGGAATCTATTCAGTAAAGAAAAGCATGTATTTCCATGTTCTTTCTGGCTTCACAGTACTGCTTGCAGCAACATCATGATCAATGGCTGCACCCATCTGCAAACTTGAGCTCTCTTGTCACCTTCCAGATCCCAATTCTGTGCATCCTCTTAAAGTGGCAAACAACGTATTTGAACTTAATCATAATATCCTGTTGAAGATACTACCATATTGCTAAAACTCCTTTGGCTTTTTACCCCAAGTCCCTTTATACTGAGTCATCTTTAAGTTTTCAACTCAGAGAATGAGAGACTGGACCTTATTTGCTTTGCTTTACAGTGAAGGAAGTGGAAGAAACAATACTGACCTTTCAATGTGGATGCATTCAGTATATCTATCTATCCATCTGGACCAGGTTGGATGGGACTCTTGACGTTATATATTATCTGTCTATAATGTTTGGCTGACATTAAGGAATTTATTATCTCAGAGCCAGAGTTCAGTTCCAGATTTTAAAGCAGGTACTGGAGCAAAGTACTTTTCAATACCTGTCTTCCCACTACACGTATCATTAGCCTCACTGCAGCTTTCCTACTTATACAAAAATATTAAGACTACTCCTGGAATATTTACAGACATCTGAATGTGGACAAGCACTTTTTACTGAGTTCTTATACATAAAAGCCAAAAATAAAGAATTCCATTGTATGTTATTGCCATCATCAAGAAAGAAATCTTCACTAAAGCACTGAAATAGTTACATTATAAATAAGCAACACATTTTTGGAATAAAATACCGATTTTATTATAGTAAGCTTTGTTTCAGTTTTCACCAGAAAGTAGAGACTGTGTCTAAAGTGGCCAGTGAAAACTACTGATTCACTAAACAGTTCGATGGCTTACCATGTACATGCACACAAATCCAAGAAATTGCTCTTATCTACCTGTTTATCAAGCCAGTTATTTTCCAGAAGTCTACTGAAACCACATAAATCCTGTTTCAGAACTAGGTACTGAATGTCCATACACATGTTCATTGCATTAGGGAAATAAGCTTTTCTTTCAAACTGCTTACTTAATTCCACAGTAAAATATGACAAATTAGACAGTTTTGTTGCAAGGTACACAGATACACACATACATGTATAAGCAACATTACTAACAGGAATGTGCCTCAACGTAGATCATGTTACGTTTGTTGGTTGTTTGTTTTTTTTTTTTAATCTGCATTTTAGCTTGTAAACATTATATTTAGCTAGAATTTTTTTTCCTGAAAAATTGAGGAATATGAAAATGAAACAGAATAAACAAGGTAAGGCATTGCACACGTTTAAGCAACTGCACACAATAAACTACTAAATACAGAAACAGAATTGTCGCGAGAAATACACAGACAAAGAAAAAACTCAATATTCAGGTCTGCAAGAAGGAAACACTGGACAGAATCCAAAAGCCTATTTTCTTACTCTTTACAAGCAAAAACAATTTAGGACAATACAAACCAACTTTATAAGTTGGATCATTTATTTTTTAATGCGTGTCTGTGTACACGTAGCACCTACTTGCACTGCTGTCACTTGAGTTGCAACAGAATTCTAAAAAGCTGTGTGCTAGGTTCATAACTGGGACAAATCAAAATGCCTTAAAAAGCATAACAGAACAAAAAAACTAAAAAAACAAAATAAAAGACACTCTCAAAAGCTACCAAACCCCTGAACACAGAAGACATTCTAGAGTTTATCAACAGTCTACTTTAAAACATGAACTTGAAAACAATGACTAACAGCTACATCTGTTAATTCAGGGAACGATCAGCATCTGCATTGTACAGGATCAGAGAAAGAGTAGTTCAAGTTTGCATGAACAACTGAATACTTTTAATTTCACCCATGCTTCAAAGCAGGGTCAACCAGAGCAGGTTGCTCAGGGCCACATTCACTTGGGATCTTAATTCTTTAATTTACAATGACAGCCTGCATGAAATATAAATTTACATGTAATCTCTGCAGTTTATTCTGCAGCAAAATATTACAGATAAAGCAGCTGACTTACATTTTAAAGTGGAATCAAGTTCAAGAACTTACACTTATTTACAGTATCTCACTCTGGGGGATACGCAACCTTTCTCTGAGTTTCACAGACAGAAAACCTACGTGGGACCTCCCTTGAAGAAGTCTTTGAGCAAGAGTAGTCAGGCTTCTAAGTGTAACATTCTCTTCAAGTATCCCCTTCAGCGTATGTTCCATTAGACATGACAATGCTACAGTATTGATCTATCACTTCTATTTCATTAAATATTTAATAGCTGGTTTTGTGCAAAAAATTTACTTTTAGTAACTTTTTTTTTTTATGTTACACTCAACACTATTACTTTCTTCAAGTTAGAAAGCTTGAATATTTTAAAAAAAACACAGAAACAAGAGATTTTTGGGACCCATAACTTGAAGCATAAACTAACTTTACCTTCCTTTTTCTTCCTGTAGTTCTGTGCCCTCACTACCTATTCTGCATTTTGAAACATGACTGAAACGTAAGTGTAATGACTCATAAGTCCTTTGCCCTTGAAGTCAAGCATGGTTCATAGAAAATCCCTTCCACTTAATAGGGGCAAGGTATGAGCATGCAGGTACAAGGCTGTATCATACTGTGTAGTAACAACAGGACCAATAAATGCATCAGGCTGAAATTTTAAGCATGATTTCTGAATGCTTGATTTCATAACTTCCATATTCTAAAGATCAGCCCAATATCTGTACATCAGATTGAAAGTATTAAGGAATCTGAGTTTTTTCCAGAGCTTGGTATTGAAATTACTTGGCCAATATAACACAGGACATTAGGGTAAGTAAATACTGATTTTTTTTTCTGACCCTTAATTTATCAATCAAGAATCTCTGCTTCTGTGGGTCTACTTACCATATTAAAGGAACAGTATATGGAAAATTGGAGACCATCAAGTTAAAAAAAAAGTTGACATTATTAGAAATACCTGACAAAACAAAATTTGGCCGGATATTCCAAAGCCACGAGTTGCCTATATTCACTGCAAAGAAGAATCAAATCCAAAAGTACTAGCACAGTTAGGCTTATCTCTGGGTGAAAATACTCAGTTACATTAAACAAGATTTCAAAAAACCAGCAGAATCAATCCTTGTACTCCAAGTAGTCAAACTAACATTGCTAAGGGTGCTACTAATAGACAGCTCACTGTAAAATCCCTTAATATATCATACCAAGTTCCTGGCATACTAGCCAGTCATATCCTTGCTAAATACATGTAATTTTTTTGTTCAGTTTCAACAGGAAAGGCTGATTTGCCATATTGCTTTTATGTCAATATATCATTCACTGCATCGAAGAAGACATCCTGTTTTACCACCTCAAATCTCCTTACCTTTGGTATTTTGCTTTTTTTATTCATCAGCTTTTTCCTAACCCTAGGCACTTCAATGGTATCTTCAACACATTACTACTGCTTACGTCTTCATAATTTTCAGTACTCATTTTTGGGGTTGTTTTTCTTTTCCCTAACTCAGGGCACTTTATAAACACCATGGATGGCACTATGCAATTTTAAAAGAAAATATGACTTTATAAACATGATGCTGCTTATTTACACAGTGTTATAGGGGCATTATCTTTGCTCACACCATAAAAATGCATACCGAAAACTCCACTGATCTAACTCAGACCTGCTTTATTTCTGCTTTACCAGAGAAGGATCAGAATAATTCAACAGTAATACTTTTATAGTTAGCCTTGATGATCTTAAGGATCTTTTTCAAGCTTTTCCTATCCTGGATTCAAAGTAAGTCATTGACTAGTCTTAAATACTCCACACCCATTTCCACTATAAGGAGGCAACTTTAAGCATCAGCTCTCTTACATACACCACCATAGAGATATGAATCAACATGACAAAATAATAGAAGATTTGCAGTCTATTATTTCCACAAAATCCTCCAATATCGTTTGAGAAAGAAAGGAGAAAGTATGGTTACACGTGGCCCAAGCTCATTCAACCTAAAAGGGAAAAGCAAATCGTAACGGGAAAAAAATTAATTTTAAAAACGGTATCACCAAAATTACTCCAAAACAAAGCAATTTTACACTTCACATGCTCAGCTCCTTTCTGCCAGCCGACTTCTATTCTGTCAGTTTAGCTTACTGTAAACCTGAAACTTTCAAGCATCTTAGGGCTTGAATGAATTTTCCATTGAATATTTTGTACAAAATGTGCATGCTCTAATTGACAAAGCCAATTACTCATTCTGTTACTGTATCTAATTCCAACAAGTATACCAGGAAGAAATTATTTCTTTAGCCAACTCATATAATTTATGCCAAGTACCAGTCCTTCCATCCCTCTGCAATGAGCTTCAACCCTCATTGCTCAGGCTGAGTTTTTGACAGTGCACAATGTATCCTAGAAGACTTTCCTCTAGATTATTTCTGTTTTGGTCTTTCTTTAATACCTTGTAAAATAAGTAACAGCAACAGAATTTCAAAGGCACTACTGCTTGCCTTTCTAAAATGTAATATCCACTGTCTGGTCATAACTTAACAGAAAAAAAAAAAGAAAAGATAATCATCATCAGAAACTAGGAAATATAAGTACTGCAAAGACAAAGTTAAAAACCTCACTTAGTGAAATCAAAAAATAATCACACGCCAAGCCCTACTTGTGCCATATTATGAAATTCCTGAAAGATACTGAGATCTCAATGATAAGGACAAAGCAATCTGTAATCATAGAACAAGTTCTCCTTATCTATACCAGTCACCAGCTGGTGGTTTTGTCAGCAGTTCACCAAAGAAAAGTGTTGCAGCAGTGATACTCCATACTTTTGGCTCCAGCCTACCTCAATTAATAGAACTACCACAATCGTTCTATTCATAGCAAGTACAGTGATAAATATGGGAAACTGCAACTACTCAGAACAGGGCTGATAAATCACAGCTAATTAACAGAGGTGCTGGTTGTGCTTACTGATCCGCAGATCTTTTTTTTAAAACTCAGACAAAAGAAGGAAAAGCAGAATGAGTGGAAGTAAAGACAATAACAGGTAAAGAAAAAATCATGACAGGTTTAGTTTTTTTCCTTAGTTTTGTTTCTATTTTTTTTGCTGAGGCGAATTTTGGTTTTTAATTGCCATTTTGATTTTCATCCAGTAGCAAGGACAATTACATAATGAACTATACGTGACTTTGGTCTTTAATGAACTGGAAGCAAATCACGTGTCCACCAACCATGTCTGTTATTTTAAAATAATAGTTTTAGCAATACATTTCAAAAATGCAAAATCACCACCTGTTTCTCAGAGTTCCTTTTGGTCACTAGTTTTGGTTTTGGAGGTAGATTAAATGAAAGATTCACCCGGCTTGTATGTTTGCTAGGACTGGCAAAAGCTGTGGAAAATTCATTTTACAATTTCCTTGTGACCCTAACTGTTCCTTCTGTGAAACTGAAATTCAGTGAAATTGAAACAAATTGAACAAGAAGTACCTCTTTTCTGCTTTCAAAATGCATGGTCATCAACAAGACTGAGAACCCATCAACATTTCCATTACTTACAGTACACAGACTTTTCCATTTTCTTTATTAAAACTATTCTACTGTCTTTGGTTTTAAATTTCAAGTGAATCCATCTCGTATTCATTACACTAGAGTTCCTGTGCATTTAAACACTTCCACTGACATAAATCTTCCTGTTTTTAGAATCTATGCCACCGCATGCAGGTAACTAACCCTGCTGCATGGAACCATCTACCCCAATTTCCATCTCCAACTGGAGCCAAGAACAGACAGCTGCAGTCTGTTACTGAAGAGATACAGACTGGTCGATAAACAGAGAGAGAGGTCTTTACAGAAAGAAAGCAAACAACATCCTCTCATTACCATTCCTTCTCCCTATCAGAGTTCTCAAATATTAAGTATTTTTTTTTAAATCAAAATGTACTTTCTCATATCCTTTATCATTTATTTTCCTCTTTTTAATATTTATTCCAATTCTGTACTGTTGCTTGAGGGGTAAAAAGAGGGATAATGATAATGTGCCCTACAGAATTATACAGGAACTTGAACACATCTTCTAATTTGTTTTCTATTATTTTCTAATAGTTGCTAACATACGATTTGACTTTCTTTTTGGTCAGCTGGTTCCTATTAGTAATGGTAATGTCCTGTAACTCATCACCTGAATTTTGAATGTATACTAACTGGACTACTTACAGAAGAAATACTACTCGAAATTAATTAGAAGTTTCCACTGTTTTGTGCTCTCTCCTTTATTCCATGGAATGATCCCACAAGGTTACAACCAAGTGAAAAGAGAAACGACATGCAAAACAATGCTTAAATATAATTTAAACAGAGCTGTATTGTAACAAATGTTACAAACAAAAGTCTTAGGTCTCCAGTGCTTTCAGCTTACTGACAAACAGCAACTAAAAACCAAATTAATAGTGATATAAGAAACACAGCTAACAATGAAAAAGGATAAGGCCATCAACATTGCAATTTTAACAGGGTCCTTGGCAAAGAACCAGGATACATAAATACCTGGAAAGTATCAATTCTTGAAGCTGTTCAGGCACACAACTCTGCAACATGTTATTGATTACACCAAAATTTTTCTAGTACAATTTCTCTGACATCAAGGTTTATGTAAAGCAAGAATCTGCCACATGCACCAAAAAACAAAAGCCCCCTCCAATACTCCTGATGTACAATTAGTGTGAATATCTGATAGTACCCATGCTGCATGCTGATAAAAAAACCCAAACTCATTACAACTTAAGGGCTTCAAGTATACCTTACCCAACAGCACAATTTTAAAACCCCATGAAGAGTTAAGCCAACCATTCTCAAGTCAACAATTTGAAGTACTCAGCACATTTCCATTATGAAAAACTGTATCTCACAGGGTTTCTTTGATAGTTGGTCTCATTAGGATTGTAAAATGAGTCATCCTTTTTTTTTGTCTGTTTGTGAAATCAAGTAGTGATGTTGAATGAGAGAAAGGACAATATTAATTTTAAAAGATTAAGCTATAATTAAGTTCATCAAAAAACAAGTTTTACACATGTATTTAAATACATACAGAATTAATAGGTTATCTGTCTTGACTACAGCTGTTGTGGTTAAAAAAAGGCAAAAAACAGACTAAAAGAAGAAAAAAAGGGGGGAAAAAAAGTAATGCAAACTGAGTGGGACAGAAGACTAAGTACTCAACTCAGTCTGCACTGACTGACTGTGTAACTGTCCTGAAGAGAGGCATACATGTGGGGGAGTACTTCAGCACTAATTCATCATGTAATGCTTCTAAATTAGAAGCAAAATGGGAGTCTGGGAGAAACAGCTACCTCTGACTTCCACAGTTTATGAACAATGTACAATTACAGTAGCAAATCAAGGTTTGAAAAGTGCTCTTATAGATAGAATAAAGACAAATTTTGTGAATGTCTTGTCTCTCACAAGAGACAGACTTCATAGCAGGATAGCAGTGAAAGCAAACATGGGAGAAGCAAGGAGGAGGCAGAACTCCAGCAAGACAGAATAAAAGTACTCAAAGATAGAAGCCATGCAAATAGGAACTGGCAGCAGGCTGTACTCAAGTCTTGCTGGCATGGAGTTCATTCTTATATAGCCATTCTCATATAGCAACATGTACTGCTCCATTCCCTGTGTTTAGAAGCTGCAAGTCTAAAGTATCCATGTACTGCTATCAGAGCACATCATCAGCCTACCCATTTAAAATACAGGTAATTATTGCATGGGTAAGCACAATATGCATCTTCTTCCAAACAATACGTATGAAGATGATTTATATTGTTCAAACCTAAACCTAAATATGTTTCTTTAAAGTACAGACTGCATCTAAATTAAGACATCTGTAATCCCAAATCTAGCATACATCTTAAATAAAAACCAAATCATATCATAAACTAACTTCTTCCTGTTTTAAGTCTTTTTTGATGTTACAGTGATATCACACATAGGTCACTATTTACATAGTCTGTATGGTACACAAGATCAGTTAGCTAGGATGAAGAAAAAGATGATTCATGTATGAAAAAGCCTTTGTCCTACCATCATGTGTCTCCTGTATAAAGGTAGATAAAAGTAGGGAGGGGAAAATTTTTTTAAAAAGACAAAAAGCACAGTTGAACAGGTTTTTTTGAAGGTAAAGAATAATGACACTTAGAATTGAGAAAAAACCCAATCATCTCCAGTCTATAACTACATGGTAACTTTGAAATTGAAAGCTTGAAATTGCAAGTAGCTATTTGCAACATTCAGTCAGAGAGAAACTGGTTCTTCCTGAACTTTTAGCAGTGTAAGGTTCAAGTAAAGAATACTTGATGCTTCCTTTAAAGATTAAACACTAGCAAGAGACCCACATAAGCTCTGAAGCTGTCAAAGAAACTTCATAATGTTAAAGGGGACGCAATTGCCCCATTCTGCTATCGAAACAAACATGTAGCAGTTTACTTCACTGATTTAGGATTACCTCACTCTTTCTGTAGGTGTAGCATTCTGGATTTAAATGTATATCCACAATGCAAACATTTTTTCACCAGATGATAAAAATGTATCAGAATATGATTAACCTGAAAACATCCATATGCTCACTGAAGAGTGGCAAAGCTCCGGCACACGCGTGTACAATCCATTTTGCCATCACCATCTGCCAAATTGTATCTACATTTAAGACCATTATCTGTAAGACAGTCCCATAACATCAGCTTCAGTTATGTCCACACAAAACCTAAAAAAGATATAAATCCAGAATTATTGATCACATCCCACAAATATACTTCACATGCTCATCCTCTAAATTAGATGGGAGTTACTATAAAGCTGTGTGTCATACTTTTGTTTCATTTATATAAATCCTCTTAAAGAGATAGAAATACTAAAGAGTAAAAGTGTAAAATACTAATTTTGCAACTCTGCAGGTGATCTGTGCAATGTTAAAATTTTCTTGTCTCCTATTTGAAGCCTGTATCTTCCAAAACACAAGGCACCATTAAGATTTCTATCCGCAATTTTTCCACATTTCACAAACTCACTATTTTACTATATGATTACTGGGGGCCCATAATATCTACTAAGGCTCTTCCAATGGCCTCAGTATTTCAGATTCCTCTACAATTAATTTAGTAAGTCCTTTAACAATCACTTTTGTGGCTTATTTTTTCTCTTTCCCCTCTGTATTGACTGTGGCTTAAATTTTCAGAAAATTGCATCTTCATTGATGTCAATTTTTTGAACATCAGTGACTTGTGAAGAAAATAAGTAATACGTTGCTGCTTAAAAACGTAGATCACTGTATAAAATGATTCTAGCTCAAATCCTTGTGATGAAAGCGTACAATTTGCCTTTGAATAAGATGGACCAACCCACATCAGAACGTGTTTCTGGAGATACTTGTCTTTCTAACCTGAATTGCTCTATGTCTCTCCTGTTCTTTGTAGCAGCAATACATCAGTTCATTCTAGTTAAATCTGATGCCAAGAGAAAGTACAGAAGAGCCTACCTTATAAAAAATGCCTAAATATAGTCCACAAACTCTAAATTCAGTCATGACTACCACAATTCAGTTTTTTGCTTAAGTTAAATTTCCACACAAAACAAGGTGGCATGTAAAGTACCAAGACAGTGCCTAATGAGAGCTAAATTCAATTTGACTATCAAATTCAAAGACTAGAGGACAGACTACACAAGAATTATATGAAGGTAGGACATGAAGAGCTAAGTAACAAATTCCCTGGTAAATTGCTGGTTTATCCTTTCTCTTATCTGAAAATCTGATGAGGAAACAGCACTGAAAAAATTGAAACACCTTCAGAGTTTTTAAGTACTGCAATAGCTCCTAATATGTAAGCACTGCATCTAACAAACTAAAGCAGCTATAAACCTGAGGGAAAGAAAAAAAAAAAAAAAGAACTGCAGCATTGATTGTAGCTTGATCAGAAAAGTTAGAATAATTTTACTGGGACACAACAAAACCCAAACAAGCAATGTAAGTGACAACTGAGATTTCTTAAGAATATCAGTGTTTTCCAAATAGCAGCTATCCCACAGCCACTTGTAATAGTTAAAAAATCTTTTATTGTTAGAGGAGAAGATGATGAATCATTTCTTAAGTTTTCAGAAGTAGGAAAAGGGATCACTAAAAGACACAGGTACAAATCCAGCACTAGGAAATCCAAAATAACTGGATTTAAGAAGGACAAAAAAATAAATATATGGTCAAACTTAAGGAAAGCAGGAGTAACTTTTTATTAAGACCAAAATACAAACCTAAACATGTTTTTCCTTCATTATTTGCAAATAATGAAGGAAAAGGATGCAAATGTTTGTTGGTTAACTGTTGAAAATCAAAGTCAAAAACATGCACGGTAATTTTTGTTCCTTGTTAAACTAGAAGCCAAATGATGTAGTCATAGCTGGTGAAATCCTTTCGACTCAGAAGTATCTTAAGATCTATTTTATCAAAAGGCCAAGTCAGCTCCTTGTTAAATTCTATGGAAATACAGATTATATATGGTTCATGTAATTCAGTTAAATAGAATGCTGTTCTTAATTTTTAAATATCCATATAGGCCTGGAATAAGAAATAAAACCATTATCCCACTAGAAGGACAGTAATTTGCATTCAAAGCTTCAACTACAGCTGTGAATGGCAAAACAGAACACAAAAAAGGGAAGCAGCTATAGTACACTATAGAAATACATTAAGATACTGTAGCACTACAGATCTTCAGAGTTGTTTTTTTGGTGTTTTTTTTTTAAAGAGGAAGCCTCTATAACTACACTGATGCTTTTATCTGCTGTTTTGGTTGCTCATTATTGCCAACTATCAGACATAATCTGCTGGACTAGAGACTTTGAGCTCAGCTTGTTTTATTTTCCCTCACATATTTCATATAAAGCTGTCATTACTACAAATGTATGAGACTTTCTTTTTAGGATCATTAGGTTGCTGACCATTTTTTCATGGTCAGCATGTACAGTTTTTCATTTTCTCCATATTTTTTATGCTAAGAAAAAAAGAAAAAAAAAAAAAAAGACTGTAGACAAAACAAGAGCAAGAAAGAACACAAAGGGAGAACCAATGGCTAGCTTAACATCTCTACTGCTGTGCATCACTGGCTTCCCTTCTGCAAGCAAACCGTGTATGTTTCAAACAAAATTCACACAAAGCTATGAATATATGAACAAGACACAGAGCTCAAGTCCAACAGGATAGCTATCTTCAAATCAGTGTCATATATGCATACACCTTACCTATTCCTTAAAGCTTATTTGATTATAAGACAAATACTAAAGGAGAGAACTGAAATATAGAAATTTGCATGCAATCTGATCAGAATCCAAATGTTACAGATATATATAATGCTTGATATATGGACTGAACATATTGGTTTCAAACAGCCTTATTCCTGTATAACTTAAAGAAAAATTGAACTTATTTTTTCTATCAACTCTGGAACATTTGTTGTTGTTCCAGAAAATATTCCAGAGACATTGATAGTTACTTCAGACTCTGTTTTTCAGGAAGATAAAGTCCAAGTAAGTTTGATTAGAAGCCAAGATCATACCTGACTCCTGGAAAACTCCACATTTAATTCAAATGTGGAAAAACTATAAAGCAGACTGCTAATAGCCAGCATCACAAAAAGCAACAGGTATCTGTGGATCTGTCTAGCAATGAAGGCATTGGGGCTTTTTCCTCTAAAAGATTATAAGCTTTAAATCTCCACAGTAGTTACAATATCAAGTAGACCAACTGGTTTATTTTTAGAACAATCCACTTAAAAGACCCTAGAGAAGAGACACAAAAAGCTGAATGAGTGTAAATACAAGTTTGATTGCATTACCCGGGAAAAGACAATTATACAGTGGATGCAGACTGTTCTTTCTTCAATAATTACTTCATTAAGGTGCAGTCTATAATTCACTAAGTGCACATTACTAAAACAATAATAATAAAAAGAACCTTGAATGTAAGACAGTTTATTAAACAAACAAGCAGAATTGCCTTCAAAAATGCAGGATCACATAGTTAAATATACAACACATGTTCATAATGATAGAATAACAAGATTAGTTAAAAACACCAGGTTTTTAAAAGAAAACAAAGCAACCATGCATTCTATGTCATTAAGGTTCAAGTTGTCAACAGCTTATCCAAGCCAGTTTTGAAGTAGTCCTAAGGAACACAATTATCATAAAGACATTTTTTCTTTCCTACATCCCATCCTTGAACTGTCACCCATCTCATGCAGAGGCAGCAAGAACTTCTATTTGGAACAGAAAAGGCAGAGAGAGGAAAGCCATCTATGTCAGTTTTTCTGATGTATCTGGAAAATTCTCTGTTACTGTGTGAACACAACATTTCTGAGGAATTCATTTGTTTCAGTAATTCAGTTGATGAGTCATGAATCACCTCCTTTAGAGCTGTTTACTATACTCTGTTCAAGAAAAGTAAGTAATACACTAACACATACATCAAGTTCCTATTTTTACAGTCACTTTTAAAAAATCTTTTCCTCTCCAGGAGTCATTTGGAGTAGATATCTCATGCACTTATTCAAGAGCATGAGCAGGTAGCTCAAATCTGAGAGAGAAGATAGGGAAAATACAGATAATACAGATAAAGAGTTCAAGCTGGACAGGAGTTGGTAGAAATGTCATAAAAGCAATTTCTAAATTAATTTGAAGACACGTTTCAATATTCAGTCAGGAAAGAATCTCGTGTAAGACCTAAGGTATGCCTCCTTCAGTTGTATACACCAGAAAGACCATTTAAGTTTTAAATATGAAATTGTACTACAATTGGACTTGATTTTTTTTTTTTTGCTTCAAATAACCAAATGTGTACTAAGATATTATAAAATTATCCCCCCATATTATTCTGATGATGTTATGAAAATCAATTCAGACTATTGTTCCAATTGTAATGTCATCAATTCTTTTCTACAGTGAAAGGCTGCCTACTACAGGGGAACTTTAAAGCCCTTTCTTAGATATTCTGAGACAATACTCCCAAAAATTATATTTTTAAACCTCAAATATCTTATTTTAATAAAAAGTATATATCAATACAGAGTATTTGGAAAAAAAAAGGAATAAAATATACATTATTACACATAAAGATTTAGCAAAATAACAGAGAGGATCTTGACTCTTTATATGCTTTGTTTTAATTGGAAATACAATATTAAATGTATCAAATGAGTCTTTAAGGTGTTTGATCCACCACAGAGATGAGGCACAAGCAACTATTTGAAGTATTTCCTGCTTTAAGAGAGTTTCTAGCCTTGTTTGTGTTTTCTTGGACTTTTTAATGACTCAGGGACATACGTCTACACAATGACAGGTTCATCTTACCCACACCATCTTTCAAGAGAAAACCTTTGTGAAATACAAAGGATATGACCATGATGTTGTGGAAAATACCTCAAACTGCCACTAATGAAAATAGTCTTTTATTAGAACTCATGTTAGTAGGTAGCTGTATACAGATGTAAAGGTTCAAAATCTTCCTCTGCCAGGCATTATAGAAATATTATATAGTAAATATAATATATTTTAAATTATATTACAACATAACATCTACAAAGCAGACCCACTGAAAATTTGTCAACTACTTAATGTACTCTGTCAGGATCATTTTCCATCTTTTAAGTTCTCTAATTATAAAACTACCAATTCTACATGAATCAAATCCAAAATTTCTACCAAGTCACACAAATCCCAAAGAAATATATTTATAAATGTTTACAAAGAATAACAGAAAAATTTATTTATAAACATACAGTCCATGTTAATTACTGTCTTGCACATGAGGGCTAATAAATCCACAAAATCAAAGTTACTCAATATAGAACCTGTCAAAGCATTTCTTTCTATCCTGTAATATCTCATCTAGCTTCACAGTGGTTTGACCCAGGCCACATTAAAACTTTTGCAAAATAAAACTAACCATGGCCAAAAAGCCCAAATTTAAACAGGAGCATACCACATCACAGCTTGGTATTGACAAATCCCCGGAAGAAAACTGGGAACTGCACTCCCCTGCATTCTAAAATCAGCACGCAAACTAACACCAAATTAAGTCATTGTACCATTCCCTTCCAACGAGATACAAATTTCATTACATATACCATTTCATCTGACAGCCATAATTTTATGTCAAATAGGAAAGATATTCTTTCACAGAAAGATAAAATTAAAAGGTATCTATCAGTACACAATGACAGAAGATAATATCCATTTAACCTACTAAATTCGGTGACTAAAATCAATTCCCTGCTTGCTAAGCCGTTGAAAGGCTTAGAATAGATGGTTTTATTTATTCTTACTATATTTTAATTTTGTACATAGTTCTCCAAAGAAATCTACCGTCCCTATTTCTACTGACCTAAAAATGTATGAACATTGAGATGTGTCATCTTTCATACCTAAACTGAGAACAAATTCAGTACCTGCCTCAGCAAAACTTTTGTGCAATTTTGTCTAGTAAAGTGGTTTGCTTTAAAGAGAACGTAAATAACAAAGTTCTGTACAACTGTAAAAGGAAACTCCTTGAACTACTTTGGATTAAAAAAGAAAATAACATCTCATTTCAAACATACAGGAAGAATGTCAGTGTCTGCAGCATCAGGGAAATGGACTTCAGAATAGTTATTCCCAAACTTACATGACTACAGACTTCCTATTGTAAACAAAAGAGCCTCTTTGACAGCCTCATATTGATTAATGTTCTTTCAGATCATGAAAAGAGGCAAAAGACTCACAGACAATGTGAGTCTTCTGCTTGCACATGCCATCAAAACCCATCCAGCAGTAAGATGTAAAACTAGCATGGTGATGTTTTACATCACTCCTATGAAACATGCTGTTTCAAAGTTGGTCTTTCAGGTTATTGTTGCTACACAATGAGCCAAGACAAGGTGACCTCTTCAGTGAAAAGGAGTATCTTCTTTAAAAAATATTAAAGAAAAAAAAATCTAATTACATTTACATGAAGAATTGCAGCTGATTTTCAAGAACATACAGAAATGGGGAGCATGCACATTTAGTTTGCCCTCTGGTGGCCAATTCCAACGCTGGCTACATTTAGACAAGGACGCACTTTGGGATCAGTGTCATTGAAAGGGAGTAGGTATGCTACAATTACTTTTACAGTTCTTCATCTAACCCCTTATGTATTTTTAGCACACAACTGCAGCTGTTAACTTGGTATTCCTTCTACAGTTTCCAGCTACGTACCTTTGAGCGTCTACCAAACCACTTGTACAGATCCAGTCATTGGCCAGGTTTAAAAACTAATAGAAAGTAACTTTTTAATCTCCTGGAAAGATAAAAAGGTGCAAATAGAGGGCAGAGAGTTTTGAAGGACAGAATAACAAATTGATTTATGCCACTAGAATTCAGTAAATCAGAGGATAAAACAGAACTCCAGAGAAAATTACTGGAGTTTCTCAAAAGCACTTACGAATTTGTCTGTATAGAAAAGTGACAGCTACCACTCAAAAGAAAATTGTTACCACTATGCACTTCTAAGTGTAGAGAACTTGATTCCGTAGAATCCTTGAGAACATTCCTTGCAAGAGATTGATGAAAAAACTCACAGCAGAACAGAACAAACCTAAAATAATCTGTAGCTACTAAGTTGTCAAATGAGATAAGAAGCCATTTCAGATTCTGTGGAAGATCAGGTCTGACTGCTGAATAGAAATACCACATTAAAAATTTCACAATTTCTGGTTCTACACAATTAGTCTGATAAGCATCGTTTGAGACTGTGTAATTCTCTGCGATTCTGAGCAGCAACAGATCAAGTTGACCAGTATGCAGCAGGAGACCAAGCAACCTAAAAAAAAAAAAAAAAAAAATCCTTTCCATTTTTTTCTCCCCATATTGCAATGGTCTGAAACAACCATATGCCTCAACCACACACTTTCCATCAAATCCAAGAATAATGACATCTTTCTTTACAAGCAACTACCCTGGTAGATTATCAAAGGGGTTTTCTTTTGCACCAAGAGTTTCAAGTATATAAAAAATTAAAAGAACTCAAGAACTCAAGAATTCAAGAGTTTGCTGATAATACAGGCTTTATTTGCCAACAGCATTGACATTAACAGTTTATTCCAATGAAGATTTCAGGCAATCCTGCAGCCCCATTATTGAAACATCCAACAAAAAGTATTCTGATTGCAAACATTCAAAAAGCTGCCAATTCTGCCTCACAGGCTAAATAAATGCACAGAGGCAGGTGCCTGAGGATTCGGAAAGACCAAAAGTGAGATGAGAATATATTACCCTCTAGTGACTGCCTAACAGCTAAAGAAAAATTGTAAATATCTGCTTGTGTATTCTGTGTAACACAGCCAAGTAAAGGGGGAACTTCTATGTGCAACTAAGTAGGGAAAAAAAAACTAATCGACCCCCAAAAAATTCCAATGACTTGAGTAATAAAAGACATATTACTGCACCTGAGCCAACTACTTAGTCTAAAACAGCCTACAATGAGCATATTCTCAAACTTGCAAAGCCTCTCTTAATAATTGATTTTCTAGATGAATTGGAGAACTGTAGATAGAATGATGAAATAATTACCTTCTTTAGTTGCAGTCATTTTAACTGTACTGGAGATTTGTGACATCTTTTCCCTTATATCACTTTTGTCAAATATCTGACTATTTGATTTGTATAGTGAAAGATTTCTGAAGGAAAGAACTGATGCAACTCTGATAAAGCCTGTAATATTATTGCTGCTCTGAAGTGCCTTTGTATCATTTTGAAATGACAGCATTATGCCTTTGTGGCTTTTGCTTTTTTATCTTAAGTAGTTTTGATACTTAAGTACATGGCAGAGAAAATGAACAGTCTTTTTGTTATAAAAGAACATATTTGGGGATACACAAGTTACACAAAGCCTTCTCTTACCAGGTGTATCTTTCATACATGCAAAAAGGATTACAAGCTAGACACTTGCCAGCAATATAAGCTACTGTAAAAAATTCATGGGAGGGGAAGAGTGAAGAATGCCCCAGAATATCTGTCTGGCTTTTCTTCATACAATTCTGTAATGTGACAATCTAGCCAGTATCCAGGGGAAGAGTCATTTTAATAGTCCTGATCCAAGGTTTCTTCACCAGTCACATTAATTGGAGCATCAAAATATCTTTCTTTTTTTAATAAGTAACCTTTTGAAATTTTTCATTTTTTTCCTTTCAGGAGAAATGCAGCATTGTTTCCCATCCATTCTGTGAGACTTTGTGATGTTTTTCAAAATATAAAAACAAAATATCAAGTAGAAAAAGTAGTATTTTCTTTTTTGAAAGAAAACATACATTTTTGAATGTATACACACTTTACAAGAAAAATATACCCATGTACACAGTCAAAAGCAATCCTTTGTTTAGAACTCGGATTAATCCAGATCTGTATTAACCTAGAAGAAGAAACTGGCCACTGACAGAAGACAAAACTAAAATTGGAGAACTGGACTTCATCTTAACAATACTGATTAAGTAAGCTTTCTTTCCAGGATACTGTTAGACAATAGGAGCATTCTATCCACATAAAAAATATTGCCAGGGCTCTTCAGAACAGAGTTATTTACTCTCAATGGGATTAGAGAATATTCAGGTTCACTAGGGAAAAGTACAGTTCCAGAAGGAAAAATAAGATATCTACCACCAGATGGTCACAGCTCTGTATGACAAAAACTCTGAAAAAAGAGCTTAGGACTTGCCAAGAACTAGAGAGCTCATGTTCAGGCTACCCTAATATTGGAGAAGTCACAAATCTAAAGCCTGAGGCTACATTCAATTTGAATAAAAAAAGGAGTCAGACTTCAGAATAGAAGACTACTTTGCTGTAAAAATACTTTGCCATGTGGCATTAGTGGATAAACTGTTCTCTGTAAGGACAACCATAAATCTATTAATTTTAAATTACTGCAATGAAATGGCACTGGAAGTTTTAAACAAAATACAATTTCTGACCATATAAATACCACATTTTTTCTAGTTTCACTGGAGAAAATAGGAAGATGGGACTAAACCTACTTGTAACCTCCTCCACACTTATTCAAAAAAAGTGAAATTTCAAAAGCATCAAAAAGCAAATTGGCAAGACTATCAAAGTTAAATGAACCTCACATAGACCGAGGCATCAGGATCTATAGTTAACACTTCCTAATCCAGTCAGATTTTTGAAAAGGTTGCTGAAACACTCAAAAAAATAGAAGGTATCATAGAAGCATAGAATGTTTTGGGATGCAAGAGATCCTAAAGGTCATCTGGGTCTAACTCTCCTGCCATGGATGGGGAACCTTTACGTAGACCAGGTTACGCAAAGCCCTGTCCAAGCATAGCATTCAACACTTCCAGGATGAGGCACCCACTCTCTGGCAGCTGCTCTGGGCAGCATTTTCCAGTGTCTCACAACCCTCACAGTAAAGGACTTATTCTTAACATCTCATCCAAACCTCCTTCCTTTCACTTTGAAGCCATTCCCTGTCGGAGTCCAGGGCATTCCTATCACTATTTCAGGACAATTCCCTATCGCTACATGGCCCTTGTAATAACTCCCTCTCCAGCTCTTCTGCAGCCCCCTTTAGGTAATGGAAGGTTTTTCTAAGGTCTTTCCAGAGCCTTCTGTTCCCCAAACTAAACAACTCCAACTCTCTCAGCCTGTCTTCACAGGAGAGGCACTTCAGGTCCCTGACCATTTTCACAACTCTTCTCCAGACTTCTCCCCTCTCATCCATGTCCTTCTTATGCTGGGGGCCCCAGACCAGGATGCAGCATTCCAGGCGGGGTATCATGAGAGTAGAATAGAGTAGGAGAATCACCTTCCTCAATCTGCTGGCCATGCTTCTTGTGATGTGAACGCCCAGGATGTGGTTGGCTTTCTGGGCAGAAACTGCACATTGATGGATCATGTTGAGCTTCTCATCAAACACACTGAGTCCTCCCCAGGGTGCTCTCAGTCCATTCTCCACCCAGCCTGAATTTGTGTTTGGGGCTGCCCCAGCCAGGTGCAGGACCTTGCACTCAGCATGGCTGAAGTTCATGAGGTTCACACAAGCCTGTCTCTCAAGCCTGTCCAGGTCCTTCTGGATGCCATCCCTTCCCTCCAGCATTATGATCATACCACACAGCCCAGAGTTGTTGCCAAACTTACTGAGGGTGCCCTCAATCCCACTTTCCATGCCAACAATGATGTTAAACAGCACCAGTGCCAACACCAACCCCCAATGAATGCCAATTGTCTCCATTGGACATGAAGATGTTGACCACAACCCTTTTAGTGCCATCCAGCTAATTCCCTGAGTGAGCCACCCACCAAACTCATGTTTTTTAGTTTAGAGATTACAATGTTGTGCAGGACAGTGTCATATGTTCTTCACAGTTAACAGAAGATGGTATCAGTCACTCTTACGTATTGTAATCCCATCACAGAGGGCAATTCGGGCTGTCACAAATCACTTAGAGTTTCCAGGAAGAACTTCTCCATGATCTTGCTGGACACTTAGGTAAGACTGACTGACCTGTGGTTTCCAAGGTCTTCCTTATCCTGCTCTTTAAAAATGAGGGTTCTGTTACCCTTTTTCCAGAAGGAACTTCACCAGACTCCACATATGATGCGTAGTGGCTTTTCCATTTCCTTGGATGGTTCCCACAGGACCCACAGTTGTATCTCACCAGATCCCATGGACCCTGTTTCCCCAGATGATCTCATATCTGATCTTCTACAGTGCGTGCTTCTTAATTCTTCCACTCTGCCTTCGCATCCTGCAACTCAGGCCAGTGTGACTGGCACACTTGCCAGTGAAGACTGAGGCAAGAAAGTTGTGGAGTACGTCAGCCTTTTTCATATCCTGTGTGACCTGGTTCCCTGCTTCCTTCCTGAGAGAACCCATACTTTCGCTAGTCTTTCTTTTATCAGTGATAGATTCTCCTGTTGCCCTTGATGACCCTAGACAGATTCAAATTTATCAGGACTTCAGCTTTTCTCACCTGATCTCTGACTTTAGGCAATTTTTGTTTTCCTCCCAGGCAACTTATCCCTGCATCCACTCTCTGCAGGCTTCCTTTTCGTGTTTGAGTTTTTAGAAACCTGTTTATCCACACAGGCTTCTCAGAGATTTTGCCCAAACTTTTCTTTGTTGGGATGCATCGCTCCAGAGCTTGGAGGATGTGACCCTTGAGTATCAACCAGCTTTCCTGGGATCCTCTTCCCTCCAAAGCTTTATCCCACGCTACTCTGCCAATCACATTCCTGAAGAAGGCCAGCTCTGCTCCCCGGAAGTCCAGGGTAGTGAGCTTGCTGTGCATCTTCCTCATTGCCCTAAGGATCTTGAACTCCACCACTTCATGGGCACTGCAGCCAACACCGCCCTTCAGATTCACATTCCCCATCAGACCCTCCGTGTAGCTAAGAACAACAAGGTTCAGCAGAGCACCCCTACTCATTGGCGCCTCTATCACTTGGAGAAGGAAGCTGCCATCAACACATTCCAGGAACCTCCTAGAATGCTTTTGCCCTGCTGCACTGTCCCTCCAACAGGTATCGGGTTCCCTTCCACTTAATGCACGCAAATTACTTTTTACAATTATTTTGCATTTTATATGTAATGGAGTCAAATTTGGATTCTTCTTTCCAGATTATCTTCCTGAGTATATCCTGTTGCCCAAAATCACTTTAATTTTATGACCTAAGAAAAGCATTCTTATAGTCCATAATAAAAGACTTTTTGACTAGCTAGAAAAATAAATTCAAATCACTGAATGTTTGCTAAAAGAAATACTCATGCACCCTTCTTCTACTTTGGATGAAGAAGAAAGAATGTTTTTCAGTCAGGATGTTTCAGATATTAATAAGCCTTCAAAACCCATCCTTAGCCTCTGCCTTCACTCCCATCCCCCTTTCTAAAACAGAACACCTTATTTTACATTCTACATTCAGAAAACTCATACTTTGAACTCTCATTGCCTCTCAGGCTATGGCTATGTAGGACAAGAAAAAATATTTGCAGTGAAAGCTGGTGCATATCAGAAAACGTGGTGAAACAGCCACAACATTTTTTTTTTTCAATGTTTGGGGCATTCCTAGATAACTGGAGTATGGCAGCAAGTACACACAAAGTTGTTTTGTTTACTTCATTTCTTGTTTTCAGTTTTTTCTTCATTTCTTTCTTGTTTTCAGATTTTTCTCTTTTTATCCTTTCTGGCTTTCTTATGCATGGATATACCTGTTTATTTTGCCTGGCATTTCTGTTCTTTTCTCATAATTTATGAAGTTAAGGTTTTTTTTAAACTCTGGCCTTATCTGTTTTCATTTCCTCTTCAGAATTTACTACCCATCCTTCAATTCAGTACTCTGATCAGCTGCTTTTGAAGGTTCTCTCTGAAACTCTGGAATATAATTGGATGTGGTTAGTTGAGTGACAGAAGAGCAATTCACAGCTACAAAGCTACACCTCCTTAACAAACTACAGCACACCTAAGAATATTCTTGCAGTATGTAGCTCCCTGGAGAAACCAACACCCACTCTGCAGACTGCAGCACTACTGCAAAAACAGAATTTCTGACAAAATATATACGCCTATGCCTCCTTCAGAGAAAGCACTGTAACACAGCACACGTGGGGCAAGGGAAAGGGTGTTCTGAGACATATCCAGAGTGCATTAATCAGCATGGTCTTCAAGGACCCACAGCACACTTAAGTACTCTAAATGTTTCCAAGAATTCCAGATCATGCCCTTTATCAGTCTGCCACCATATATAAAACACACTGCCATATTTCACATTTAAACACACTAATCTGAAGATCAAACACTTCTGTGATAAACAATGAGAAACAATTGATTAAAAGGATATAATGTATCTTCTCTAACACAGGTGTGGTCATCAGAAGGTATTAACTGTTTATAAAGTATATAAATTTACCAACAATTTTATTGAACATCAAAGGGTAAAAAAATAAAAATCCGGACAAGTTCCTGTAGGTGGTAACTCTATTTTATTCTTCAGGAATAACCTCAAACATGATTGGAAGTAGAAGAACATTGAAACAAAATAATTACTTTATTCTTCCCATGCCGAATTTACAGAAAAACAAAGTTGTCTTTCCAGCAACTTGTACAAAACAGCTAAAATTGGAGACTACTACTAGTCTAGTACTAGCTGTATCTTATTTCAGGATTTAAAAATCAGCTGTTCCATCTGTACAAAGCATCCAGAACAACTAGCCTTCCTGAAAGAAAAAGGTGACCATTTTGAAAAGACGTCACACACAAAATCAGGACAAAAAAACTGTTTGAAGCAAACACCTGTCTCCACTTACCGTATAAAGTAAGCAGAGAACATGCTTATGCTAAACTTCTAAACTACTGCAGTTAGGTAAGATGAGTCCCAGCTTCACCTTCTGAATAACCATTTCCCTTCTCAGTAGTTATTTTGCCAAGCAAGGAAATCCTGATCCTCACCCAACACCCAAAACCAGCAGTGCTTTAGCAAGACAATGAACAAGTTTCCTTTGTTTTGAGAAATTTACCCAAAAAGACAACACTACTTTTCCAAACGTGGCTATTTCAGAAGGAATGGGAAAGGGAAAATGCTTTTTGGTGCACCTTTTTTTGCCCTTCCTTCCCACCATGGCATTTTAAACCTAGGTAGCAGTTTTAGACTAGAAGATTAGGCAACTCCACACAACAAGGAACAATACTTTACTATCACAGTTGATTCAACCTCCATCAGAATTGGCTTTCTGCAAGCCAGCAAAAATAGTTCATTTACATCTGGGGTTTTTTTCTCTGAAAAAAATGTTGAAAAATTTTTGATGTTGATATTTTGCTAGGGAAAACAATTTATTATCACAACTTGTAACCTAGTAATATCTAATTTACATTCTATTCCTAAGGAAAGACAAATAAATGTCTAGCCTCAGGTGCTGGTGAAAATAATATTCATAATTTATAAGACTTGAAAAAGAGAAATAGCTGAAATGTAAGGATAAAAATCAGGTAAGGAAAATAAGGGGAATGAAATTCCTGGTTGTTTAAGGAACCAAGGTAAGTGACCTGGCACTGAATAGTCTTCTATTGAACTAGTTCTTAGTTCAATAAAAGCCATGGAAGTTATATCCTAATTTCATCTCTTGCCTAGTAATAATTTTAACAGAAAAATGAATACATAAAGATATGTAAATTATACAAAGATATCTCAAAATTCTTCCACTATTAGTGTGGTATATGTCTCTATCCATGAAAAACTACACAATATGTTACTTCTCAAGGATGTCAGGATTCTTGTTATCAAACCTTTTCTTGAACTGGTTCTTTCCATTTTCTCAGCTTCTCAGGATTTGTATCCCAATGGCAAGGACAAAAATTACGACAGAAGTCATAATAACTTCTATTTCTTCTACCAAAACTTCTCTGAAATAAAAATTTAAATCTCTTCTTGCCTTATCATAGGATTCTTTCTTCCACCCTAGCACAAAGAAATGCATGAAGCTTTCAGGTAACTGACATTCAGATTAATGCAAAACTCATCCATGAAGACTACATTCATAAATATGAAGAAGGACAACAAATTATTGTACAGTAATAATTATCTACAGTGGAAGCTATCTAGAGCAATCCTACCAAGAATTATTCAGCACTGGAAAATTTGACACGACATATTTCTGCCAACTGACCACTGCCATACGTGATCATGCAAATGACAAAAAAAAAAAAAAATCAGCATGGAAGAGATGGAGAGGAAAACAGGAAAGAAATATAAGACGAGGAAATACAGATACATTGGTCAAATCTTCGTATCTCAGTACAGCAAGAGTAAGTCAAGTATTTACTATTTGCAGCTGTACTGATGTGCATTTTCAGACTAAGATACCGGGGTTAGAGATGCACAGGTACAGAGCACAGACCTTGCACACACCACATGATCTTATTTAAGGCAGAGATGGTAACAGCCAGTCAGCAAAAAATAACATGGCCATCGAGAGCTTGAAGTCTTTTCATTCCTCTGATGATAATACTAGCAATTTACTCCTGCCTAGACTGTATTCTTAGTGATTCGGATTGAGGGAGAAAAAAATTTAGGTATACTTTTAAAAGGCTTATTCAAGGAGGAAAAGTGAAGAAACACCTCCTGAGAAAGAAACTCAGGCACTTGGGAAGCAGATTTTTTACTCACAGCAGATTTGCCCTTTCAAACAAGTGTAGTATCCATTAAGCTCATTCCCCTTTTAAACAACTCTTCCTTTTAATTACAGCTCAAATTATGTGGAAAAGGGATGACCTTCCAGGAGATAAAAACTTCAGCAAAATTTCTCCCTCTCCAACTGTCACATTAATCAATGCTGAAAGGCTTAAAAGCCTTAAAAATGTCTTACTAATTCCTCCATTTCCAAATAGTTCACAATAAAAAATAGAAAACTATCCAATGTACAGGAACACAAAGTAAAAAGGTTACTGTAATATTAACTAATACCTCCTATTTCAACAGAAATTATATCAAGACTATTGTATACACACTTTAGGAGTCTTAAGCTTGTCTTAAATACTTAAATACTTAAGTATAGAAAGTGTCATGGAACAGTGGTAACAATACCCAATCTCAATCACGTGCTTTTTCCTAACTGTGATCTTTCATTCTGGTACTTTGGAGTCGAGATCCTCATCTGTCCTTACAAGAAAAGGGGAGATGCAATAGCCTTCAGCAAATTAAAATACACCTGTAAAAGTATTTGAACACATGTCAATTTCCCTTAGGCTGCTTTATCTTTGAGAACCTTGAAGAAACGCATCAGTAGGAAGAGACTGCTCCTATTTTGATGTTCAACAGACAAATTACTTAAATATTATGTGCATACATAGCAGAGGATATAGATGTCTCAAAAAATGCTCAGTTTGAAGTTTTCTCCTCTCTCCAATCACTGTCAGAAACAGACAAGGAAAAAACCATCTCTCCCTTCTATTTTAATGTTTTTGGTGTGCATACACTTATTTTCCTCTCTCAATTTAATCCTTCTCTTTCCTCTTCATTCTCTACCTCAGAAGTGAGGTTAACCATGGCCAAAAAATGCCTAACTAAATTTCCCCCACAGATTAAGGACTCCTTCCTCCACTCATACCTACTTCGGTTGCTAGAATAAAAAGAGTCAAAGAAAATATATACTCTGAAAATCAAAAAATAGTCACTTCTAACATCTGGGGGGTCCTGAATTAAGTCCCAGCTGAAATATCAAAATTTCTGTAGCAGTATAGCAGATTTATGAATAGCATTAATAAACAGACCCCCTGATCTGCATGGGCTCTTTGTCTCATACTCATAAGCATTTGGAGAGCTCTGAGCCATTACTGAAAGAAAAAAAAAAAATCAGAAACTTGTCAAATACGTTCCTTAGAAAACTTCCTTTTCTTTTTCATTTGAATTAAAATTTAGTTACCAAGTCAAAAAAAATAGGACACCAAGAGCTGAAATATATTTTCAAGTTTCAGGTTTAAGAATAAATAAGGTAAATATATTTGGAACCTTTTTGATAATAGCAGTGATTTTCAGCTGCCTCCAAATAATTTCATACCAACAACCTATTTTTACAACATTGCCACTGAACATTTTTTGGTTTCAGTAGGCAGCAGTAACACACGCTGCTAGCCACAATACATACAATTGTTTAGTGGCTGTTGTTCAAAAATAAGCTCAATGGACTAACTCCTGCCTACATGCAAGCTGGTAAACTGTTCTGCATTGAGTTTTCACTTGGAGGTGGCAAAAATGAAGTTTATATTAACCTACTTCATACAAAGGCACTTAAGCACTTTTACACAAAAATTGTAAAACTACACATTTTGTTCGAAGTACCATTCAAATCACCTCTGCACCAAATTCAAACACCAAAATCACTGAAAGTGTAAGCATATATTGCTGTTTAAGGCATTGCTCAGAAACAGTATAAACTTGCTTGCTTATCGCCCTGCATTACTAGAGCTATGCTATTTCTATATTATTATTACCTCCATGGCCTCACTCATTATACCTATCTCTTTAGAGCATTTTGCCATGCAGATGCACCTTTAGTCTCTCCACAGGGAGATACCAGAAGGAACAGCTAAAGCATTTGCTCTCTATAACTACTTATTTTACATTAATCATCATATACATGTATCAGTTGTTGATAGCAATTTTGTAATCAGGACTCAATTCACAAGATTACTCTTACTTCAGAAAATATTACCTGTTTCTCTAACTCTTCAACAAGAAACTCAAAGATGTAATTCTATCACTGATAGAAAAAGTGCTCAGTAGAAATTAATACCCATACAAGTGACAGATGTGCAGAGGACAAATACTTTTTAAACAAATAATAGAGTTTTAGTAAGATCTTCCTTTTTCATTTGGAGAGAAAATTTATTCCAAAGTTCTCTCTTTACTCACTATAATTGATACAGCAAGGATAGTATGCAGTTGATTTATCACAAACTGACTTAAGTCCTCCTAACATTCCCAACTTAAATGAAATATTTCTATGAGACAAAGTTTAATTATACCCATGACAAACTTAACAAGTCAGTATTTTTGCAAGAGTCCTTTTAAAGCAAAAAAATGCAAACCTTTTTTGACTGCAAGAGAGAGAAAAATCCCAACCAAACAAATAAAAAAAGCTTTTAATTTTCCTACAAACTAAATTTATGCCACATCATATATGGTAAAGTATACAATAAAAAGAACCTACACCACCCTTTCCATAAGCTTAGCTCTGTAATTAGAATTACAGAAGATGTAAAATGAGCATCCGGCCTCATCTGTTTTTTTCTTGGACTCTTAAAAAAAAGAATATTAATGTCTCAGACCTATAGTTAACAGTAAAAGGAATTTTATACCAAAAAAGTCTGCCATGTGCATATGTACACACACTAAAAAAAAAACTGCTCCTCCTGCAAGCAGCCACATATTTGCCCTGCTGGCTTGCGCCTAAATAAATCTAAAATACCTAACATTGGCTCTAAAAATCCAGCTCTGAAGAAATTGCCATACCATTGCTATAATTTACACATCAGTGGGAATATCCTTCTAGTGCCTCTTGTATATATATATATATCAAAATTTTATTTTCCTGTTTCCCCTAGGGAAGCACTCAGCTTCTTTTGTTCCATTAGTTATCTAATAAAGCAACACAAAAGTAAACACAAGACACAAAGATATGAAACACATTGCAGTAGAACAATAAAAACAAACAGGAAAATATATGAGGATGTAAAGTATATGAAATTACTCCTTAAAACCAGAAAGAAAATATTAAGCATATTTATTTTGTCCCTTTAAATAGACTATATATGCTAAAGATAAAGAATTATTCACCAAGCAACCAAATCCAAATGCTAACTTAATAACAAGAAAACTTAACTATATGCAGCAAGATGCTTCTTCTTTGGTTGCTTAGTCATTTGGGTTCATTGGGGCATTTTTAAAATACAAGCTAAGAATCACATATATCTCTACATATAATCAATCACCAAAATCCATCCAAGAAATAAGATGCCTATTGTGAAACCACACTGCAGTACCACACTTTTGCTCCAAATCAGTGATATGGGGCAGCAAGCTACTGATAGAAACTACCAAGAACGCACTGACCACAAATAAATTGTAATATTGTGAAATAACTGTAAGAATTGGAAGTGCCTAACAGCACTCATACATAGCAATACACCGCATATTTAGCTTTCATCAGGTATTTTAGAGGGGTTTTTTTCAATAGCCTGATAGAGTACACCATTTTTATTCTTAGGTCAGAGTTCTACCTTGAATTCACTACAACCCATGAGAACCTTTCACATATAAACAGTATTTCTGGTGATTTTTTTCCCCCCTCAGATAGGGCTGTGTAACAGTTAATATTACAAATCCATGAGCATGCAACTTTCCATTCCACATTTCTCTAACTTCACTACCTACAAAAAAAGTCTTAATGAAGACAAATTGACTGTTTACAGTTTCAAACATTTTAGCAAAAATCATCAGATCTGCTGAAAATAATTAATTTTACATCAAAAAGTCCACATTTTATAAGAAAGCTATACAGAAATCCCACAGGATAAGGCTATTTTCTATCTAGAAACTCAGTGCTTTCTACAAATGTTCAATTTAAAAGCTACTTTCATCTTCTGCTGAATTCATCAATAACCCTACAGAATCTGAAACAATTTCTTATAACACAAAACTTTCCCAAGATACTCAAAAAACATACAAATCTATTTCAGAATAGTTTTTTAGAGTAGCAGCTCTAGCTGAATGCAAGCACAAACTACGGCAGTTGGCTGCTAAAAGACACCTGGCCCATAGTTCATGATATTCAAGTTACATTTCATACAGTAAGTTCCCCCCTAGGATATAAAAAATTGAGGTCATGCTCTTGATTTCTGCTGTTCTTGATTAGTTATTGCTTATTCTTCAGCAAGTTATCATGAAAAATCTCCAACACAAACACATCTGCTGAAGAACAAGTAAGTTTACAAACAAGGTGTGTTTCTACAATTCATGAATACTGTAAGACAGCGTTCAAAATAAACTATTGATTTGTGCGTTACAGAAACATTTAACTTTAAAAGAGCTACATCACAGGAAGGGGTGAGTGGCTTGTGTCCAGATATAAAGGAAATTCAGAATTTTTAGGCACAGAAGAGTACACTAAAAAGATGGGATACATAGCTGAAGCTGCAGAAACTAATACCATCTTGAATTCATACACAATCTTACTTTTAGCTTTAAAGTTTAACATAAAATTTTGAAACATGTCCAAATAAGATAAACTACATTACTGAAAAGATTCTGGGTTTCTTAATGTTCCTCTTGAATAAATTTAAAACTATTGAAAAGGATAGTGTTTTCTCAGACCTACCTATACCTGCAAATAACAACCTAGAAATTGATCTACGTGTTTTTACACACCTGATCTGATATTTACTGGCACTAACATTATTTGCTCCTGCACAGCAGATCCCCCCACAAATTCTATGCTTTGGATACTTATACTATGTTAGTAATGAGAAACTTAATTTAAAAGAAGGTTGCAAGTTTCAGAGGTCAAAAAACCCAGCGATTTTAGCATTTTCTTTAAAAAGAACCAAATCTCTTCAGACGCTACAGTAGTTTGACAGTTTATCATACTTCCTTTTTTATCGTGTGTATGAAAGGTGAATTAGGCTGTCAAAGTAACTGGTGCTACAATTAATCTTTCCAAAGTAGCAGAGCTTAACTTTCTGAAACGTCCAAGTAATACTGTCATATCAAACCCACCAGTAAGACATTACCTATGCCAAAAGCAAACAATTCAACCACTTCATCTTTTAAAAAACAACCCCACACTATTGGAATCAACAGCAAAAAAAAAAGAAACTGGCCAGATAGTAACAATCTTAATTAATAATCTTAAATGAATCACAAGTGATTTCACAGGAAGCTTGTTCACAGGCTTACATTAGCCACAGGCCTAAACTCTTTGCTGGACAGACCAGAGAGCACTCAAGATGCAAGAAATTCAAATTCAGTATGCAGAAATCAGTCCCAGTAGTGATTAACTAGGATGACTACACTGTCAGTTTGATTCAACTGAGAAATCCAGCGTCAGACTGACATCGACCTACCCAAGTACTGGTCAACAGTACTGGACTAAAACTGAATCTTTACAGTTAAATGCTATATTAACGAATCATTATACCTGACCATTTCATCACTGATATAGGATGCACTTAACATGTTCAAACATTACTGGCTGTTGTGAAAATTAAGACTTGGCACTCAGTCTTGTTTTCATCAGGTTACTAAGTGATTTAAGGAAATAAGCAAGCAAGCTATTTTTAGTGTAGTAAAACACAGACTCCTAGAAATCAACCAGGAATCTGATCCAGTAAAAGAATCAGATAAATTCCACTTCTCCAAACAAACACATACAGTAGGCTGCCTGTAGGGGGTAACTAGACATCCATGAGGTAGAAACTCTGGGTATTTAAATGCCTTTGGATGAGTATTTGCTCACAAATTGTGCTGTTCAGAAGAAATCATTAAACAATACTCATGTGATCATAACCCAGCAATTTTTCTTTAGAAACCCTCTAAATTGCTCTTAAGCTTACTCCCAAGAATGCTGATTTAATTGCTGTGTGCAAGAAACTAAATAGAGAGAAAATAACATAAATTGAGCAGTGACAATGAACTAGGTGAGTAACAGTAAATCAAAGGACAATATGGAATAATTATTTCATATTTGTGTTATTTTTTAACTTCAAAGCAAAAGTTATTGGGGTGGTGCAATGCTATTTCATATTTAGAAAAACGTTTAAGTAATCTGCTGTTTCATAAGACTTCACATATTTTCCTCAAACCTTTTTCAGAAAGCTAATACATAGTGTGTAAAGATTTCAGGATCCTTCCCTGTCCTACAAATTTACTTGGCAGCCAGTCATTACAAATACCTGCTCTAAAACCTCAAGCCAAAACTCGCCCAGAACAGCAATACACAACTAAATAACAGTATCAAGTCCTTAACTAATTCTACACTGTTGGAATGAAGCCCTTAACCTTGTTTTAATCCCCTATAACTCAATTCCTTCTTAAACCTTTTTCCCAATGAACAATCTACACTTTTTACAGGACATTTTCTGTGCCAAACTGCCCTGGTTTATAACAAAAATTAGCTAGACAATTCCTTCTAAATGANAAAAAAAACAACCCACACCCAAATGACAAAAATATGAAAGAAAGTACCTGTATTTTGAAAAGCAATAAGGTATTATCTATGAGTCCCACTCAAATTTCACAGAATATACACACAAATAAAACAGATTCTTGTTACAGATATTTAACTTCAGCAAGCACACTATTCACTCAAATCCTTCTTTAAGAAACTTAAAAGTTGCAGGAGGAAAGCAGGAAGACTTCCAGCCTCATACAGTCTACTTGTCAGAGAGGACAAAAATAGAATGAGAAAAATTCTTCCAAATTCATGACTTAAGTGATAAGATCTGGAATTCTGATCTGAACTGATACTCAAGTTTTTTAGATAAGAAGCTCTGCTTCTGACACAACGCAACTGCACCAGCCAGCTTTCTACTAAACTAGGTTCAGGGAGGGTGGGAAGTTTACATGCTTTGTTTAACTCTAGCCCCCAAAGATGGCTGGTGCTGTTGACCAGTTGGTTCAAAGTTTATAGTCTCATGCACTGAAATGTTTAAAACAGGAGTGATCTTGATTTAGATCCAGGTGGAAAACGGAAGAAGTTCTCTCTTCACTCATTTTTCCAGTTCTGTCATAACAAATACATAGAAATAAACTGGTGTAGAAAAGGCATAAAATCACTGGTTCTTGCCTGGTGACTCCAAGTAACACTAACACTTGAGATGTTTATGGGATTGACCAGGGACTTGAACCTGGTGTAAAGGCTGAGTAGAAAGGGACATTCATTGCTGTGACCAGTGTCAAAGAAATACCCACATGCATAAGGTACTTGCAAATCCCAACGGCTGATATAACTGCAATAAAATTTTGACTTTCATTTCATCCTAGCCTCACTTCTAATTTTCTGGTGAATGTCATACAAGGAAAGTGAGATAAAATATTTTGATTTTAGTGAAAATATTTAAACATGAACAACCCATTGTGTTGTCTAGCCAAGGAGAGAAATAACAAATAGCGTAGCAGATTTCTGAATGAAGATGAGGAAAAAACACGAATGTCAGAAACACCTAATGATTAAGTAACTTCTTAAGAAAATAAATCTGAGACAGGTTTAACAGAACTCCACTTAAGACAAACAAAATAAGCAGAATATACCATAATATGAACAGAAATAAATACAGACTTCAAAAAATTTAGTTATAATACACAATGGTATATCTTACCCAAACCTGGTTTTGACTTGTTCTGCCTACAGATTTGTATCTTACTTGGGACATCTAAGAATTAACGATGCCAGATGATCAATCTACTTTCACACAAGATGAAAGAAACTACTGTGTAAATCCATCCCAGTACTTTGTTTTGCTATCAGCTCTGTGATTTCCCACAGAATTAAGCTGTGCAACAGATGCTTTAATACCTCTGACAAAATAGGTTACTCAGCTTTAGGTTTTAACAATATTATTATCTATATAAATGGCCTTTCTGATTCAGGATGAAAATCTTGCCTCAGAAATATTGTCTTGCTATGCACTGTGCAGCTTTTTTAATGCTTGTCTGACTTTATTTATTTCTACTTCATAATTGTCACCCTCCAATTTACTTGACTTTCTGCACTGTTTTGCACAGTGCAACATGTGATTCAGCAAAAGAGGAGAGCAGAATGATCACACAATTTGCAATTCACTGTAGGAGCACGGCATGTAAAGGCAGCACAGATGCACCTACCTACAACTCCAGGAAGCAACGCAGCAAATGAATCAGACACAGACTTTAAATACACAAACAGAAATCCTCAAAGATGAATTAACCAAAATGAAATACTTTTATTCAGGTCAGTGAAACTGAAAGATTGTTTTGTACCCACACCTCGCAAATGGCTGAAGAGGGGAAGCAGGGGGGAAGAGCTGCAGAATAACAACTTATTCAGGAAAATAATTCATTGAAAAGGAAAATAAAACCCCACTCAAATATAGTAACTTATCAAAATAAGGAAACAATGCTGTCATTGTACCACATAAGTTGCAACAAACTTGTAATTCTCTTATACCTAATAAAGCAAAAAGAAAAATAAATTTAAAAAGCCCCCACACAATAATTTTGGTATTTACACTACTTTAGACCACTAGAGAGGTTTTAATAATGAAAAGGAGTTACTGGATGGATGACTTAGTTTGTTCTCCATTCAAGTTCGCTTTCTTTCAATTTTTCCAAGATGCAAAATACATCCAGAAGTCTGATTTGCAGACTTAATGGTCAAATAATTATTTAAAATAAGCAGAACTGGCATAATTCCACCTCCCACAAACATCAGTGAACATATCCTCAGTGACCTCGATTAGACAAGACTCCCTGCAAACCAGGCCCAGACCCAGTCTAATACAACATCATCCCAGAGATGCCTGGAGAAAAGCAGACTCAGAGGTGACCTTATCACTCTCCACAACTCCCTGAAAGGTCAGCTGGGGGTTGGTCTCTTTCTCCAGGCAGCAACTGACAGAACAAGAGGACACAGCCTTAAGCTGCGCCAAGGGAAATATAGGTTGGGTATTAGGAAAATGATTTTTTTATTGAAAGGGTGATAAAATACTGGAATGGTCTTCCCAGGGAGGTGGTGGAGTCACCATCCTGGGATATGTTTGAAAAAAGACTGGATGTGGTACTTGATGCCATGGTTTAGTTGAGATAGGGTATCAGACTTGATGATCTTGTAGATGTCTTCCAACCTAGTGAGGGATTCTGAGACTCTGAGAAACCCACAGTGAAGATTTGATAAAATGGAGAAAGGAAAACAATCCGAAATCTTCAAGCAGGTATGTTTCACTTCCTGAAAAACTCCTTGAAGATACACTATTTGAACAACTTCCTTTAACAATTCAGACATCACAAGGTTGGCTGACTACACATCGCTTTGCAATTATAATTAATTCAGCATTATGAAGCTTATTTTCTTTTTTCCCCTTAATTTTCCTTCAACCACTTCTCTTGATCAACGCGAGACATAAAATAATACACCACAATGTCTTTTGTTTCATCCCTGTGCTTGATTGCTCTTGGCAGGTTTTTTGGTCTAATGAGCAAGCTGTTTGGCTACAGCTACCTAAGTTAAAACAACTGAAAAATTCATTTGTCAAATCTGAAAATGCATCTACTTCATTTTCAAGCTTAAATTTGTTTTATTATAAATGAATGATGTACATTGACATATTTTAACTTAGTTGTATAAATACTGTGAAAAATTTTACAGCTATAGAAATTTTAGCTTCAACTAGTACTTTTTTCAGTAATTAAAAAAAGCATCTGCTATAACTTAGCAAGAGCAGGATCTGTGTATGTGGGAATTAAGCATGTACAAATTACTACCTTCATCTGCATTACAATAAAAACCATAGACATCTGTAGAAGCAGCAGGATTAAACATATATTACTAACCAGATTAACTTCTTCTTATTAATAATGTTTGACAGCAATTTACAATATTTTAGGGAAAAGACTTCTTAACATTCATGCCGTTGAATAGTCCAGCTACACTCAAACTGGGCTGGAAAGCCACAGTCCAATTGTAAAAAAATTGATGATCCCCTTACTTTCCAGCTAAAGGAATATCTGTTTGACAAGAAATATCTTTTATATTAGCTAAACTATGTAAGATGCTATCACATTTTACAACCAGATAACCACTGTTAGAATCAAACATCAGCTTTGCTTCACAGAATAATTTCTCACATTTTCTTTAAGTATTATTTTTATAACTTCTTCCACCTTTCTTGGAGAAGCTAGAGTCCAAACAAACATTTCCTTTACAATCTCTACATGCTTGTAGCAATACATGCCTTGTTCTTATGTGATATTTATAGGAATGTAAAAAAAGATGTAGTTCTTCCAGTCAGTGAGCTGAAATTATTGCAGATAACTGCCTCACAAATCTGAGATATGAATTCAGAATTATTATTTCAGTCTGCACAACCACAAACACTGTTAAACCCATGTAACCTTCAGTATATATCCAAAAATGATCTGTAATCAATGGGATATCAAATGGTAAGATAAAACTGCAGACACGGTGAGGCTGGACCTATAAATTACTTCTAATATTCTGTGAGGCATTTTGCTGCTCAGAATGAAGGATAGACAGAGCAAAATCACATTACATTTTTACTGACCTGAGGTACCAGTTAGCATAAGCATGTGTGTGCCCTCACATACATGTGGCCTCATTGACTTATTAAAAAAACAACACACAACCCACCAAACAAACTGAACCAACACAACCAACACACAAGAGCTCAATTTTTCCATGGGCTGGACATCAAATACTCTCTAATATTAGTACTTTAGAACCTTCTGGGAGAAAAACGTTATTGTCTTCCAATAGTTTGAGTTATGTTACTCAAAAATGTCTTCAATTTACAGAAGCTGTTCTACAATCCAAATCTAGAAAACTTGGAGGAAAAAATGAATAATTTCATATGCCAAAAGAAACTATTATTTTTACATAGGAATGAAAAAAGGAAAGAGAGGAACTGTAAATATTAAGCACATGTTAAAAGCATGCAAAGACAGAAGGGTATGGCAGCTTTGGTCTAAATCATAGTTCTACCACTGTGTAGAACCCAGTTTATAAATCCACATTCAGTTCTAGTGAAGAAGACCGAAATATTTTGAGGTTTTATATGTCTGTATTATTCACTCTGCAGTACAAATCTACAGAGTTAATTCTACTTCTGCATATCCCTCCCTCTCCATCTGCATATCCCTCCCTCTCCATCCTTATGAGACTACACCCGCAGATCTCAGAGAGGAATCTCATGATTCATAATCATGTCACACTTAACTTGGCTAAGATGTTACTTACAGTAACTACAAGGCAGTTTTGGGCATATATTCCTGCATGCTTTGAGAGGATATTTTCTTTTGAGGAGCCCATGAATATCAGTGGATATCACAGGTGGAACCAACTGCCTCTTTTTCTAACATAGCTGAGTCTTTTTCTTAATAGTGTAAAGAAAATTTGTCCACTCATGTCCTAAGTACCAGAGTTCATCAAAACAAGACCTTGTAACTGCCTGCCAAGAAGTCCTGACTAAAGTTAAATATATACACCTGTAAAAATATGTGCAGGGATGAAAAATTGAACAGTTTAACAGTTTAGGAGAGAAATCCTAGATTGAGTAAGGAAAATAGTTATGCACTTAGGGTGCTTTAATCCAGCTCACATATGAAATATTGTGCACTATTTGCAACACAGTGAGCAATCTGACAGCCCTTTGCTGGCTTTGTTAAAAGGAGCTGTTCACATTCATGTTTTTTATTCCTGGATGTTGGAAACTAGACTGCCTATGTATTTCTTAATACGCTTAAAGACTTGAACACCAGATTTAAAACAACAAGTATGTATCCTGGTGATTACCTTAATGAAAATTTGGGAGCCATTTCTCTATCTTCCTTGAGATTTGAACTGGCTTGCATTCCAACATCAATTGTGATTTTTCACATAAAAGCAGCTGGCTTTTATTGACAACACACACAAGAAAATTCTATGAAGATGGCAGAACAGAAATACTTTTAAATAGCAAATGAACATAAGAAAAATCAAGCACTATTCCAGTCGTTTCATATCTGGGCCAAGGAAGGAAACACTTCCAGATCAGACCATTATTAATTTAAATGGTATTCTTCCTTATTCTTCTGCAAAACAGCATAAATCTGTTGCCTAGATCATCTGGGATTATTGCAGATAATTAATTCCCTCACAGTGCAGGCCTTAGAGAGCAAACCTTAATCTCTGCCAGCAGCACATAAAGATTCCTGAAACCTGAAATGCTTTTGCCAAAGTAGAATTTTTGGTTGCAATACAATCTGTCAGGATACAAGTAAATAAGCCACTATACACAGGCAAGCAGGTTGTCAAATCCAGTGGTCTACTCTGGCGCTAAACTTTATAAATACGGAGTTCTCAGAGCTTGACGTAGACTTTCTAAATCTGACCAAAGTGGTTAACTCACTCTGTTGCAAAAGGCTGGAAGGCCACTTTCTACAATGGATTCTGGTCACTGATCCTTTACCTATTAATCAATTGTTTTCACTTCTAAGAATCACTGCTTGGGTTTTCCCCTAAAGTGATGTCCCAGTCACCAACACAAGCCCTGCCAAATCCTCAAACACGTATGCATCATTAAATATAGATCCCCACACTCTTCATATTAATAACTTCCCTCTATTTTAATGAACAGCTGGGAAAATCAGATCATTTTTCACACGCAGTGTCATGTAAGAAGGGGTAAGTTCTGTACTTCTCACTGCTATGCTACAAAGATTTAACAACTGAAATGAATTTCATCATCAAGAGCAAGCTCAAAAATGTCAAAGGCGTTTGTTTTCAGCTGCATGTGAATCCCAGTGTAAGTGGACTGACTACATAAAATTGTTTGATGACTTGCAGACTTTTAGAGAGATAATGAACAAGCTGCAAACTGACAGTCTCTTCTGAGTCAGTGATTATGTATCACATGAGAAAATAAAAAATTAGTTCATAAGAATTTTCTGCAGCAAAATGTCAAGCACTGTATAGTCTGTAATAACAACAAGTATTAAGATAATACTTTCTGGAAGGGGTATAACACCAAAAAGTTTGAGTGATTTCAATCTTTTAAACCCATTCTCTTATTGTGTTCTGTTAAAGCAGCCACTTGCAAAGATAGTAACAGACCAGCGAAATCACATCTGCATTGTAATGTGAAAGCTTTGTCTATAACAATAATAATCATTGGGTAATAATTTCATTCTATCTCTCCTTGTGTCCTGTCCAAGGCTGCTGCCTTAATCTGCAGCATCCTTTCAAAGTACATCATTAATTCCTACATAATTTTCCCTACTGCCATCTATCAGTGCAAAATGGGAAAGTAGAAGTGAAAAAACATTAAAAAAAAAATTCAAACAAATACCTAAAGATTGTTCAAATTAGGTAAGAATTCCCAGTGAAGCTCTGATCACTGATATTACTAGCCACTACATTTTCTCCTTCAGAAATCAAATTTCAAGAAATATGAAACTTACAAAAGCTTTAAATACCATCTCCTATGCTGGCATTTACTAGCACTGCCTCCATAGTATTTGTTTCTAAAGCAAACAGGCAAGATTTTTAACATTAAGCATAGTGGGACTTACAGATACAGAAAAAGAAGCGCTCTGTGGTTACCAAGACATTAAAATATGTCAAGTTAAGACAAATAGGATAATAGAAAACCAACAAGCAACAAACAACAATAGGAGAAACACCATTCCGAAATCAATATCACAAATTCTAAAAAGATCTACATTAGAAACATTAACACAAAACAAAACTACAGCTATTTTACTAAAGTACTTTTTCAACACTGATAGCAAAGTGACAGAAATACCTTGGCTGGAATAAAAGTTGCCTTATGCTTGAATACATGGGAGTTGCTCTAAAGCTAGATTCCCAAAGACTTAACCAGCTGCTGAAAGATTTTTTTATTTCCTTCAGCATACCTTGCGTGGAAGGGAGGGGGTTGCAGGAACAACGTGGACGCACCAGAGGTCACGACAACATGGACATGACACAGAAACAACACACAACTGCTTCAACTCAGTCCAAGGAGTCACACTCAGAAACTGCCCAACACTTGCAAACATACCAATCCAAGGTATTATTTCTCTTTTCTGCAGATAGTTACATCAAATACTTTTATTATTATGAATTAACAGAAACAGAGCAGATAGGAAGAAAGAGATATTGGCATCAATCTAAAAATATTCTAATTCTGCTCAATCCACTGTTTTCTACATTCTGCCACCCCTTACAAAACCTCTTAGGCATCTTTCCCTTCTGATTGTAAAGCCAAGATAGCCTATGCAGTTTCTGTTACTATCTATTTGTGTATTTCAAAGCTATTTATACTACACTATAATAAGCACAGATGGCTAGAGTCAATTCCAATAAGATTTAATGGAAAGACAAGAGAAGACTGGGTATCCATAGCCACTAAATAACCTACAGCATATAAAATAAAGATTATTCTTCAGAGAAAGGAGATAAGGATCAGATGAAACAATGTTATCAGCTTTACTTTAGATTATGAGGGCAATCTAAGGAAAAGCACATTACCATTTACTTAACTTTTAAACGCTAGCTATATAAAGAGCTTCCAAGTTAATGCCTTCCAAGAGACATTTAAGAGTTCAGTGTTAACAATAGTTTGAGATTAGTAGACTCTGCCTTTTCAGACAAAAAAGCATTTGGCACTAGAAACAGGCAGCAAAAACAGACCATAGGAAATGTAATCATGTGAAAGACAAAAGGAATCCATACTTGAGAATGAATTAAAAGCACATATAAAAATTAGAAGCCTTTGTCTACAATACAGAAGAAAGGAAAAATTAAGATTTCTATTACTCTTTCCCATTATAATTTGTTACATTTAATTTAGAAGTTATGAACAATTCAACAGTTGCTTTAATTTCCTTAATTAATTAAAAGTAATACAAATTCCTAACACTTTCCCCTATTTTATAGTTTATAAAAGAGTATTCAGGTCCTTCTTAGTTCAATTTCAAAGGCAGTAATTACAGGCGAAGGTACTAAATACTTATTCTTTTCTGTCAGACCTCCCAGGCTTCACCATATTAACAAAACTCAGATCATACAAAGCAAGTCATGGAAAAAAGTGACTGATACTACTTAAGAAGTGCCTGTAAGTTTCAGCTAACTGAAACGTGACTGGGACGTGGGAAAGATTCAAAGCCCTATTTGCAAAAGTAACTTCACGTTATTACAAGATCTTGATTTAACTTAGGCTTAAGGCAACATTAAGAAGCAGCAGCTCATCTTTCATGTTTTGCAATTCCATTTTCTCCTGATGTCATGATCAGGATATATTTATGTCGTAAAAGAGCTGCTGTACCAAATAATAAGTTTTTTTACCCTGAACCATAAAAAGTACTGGAAAAATAAGACCACCTGAAGAGATAACATGAGTTAGAGAAAAGACAATGAATGCTGCACTATCCAATCCTAAATACTGAGTTCCTCGAAACTACATTTAGAATCCTCCATAAATTAGGAGGGCTTCTTGTCCATTGCAAAAGTCTTGTTGAACAGAACTCCTCCTCCTCCTCCAGTAAAGCTACTGGTACTCCACTCCGGAAGCATGAAAACCTTCTGAGTACTTACAAGGTAATCGCACAAGGAAGTGCAAAGAACTTGTGATGAATTCCTTTTAAAAGGGCCTTGGCTTGCTCAATTGTACAAAGACGTAGTTGTGATCCACAGCTGGACAGAGATGTTCTGCTCAGTAACGCAACAGTTGGCATGGAGCTTAATTGAGGGGCAGTGTTCATTTTTGAGAAGCCTTAAACCTCCAAAACAGACAAGGGAACAATTAATGCTGGCTATTACTGAATTGGTATGGAGACCTAATATTCGATTTATCTCCTTTCCAAACACAGAGGTTTAGTTTTCACTAATGCTGATAAAACATACTCTTTAAATACTCCCCTGGAAAGCCAACACAAGCTGCCCAAACTTGCCACATCTTGTAGAAGGCATTACATTTGATGGTCAGTGTGAGAACACCCCCATAGCAAAGCAGAGTCAAAAGGAGTACTTCCAGTGCAAACTTCCTCTTCATAGATGATTGGTTTTATGGTCTGTTCAATTTTCTTCTACCTTCTTTACCCTTGATAACTGTATTAACATGGTGGGATGATAGTTAATACCGCAGTACGATGCAGCTAGTTACAATGATAACCAAGCCTACTATTTCACAGCAATACTATGACACAGTTGAGTTGTGGAGCTCATTTATCAACTTAAATTTGAAAATACAGCAAATGCTTAAATTCTGATCTCTGAAAAGAAAAAGTATATATCACTAACAAGCAAGTTAGAACCCAAAAATCTGTCTTCCAGCATCAAGTAAGATTTACCATATAAAATACAGTCTTTTTAATGAACACAAATGCACAAGACACTACAAATATCAATTACTAAAATAAGCTAGTCTGTAGAATCTTGCTCCATTGTATTTTAAAGAAATTAAAATTAAAATTTCTGAAAAGAAAGTCTGAAAGTTTTTCAGATAGTGATACAACAGACAACTATGGTTGTATGTAATTTTGTTCAACTGACTGTAAAGAAAATATTAAAAGACAAAATGGTTTTAAATGACAAAGTCACTGTGTTTTGCTCTAGGATTAAAAACACCACCACTATTTGGAAAGTAATCAGAAAGAGAAAAAAAAATCCGATATTCCAATAGTCTGTTTTTCTCCACAGATTTACAGCATTATGAGTAATGAAGGTTGGCTAGATAAGATTTAGGATGTTCAAAGTAGGAGAGTATAAATGTAATACCATTTCTCGATCACATTTTTCAAAAAGAATAACCCTTATTTCAGACAAACTGCAGTATATGTATATATATTTATCAAATGTCTAGAGGTATCATCATAGATAAAACCATAACCACAAAGCATTATCACTATAACAAAATACGAATGAAGAAGATACCCCTAACAGTATCTACTGAAAAGCCTCAGTTCCCAAGCCTGAAATAAACAGAGGATACATTCCCATGGGCTAGAACCTCCCAGCATTGTGACACCACTGGCTGCTAAAGCAGCCTAACCAGGCAGCTTGGAAAACCTTAATAAACACATCAACCCTGAGACTTATTTTAGTGACAGATGTGAATAGGTGCAGCTACTCAGAAACTGGACTGCAGCAGCACTAAGACGGGGTTAAAAACTTTTCCTCCCCCACACTTCAGGCAAAAAATAAACATACCCTCATAAAGAACCCAAAATGTTTGTCTTGCCCATACCCATACAACTTAAAGAGAGTTGATACTTGACATATCCCATCTCCCCCATCTTTAAGATGGAAAGTCCCCATTTAAAAACAAGGCCATTGTCAATTTTTGCACATGAAAAAGTGGGAAGGCAGGTAGCCTCTAACATACATCTAGTTTCGCACTGTTACATGCAAAACCACAGTTCCTGCCCAGACCTATTGCACATTAGTATTTTCAACAGATTTGTCAGAATGATCAAGACCTTCCAAAAGAATTGAAGAGTCAGTTACAGTTCTGCCCGCACAAAGTACTGAAAAGATCTTAGCTAATAATCTCACATTAACAACACTTACTGACAAAACTGACATTTTAGAGGATGTTAAGAGAGCTAGGTTTGAGGGTTGGCTTGGTTTTTAGTTTCGTATAAATAAAACAGCATATCCTGGTTTATCAGGTTCTGTAAGGGCTCCCTTTCTGAATGACTCCGTTCTTTCTCACTGTGATCTAAAACTCTTAAGAAACTGAGCCAATGAGCCAGAAGTCAGGGTCATTATCTTTCACATTAATCAGTCCTGTCAGTTAAGTCTTAAGTTAAGCCTTTAAATACTTCTTTTCACACCCGAATTCCATCTCACCATTACATCTGTAGGGTATTTAAAGCCTGCAATAAATATCCTACTCTGACCAGAGAATAAAATTATAAACACAGGCCTTGCATACCTTGATGTTACCGCTGCAAAAAACAGTTACCCCTACATATGTTTCAAACGCTGCCATCCTGTTCCTTAAGAGGAGACCACATCTGAATCACTAATCACATTGCTAATTACAATTTCAAAACCAACAAATTACAGTCACACAAGTAAATTTAATAATTATACAAAAATGCAGGATGCTAAATCTTCTACACCATGTTATATTTAAGTGTGATTATTGATAAGTGTTCTTACAAGGTATTTTTCTAATGAATGCTCATACAGCTAGGTTAACATAATTTGGGGGGGCGGGGGGGGTGGTTTACAGTTATGTTATGAATTACTGAAAACTACCCATGCTTTAAAAGGAGAGCCTTGTATAATTAAATAAATATTCCAGACTGGGTACCACTCAATAGAACATAAACATTCTGCACAAGAAATGAAAGCATACTCTTCACTGAAGCACCAGCCTTATAAAACTTACACAGTGCAAAAATAAGCCAGCATATTTGCAAATTGCCTCAGAAGAATCAGTATGCAGTACTTCCTCAAAGCAGTCACTCTTAAAACCCTTGGGGACACCTACTTGTCACAGAATAAATTATCTGGCTAATATCCAATATTACAGTACATGTCAGTGGGCACCCAGGAGACGAGCATTAGAGAGCACTTAGCTTCCTCAGCCTTGCAGGTTAGTCCTTACATAAACGACTTTGCCCAATTACAAAATATAACTGATGTACATATTTTGGAGTTTTCTAGCAGCAGCCTTTAATCCTAGAATATTTCTACAGCACCAAATTTTAGCTTGTTTTTTTTTTTCCAAAATCACAGGTCCCAATGCACAGCATACTGAACAGGTATTTTTCACGTGAACCTAAGCTCTTTTTTTAAAGATATTCAGTGCAAACAAAAACATCTCACTACTGATTGGAAGCACTCTCAAATACCAGAATTATGCTGTTTAATAAAAACTATTGGGAAAATAAGTTCTCCCACAACTCTAGTAGTTCTTTCCTAGTTGGTTAAGATAAATAGCCAAGTTTGCATCCTACATGCAACAGAGACATAAAGCTAGAATATGCATGCATCACAAGACACTCCAGGTCTCAGAAAAACAAGAGACTTCTTGGAGACATTTACTTCAGTTTGCTACAACAAACTGCAGTCGCCAGCAGGCTGTAGAACAAGAAGAAACCTGTTGCCTCTTAAGTTGCAAACCAAATCAATGTTTTAACCAAATCAAAGAAATCCAGTAGGTTAAACAGTAAAGAAAACAGAAAATTATTTTGCATGGTTGGAATTCGGATTTTTAAAAGTGACACCAAAGGAAGCAGGACACTGGATGATCAAAGAAAATCTTTTCCAATGAAAGAAATGTGAACGGCTTTTGAAAATAGGTTATGTTTCTTTCACTCAACTTGCAGCAAATACAGCCCGAACTAGGCGCACCGGGGAAGCACGCTGAGGACACAGCCACCTTACAGCGGCAGGTTTCGTAACTGATGAGATTCGGGTCAGGCTGGGGCTGTGCTCCCGGGCTCCGAGCACGACGCTCCGGACACCGCGCACCGCCGCGCTGCAGCCCCGCACCCTGACACCGCAACCCCCGGCCCTGAGCGCTGCCCCTTCTCCCCCGCCCTCCCTGCCGGCACTTCTGACAGGGCACGGCGAGACGCGGCGGTGCTGCCCGGCGCCGCTGCCAGGTGCCCGGGGAGGGAAGGGGCTCTGTCCCGGGCGGCACTGGCGGAGCGGCGGCGGGGCGAGCCCAGGCCCGGCCCCGAGCCCCCACCGCATCCCTTCCCGCAGCGGGGCGGGAAACGGGAGGAGGGAGGACAAACGCGGCTCTCCCCCTCCGCCGCCTGGCGCCCCGCAGGGCGGGAAGCGGCTCCCGCGGCCCGGCCCGCTGGGCCCCGAAGGTGCGGGCTGGGCGCCCCGCACGGCCCGGGGCACGCCGGGCGGTCCCGACCGCTCCGCGGCGGCAGCAGCGCACCAAGAACTGCCCGGCGGGACCCATATCCTCCTCGCCGAGGTGCCGCAGGCAATTAATTAAGAATTAAAATTCCGGGAGAAGGGGGAAAGTTGAGGCTGTACCCCTGTCCCCGCTCCCCAAGGGA